>CP139506.1:299308874-299908874 GCA_021014915.2 Artemisia tridentata subsp. tridentata
CGGATTTGGGTCTTGGTTATGAACTGGTTCATTTTCAGGTTGATTATTCACCGGAAAATTTTCCGGTTGGAAAACCGGAAAGATATGCTCGGGTGGAGTATGGAATTTTTCATTTTCGCTAGGTGGGCTTGGAAACTGTTGGCCAAAATCCTTTTGGCGAGGTGGGCTTGGAAATTGTTGGCCAAAATCCTTTTGGCGAGGTGGGCTTGGAAATTGTTGCCCGAAATCTTTTCTGGAAGACATCTTGAATTTGAGATGCTTGGATCTTGAGTATTTGAGAAGTTTGGAATGTGTTTCTGTGTGACTTGTGCTTCAGAAGCATTGGTATTTATAGGGTACAAATGCACACGTTTTATTAACGTGACTTTGAATTTTAATTGTTGGTGCTAACCTGCGTTAACGCAGCGTTAATATGTTGTACTTTATCTTACGTTTGAATTTGAATTTTAATTTTAATTTGTTAAGGCTGAGTTATTGTTGGAAGTGGCCTAAATATACCCATACTTCTCAAACACATTCAGACTGCGATAGATATTAAAGCATGTATTTACATTAAACATGTACTAGAAAATATCAATTACCCTAATGAAAAAGTCAATTAGTCATTAAAGTTAGCACACAAATTACATTAAACATCATTAATATAATATAGAAAATATCAATTACCCTAATGAAAAAGTCAATTAGTCAATCCAACACCAAACACACTTCTAGATCAACTACACTAGTCAAATCCAAACCAAACACAAACCAAATCCGATCAATATTATCCATCTGTTTACTTTTGGCGCCTCTCGATGGTCCCTCTTCCCGCCTAAAGTATTGGGAACCGTTCGTATACCTCTCTAGCCTATTTGTACAACTCGACATGGAAAACCGTTCATAATTAATCAACCGTACCATATACAACTCCTTTGATATTTTCATTAGAAAATAAATTTCAAATTTCAATGGCCGACTCCTCTTCAACTCCTTCTTCCAACAAAAACAAACGCCCAAGGGATGATTCTCCTCCACCAATGCCTGAAAATTATAAAAAAATGGGCATATCCCAAAATATTTGGGAGAAATGTAATAAAGGCACGTATGGTGTTGAAAACGCATTGTTAGAAATTCACAACAAGCGTATAAATATGTATGAAGAAAGGAACAAGAAAGATTTAGAGGTCATTGAGGAGCATCAGAAGAAAATTGAGGAGAGGAACAAAAAAATAGAAGAAGAAAGAGAGAAAATAGTTGATGTTTACAGAAGTATTGAAGCTAGTAAATATGTGTCTTAATGTATCTTTTCTTTATATATTTTGCCTATGTATATTTTGCCTATGTAAATGTAAACTTATTTTGACTTGGTTTAATATATGAATGCAGTTATTATGTACAAGTTTATGATATTTGAATACAGCTATTATTATTGTACTGCTAGGTAAACAATTGTACTGCTATCGAAACGTTGTACTGCTGGGTATCCTTTTAGCAGTGGTTGGGAGTGCAGGGTAGTTTGTATCACTTTTTTCTTAAAGTGTATAAACCCCCAATTGCTGCACACAATCACATTCACGCACACATTACTCTCTCTCTTCCACTCCCTAATCGAATTTTAATTGTCAAATTGCAAAACCCCCAAATCAAATCATAATGTCGAACCTAACTTTTACCGAACCTCATAATAATGTTGCCTTTTTAGAAAAATCCAATAAGTCTGTAGATTTTACTGAGATCATTGATTTCCTTAATGCAAGCTATATTAAGTTTGCATTAACAGTAAAACCTACTATATATACTTCCAACATTATCCAGTTTTGGTCGTCTGCTAAGGTCAAAACTATTAATGGGGAAGCACAAATCCATGCCCTTGTAGATGGGCAGATGATTATCATTACAGAGGCGTCTATTCGAAGAGATCTTCTCCTAGATGATGCTAACGGAGTTGAGAATCTTCCAAATACTACAATCTTTGAAAAACTTGCACTGATGGGCTATGAGAGATATACAGATGCTTTAAAGTTCCAAAAAGGTAATTTTTCTCCTCAGTGGAAATTCTTAATTCATACTGTCTTAGTGTGTCTAAGTCCAAAGACCACTGCATGGAATGAATTTAGCAGTAATTTAGCTTCTGCTATAATTTGTTTGGCTGAAAATACTCAAAGATTTAATTTCTCAAAATTAATTTTTGATAATATGGTTAAGAACTTGGATGGTTCTTTGGCTAAATATTTTCTATATCCAAGGTTTTTGCAACTCTTTTTGGACAACCAATTTAAAAAAAAGAAAAGTCACAAAAATGTTTATCCCACTCCCTGCCTTACCAAAAAGGTTTTTGCTAATATGAGTAGGGTTGGAAAAGATTTTTCAGGGAGAGTGACACCTTTGTTTCCAACAATGTTGGCACTAGCCCAAACCCAAATGGGTGAAGGTTCAGCAATCCCAGCTGGTACCCATCACACACCCACAGAACAACAACAAAAGACCTATAAACGTAGGACTAACACCAAGAACACTGAGCTACCTCAGGCTAGTGGTTCTATACCAACTGTTGCAGATGAGGATGTCACTGGGGGGGAGAGTGACATGTTGGCAAGGGCTGCCACTACTGTGTCTAGCTTAGCAGCAGCACAGGACAGTGGTAACATCATTAAGACCCGAACCAAGACAACTTCTAATGAAGAAAGTTCCTCTGGAACTGATTCAGGTGAAGGTCCCAGTCACATGGAAACAATGGGGGGTTCGGATGTTCATCCTAGGGGTGAGACTGAACTTAACTTTTCCAGTGATCCACCTCTCGGGCTAGGTAACACAAGCCGAAGTGGTGAGGATAGTATGCAACTTTTGAATGAATTGAAGGATACCTGTGCCAAGCTGTCTGCACAAATTGGTGATCTGCGAGCAATAGCTTCTTCCCAAGATGGAGTCATCAAAGCTCAAGGTGGGGAGATAAAGGCTTTGAAGAGAAGGGTTAGGTATTTAGAAGGAGTCAAAGGATCAAGAATTCCCAAACAAAAGGTTAAATCTTCTGAAGCTTCTAAGGATGCTCCCAAACAGGGAGGGAATGAAGGCAAAGTTTCAGGGGAGGATAACCAAGGGAATCAAGTGGTGATTGATCATCGTCTGGGCAAGGTTACAAATGCTGATAGTGCTACTGAGCCAATTACAGTTGGTACTACAAAAGCTAGTACTGCTACACCAGAGGTTTTTGCAAATGCTGTTAGTGTACTTGCTGAGCTGAAGACAGCAAAACCAGTAACCAAAGGTGTTGTGATACAAGAGCCATCATCCTCTCCAAAAGCTAAACAATCAACTCCACAGGTACAAGGCAAAGGTAAAGGGATTCTTACTGAAGAGCCTGTGGAGAAACCATTATCAAAAGAAGAGCAATTAAAAGTTGATGCTGAACTTGCTATGAAATTCTCAGAAAAGTATGATGCAGAACATCAGACAATTTTGGAACAAAGGAGAATACAAGAAGAAAAAGATGCAGAGTTAATAGCTTCATGGGATGAGCAAAGGGCTCAGGTTGCAGCTGATTCTGAGCTTGCTAAGAAACTACATAATCAAGAGCAAGATAAGTACTCAGTAGATGAAAAAGCCAGGATGCTGAAAGAATTTTTTGATGAAAAAAAGAAGTTGTATGCAGAACAAAGATATGCAGCTAAGAAGAACAAGCCACCCACTCAAAAACAAAGAAGAGATCTCATGTGCAGGTAGTTTTTTTTTTTTTTTTTTTTTTTTTTTTTTTTTTTTTTTTGCAAAGGTATTTATATTAATATCAACAATACCCAATATGTACATCATATCATAAACATCTACTCATGTGCAGGTATTTGAAGAATGTGGACAGATGGAAACTAAAGGATTTGAAATTCTTGGATGATAAAAGAATTGAAGAATTATATGCAATTGCCAAGAGAAACAATGATCTCTTCTTGAATGACAGTTCAAAGAGAGCAGGTGAACAGTTGGAAATAGAAAGCAGTAAAAAGAGAAAACAAGAACAAACTGAGCAAGCTGTTGCTGAAGAACAAATGCAAGCTCACACTGAACTTGCAGTTGCCTCTGTAGGAGAAGCCATGGATGCACAACCTTTAACTGTCAAACATCCCATTGTTGATTATAAGTCTGGATCTTTTGGGGAAACAGTTTATTACGATATTAAGAGGCATGATGGTTCTTCTAGAAGGTATGTAAGCTTTCTTCACATGGTTCATGATTTTGATAGACAAGATATGATAGCTCTATGGAAATTACTCAAACAAAGATTTGGTAATAAGACACCAGAACAAGCTAATTATGATAGAGAAGTCTGGAATTATTTAAAGGTAATGTTTGAACCAAATCATGAAGATGAATGTTGGAGAAGACTAACGCACAATACTGTTAAAGAATGGAAAATTTTTCAACGATGTGGAGTACATGCTTTAACTGTGAATGAGTTGGTGATCTACATGCTTGTAGAAAAGGATTACCCTTTAAAGTTTCACAAAGACATTCTACATCAGATGTTGCGTGTGAAGAAAACACTCAAGCTTCAGCTTAATTATGATGGCATGGCATATGAACTGCTCAGGAAGATGGAAGAGTATCTAGGACCCAAGGACAAGAAATAGAATGTATAGTTATTACTGCCACAATGTATAGTTTGACTTAAACATGTATAGTTATTACTGCTAGTATGTATAGTTATTACTGCTAGAATGTATAGTTATTACTGCTAGAATGTATAGTCTGACATTTATCATGTATATGTCCACTTGCAGTCAAGCTTTATTGTATTTGCAGTTTCCATTTATCATGTATATGCACTTGCAGGCACTTAGTAACATGTTACTTCATTATAAAGTTGAAAATTGACTTTAGAAAGTCAAGTAATCTGGTTCCAGCTAGGGGCAAGTAACATACTTACATACTACTGCATTAAACTAGATAGACTATAAAATCCCAGCATTGTAATGGGGCAAATTAAATGAAGAGTCATGACTAACAGTCTGAACTCAAAATATGACTCTATGATTTAGACACCTAAATAAATACTTCATGTGACCATATGTAACATCTTGAATTTAGTCACACAAACACTCAATGTGACTAATATCAAGGTTAATGATAACTGAGTTCACATTTTGCTATACATATTAGTCACATGAATATTTCAGTGTGACTATTTTCAATGTATTGGTCACATATAATACCCTTATAATGTGGCCATAAACATAATTTAGATGCACATTTGTGGTATGGTGTTACTATTGTATAGCCTATAGTCACATGATTGTGCTACAATTAAATGTGACCATACACATTAGGAATTGGCAGGCAAACACACACTTAACTTTAGACACACATATTAACTTACGTGACTATTTGTATCGAATTTTGGTCACACTTAATCATGTATGCCTATGGTTTAGTGTGACCATATATGACATTTGGTCACACATCTCAAGTGTGTGACATATATTTGTCACTTTTAAATGCATATCGTGACTATGCTTCAAACTTACTTTTCAGTTGTCACACATTTCAAATTCATATGTGGCTAAATTTTCAACAAAAACTAGCAGTCACGCTTAAATAATGTGTGACAAACTTGAGCATATGATTTAGCCACATACACAATTACTTCGTGTGACCATATATGGATTTTGGTCACACTTTTCAATTGCGTGACATATATTTGTCACATATGTATATATATAGTGTGACTAATGTTTCAACCTTATTTGTATCCGTCACACGTCCCAAATTATAAGTGACTAAAAAATCAAAAAAAAAATTACCAGATACGTATAGTCACGAAAATATTCAAATGTGTGGCTATAGCCTCGGATGTAATTCCGAAATGGTCACACAAGTCGGATCAAGTGTGGCTGTTTATTTTATTCTGGTACATTTAGTCACATAAAAAGGCGACTGTGTGGCTGTTCGAAAAACAGCATGTGTGACTAAATCCCATTTTTGTACTAGTGTAGTTCGTCTTCCAGTGGCGATGTTTATGATCCTGTTGGTAGTATAGATGTTTCTAGTATTAGCGATGTGGTTTGTCGTTCTGATGATAGCGTAGAAACTTCTAGGAAATGGATTCCTGAAGTAGGTGATGATCAGAAGCCTAGCAGAGGAACTGTGTTTGCTTCGTTGACTCAGGCTTATAACTTTTATATGCATTATGCGAAATTAGCTGGGTTTGATATTAAGCTTGGGACGGAGTGTAGGGACGATTCTAGTGATATAAGTATCAAATACTTCAGTTGTAGGAAAAGTGGTAAGAAGAGAAATTCAAAATATGATAAGCATAAGTCGGATTATGAGGTTGACGAGCGTAGGAAGGAGAAAAGTAAGTGTGTTGACAAAGGGAAAGGTAAGTGCGTTGACAAAGGGAAAGTTATTGATACGTGTCAAGTTAGCGATGTTGTTGTTAAGAAGGCTTTTAGAAAGAATACTTCATGTAAGACTGATTGTTTGGCTTCTATGAGGGTTAGAAAGATTGAGGGAGATAGGTATGAGGTTTATTGGTTTGTTGAGGAGCATAATCACCCTCTTGTTTCGTAAAAGGACATGCAGTTTCTGATTAACTCACGGGATTTAGGTTATTCCAAACAGAATTTCCTTATGCAAGTATCAAATTCTAACGTTGGATCAGTTAGGGCTTTTAAGCTAATGAAAGAAATTTATGGAGGGTTTGAGAATATTGGAGCGACTGTTGCTGATTGCAAAAACTTTAGACGTGATATAAATCTGTTTATCGGGGACCGTGACGCACAGATGGCGGTTGAGAAGTTGCAGAACATGGAAACGCACTGTGAAGGTTTTTCTGTGGATTACTACATGGGGGAAGGTGATGCGTTGTGTGGTTTATTCTGGGCTGACAATGCTGCGAAGTTGAACTATAAGCATTTTGGAGATATTATTTCTTTTGATGCCACGTTTAGATCGAACAAGTAATGTTTTTTTGTCCTGACCTTTTTTATTTTCACACTGATGCACCTTTTTGTTTAATACTGATGCACTTTTTTAATACTGTTGCATTTTTTTGCAGGTACAAGATGGTCTTTGTACCATTCACTGGTATAGAAAACCACAGCCATTCCGTGACATTTAGAGCTGGCCTTCTTTCTGATGAGACTATCTCTTCCTACAAGTGGTTGCTTCGTGCGTTCCAGAAGGCGTTTATTACTAATCCACAGGTTGTTGTTACAGACCAGGACCCATCGATGAAGCAAGCGATTGCTGATGTTTTCCCAAATGCTCGTCACCGTTTGTGTATGTGGCACATTATGCAGAAGCTCACGACTAAGGTATGTTTATATTAGTTATGTATATATTTTAATTTTATAACAATGATACACTAATATGTAACACTGATGCACTAATATGTAACACTGATGCACTAATATGTGACACTGATGCACTAGTATGTAACACTGATGCACTAATATGTAACACTGATGCACTTTTTTTTGTTTGCAGGTTGGTTCATCTATTTGTAAAGACACGGATTTCAAGCAAAGACTCTGTAAGATAGTTTGGAATGATCAGATCTCACCTAGTATATTTGAATAGGAGTGGGCCAGAATTATTGCTGATTTTGACCTAAGTGAGAATAAGTGGTTGTCTGATATATATGAAATGAGGGTTAGATGGATTCCAACTTTTCTCCGAGATGAAGACATGTCTGGACTAATGCGTACGACTTCACGTTCTGAATCTGAGAACCGCTTTTTTGGAAGATTTACCACTCTACACCTTACATTAGTTGAGTTTCTTAGCCACTTTGATAGTGCTATGGATTCCCAGCGGTATTTACAGCGGAAGAATGACCATGAGACTCGTTATAAGACTCCTGAATTCCGTACTGAATTGAAATTGGAGAGGGATGCTGCTGAGCTGTACACTTTGAGTGTGTTTTTTGATGTTCAAGATGAGCTTTTCTCTTCTATTACACATTGCTTATCCGTCAACATTGAGAATATTGGGTTGTTTGAAAAATACTTTATTCGTGATACTGAGGTTAAAAAGTGGAAGGAGAGGAATTCGTTTGAAGTTTATGAGGTATGTTTGATTATAAATTGATGCACCTTTTATTCTATATTCGGATGCATTAATTTATTAGGTGTTATTTACTTATTTCTGTTTTTACTTAAAAACCTTAAAAAAAAAAAAAAAAAAAAAAAAAAAAAAAAAAAAAAAAAAAAAAAGGCAAAAATTGTAGCATATATTAGAATAGTTGCTTATTTCTGATTTAAAAGTATTCATAGGTGCTTAAACACCTTAGTATAAGAATTGGGTTTCATAGTCCTTAATTTGTTCATTTCTATTATAAAAATTAAAAATAGTTAAGTAAATGAGTGTTTGGAATAGGCTTTAAAATGGGTAAAAAAGAAATGTATTGTTCATGTGCTCATTAAGTTCCTTTAATATAGCTTGAATCACTTTGTATAAGTTGTTTTGAGGTTAGTTTAAGATGTTTTGAAGAGTTTTATAGAATTAAGTAATTTTGTGCTTGACTAGAAATTGCAGATAGTCCATTTAGCTTATTACTCATATAAGTTGTTTTTAGATCTAGTTTTACAAATTTAATGTTCATTATAGTGAGTTAAGTTGCTTTGCTAGAGTTGATCAAGTTTCATCAGGATTTAAGGAGTTTTGGCAAGTTTGCAACATAAATTTGATCACAGAACACAACAATAGCAGCCTGCATAAGTGTATTGCGCCTCATATCAGCTTGTGTTTTTGATTTTTCATAAGTTCAATTTAAGCTCTCTTGATCTGAAATTTGGTAACTATAATCTTTGGTTGCTAGCACACTTATTCCACATATTTTAGATATTTTTTATTAGCTTATAAGTAGCTTTTCATAGTCTGCAAAGTAGGTCAGTAGCCCATTCTTCGGCCCGCAACACAGTAGCCTTTAGCTTATTCTTTCAGTGCTTATCTGCTTTTCATGTTAGCTTATCCTGATATTATTTGTTCATTTACATTAGACTTTACTTGATTTAGCTTCTTCTAGTTTATATTTAGCTTAAGATAGCTTATCTGCCCATTTTGCTCAAAACTTAATTGCTTTTGCTTATACATTTCTATATTCAGATGCATTAATTTTTTCTATAATATTTATACATTTCTATATTCAGATGCATTGATTGATTATAAATTGATGCACCTTTTATTCTATATTCAGGTGTTATATTCTTCGTCTGATATGAGTATCACTTGTTCGTGCAAGCGTTTTGAGCTTTTTGGACTTCTATGTCGTCATATTTTTTACGTTTTGAGGATGAACAATGTGCAAGATTTTCCAAAGGAGTATGTTCTTGATAGGTGGTCGAAGACTCCCGATAGTATTTGTTTTGATGCTACTGTAAATGCTGCTGAGACAAGTTCATGTTCTGATGTTCGTGCAATTCGTAAGATTGTTGAAGATACTGTTGATAGGTTGATGCCATTCAAAGACAAACTTGATCTGTACCGTTTACATTTGATGGATTTACTGTCTTCAGCTCAAGATGAGGTTCCTGTTGCTATTAACATGAACAAGGAGGACATTTTTTGTTCTATGCTTGGTGTCACTGAACCATCTGGTGTTGAGATTCAAGTTCCTAGGCAATCGAAGAACAAAGGTACTGGTTCCCACTCAAGATGGAAGAACATGGATGAAATATTACGCAAAGAGGCTGAAGCATCAAAAAAGCGAAGAACTTGCTTTACATGTGGAAAAGCTGAGGGTCACAACTCTAGAACCTGCCCGTACAAGGCTAGCATCAGTGGTGACCGCAAAAGATCATCCCGTTCTACTCGTTCCGTTGATGTTGATTACCAGGAGTGATGCTTTATTATGTTTCTGATATGCAGGTTTTATATACTTGTTCAAACATACATTCTATTCCTTTATTTTTTTTAATTTCTTTAGGACCTGTGTTTGAATAATGAACTTCAGCAAAAACGAACAACAAAGAGTAAGACTTGTTTTGTCTGATGGATTTTATTGAATTGTATTTTGGAGTTGATTTGGATTTATGGAAATTTCATTTTTTTAGTTTTATATATGATTGTATTTTTTTGATGCACCATTTTTTTTATTATGTTACCATATATATGTTTTCATGATTTCATTTTGTTTTTGGGTAATTAACTGTTGTTAAACTGGATGTGTTGGTAAAAAAACACACAGATGAATCAATTATTATAAATTTGATGCATTTTTTTTTATCCTATTATTAGCATTATTACAAGATTCAGTTGGTTTAAATTGCTTATTTTTTGCATTTTGAGCTTATTGCTTATTTATGATAGATTAGTTTGATTTATACTTCTTATTAGTTTATGTTACAACTTACATACAAAACAGATGTACTAATTAAACAAAACAGATGCACCAATTTATGAAATCAGTTACAACTTACATACATACTGATCAAAAATCAATTACAACTTAATGATGTACAAGGTCATAGTGATTCTTACACTCTCTCTATCACATAAGTATATACTCAAAACACAAATTTATGCATAAATCAAAGCTTGTTCAATGTTGACCTTTTGTGGTCAAACTAAATCTATCCAGTACTACAAAGTAAGCTACAACTTATTTTCTAAGCATATAGTATATTGAGTTTCCAAGCAAATAAGATTTGAAAACATTGATCAATTATGCATGGTTAACAATAAAATAACTAATCATCATGATACTAACACTTCAGGTTAGCGAGACAAACAGGTTGCGCGATACACGTCATAATGTTTGGAAATTAAGTAAATCTATTTCTAATGTAAGCTTATTACATCATATTGTTTTCTTGGATGTCTTTTTGCAGAAAGTTCCATTTTACCATACGCTTCTTTTCATTCTCGGCAAAGTATTGCAACACCCTTTTTTGCAGCTTTTGAAATGCAACACTTTGGAAATTTAGCTTCTGAGCGTTATTTAATTTTTTGAATTTCTCTGATTCCATATCTGCCTGCTCCATTTTTTCATTTATGAGATTCATTAACATCTTCACGACGTACTTTTTTCAAAGGCTCGTAATTTGGCCGTTTTGCGCCACTCTTTCTTAAATCCCGGGTTGAACTCCCTTTTTCTTCCACAGAAAGTCTCCATATGTCGCATCAAGAATACTGCAGACCCGAATCAGTTTGATTTTGTTTCATGCTCCAGCTTCATTGTCTTAAATTTTGCTTTAGCAATCTTTGCTGCACTGTGGGGGTTTACCGAGTCCAAGTATGTTGCAAGTGCTTTTGTCTTTTATACAATTAAATACAAATGAGATGCATCAATTGAACAAAGCAGATGCACCAATTAAACAACACAGATGCATCAATTGATCTGAATATATGACTTTGTATTTAATTAAACAACACATATGCATAAAATTAAACAAAGCAGATGCATCAAATTAAACAAAACAGATGCATCAATTTAAACAACACAGATGCATCAATTAAAACAACCCAGATGTATCAATCTAATCAACGTAAAGCTTTACCCAAACACTTTTTTTAGCCTTATACTAGTTAAACTGAACAGATGCCAAGTTCAGAACTTAAATTGACTATAAATAGGCTGCAAGTTCAGAACTTAGAATGGAATAGGCTACTGATCCAGTTTTAACACTGATTTGAGACAAAACTCCTCAGAACCTTAAGGAAATCGAACCCATGCTTGAATATCAACTTAAACTACTATATTGAACTCAAAAATTTCAAAAGCAAGGACAGAATTTGCGTAATTCTAGGTTAAACACTTATGATCAGATCATGACCTTATCTCCTCAATATCCAATTTAAATCTATGAAAACCCTCAAATCAGCTTAGAAAAACCTACAATCAACTTATCTAGATTATTTTAAGCCATATTAAACTTTCCAAAAAAACAAATGAACAGTAGTACCACTTTTTACCCAATTTAGACCTTGATCCAAACACTCCTTAAACTTTCCAAAAAGCTATGTTAAGGACTAAAAAGCAAAATATAAATGGAATTAAGCACTGGAATAAGCTCAAACAGATTATGCTTATATTTTTGTTTTTTTTTTTGTGATTTTTAAGAAAACTTAACAAATGATGTTATCACTTACAATTAATCTACTAAAAGAAAATAAAGACATAATTAATCATATAAAAGCTACTAATAAGCAAATAAGCACAGAAGATAAGCAAATAAGAAATGTTGAAACCAATTAATCAAAACAGATGCACCAATTTAATCAAATCAGATGCACCAATTAATTTGAACAGATGCCCTTATATTTTCTAATATGATGCTCCAATCAATGTAGCTATTCTACTTGTTCAGTAAAACATATGCAATTTTTTATACATGCGATGTCCTAATTTTAAAACACTTATAAAACTTACCAACTCAAATGGAGCATCCCCGTATCTCCTTACAATGTCCTGGCTTTCATCATGGACGTTGTCGATGATATCAGCTTCCCATGTTTTTAGGCTGTTTACAATGAGATAGTAATGATTGTATTGATTTTGTGGCATTGTTATTGGGAAGAATATCTATTTCATATTCATTTTGTTATACACTCTATATCATTTACTTGTACAATATTTCTAAATTTATATACTATCAACAAATAATAAAAAAATATATATTACCAATTCAACATTGTCCAAGTTGTTTTTTGTTGAATATTTGAGCACATCCTCCATTTTTCTCCTAAACTCTTATTGATTCCGTGATAGCTTCAAAACACGAAACACTTTTTAGGAAATTTTTTAGGGAATATTAACACTGATGCACTAATATGTAACACTGATTCACAAGTATTTAACACTGATGCACTAATATATAATACCGATGCACTTTTTTAGGCAATAGTATATGATTTGGTTTTCTTGTGTAATGTTATATATATATATTATATAAAAATATAAAATAAATAAATATATATATATATATATATATATATATATATATATATATATATATATATATATATATATATATATATATATATATATATATATATATATATATATATATATATATCTTTCTTACCAGCATGCCAGTTTTGCAGAAAATATATCGTGATGCCATCTTATTCTTCAATTTCTCATCATTGTTCTGGATTACGCTCCACACATCGATTGCGGCGCTTGCGACTTGTAGGTTTGGATACATGCTTTCAAATACGACCCTTGGAATCGACATGTCGGATGTTTTGAATACAATATCCTTGTATTAATTCAAAATAAAGATGCAAAGATGCATTAACAACATTATTACGATGCATAAAAAAAATATACATATATATATATATATATATATATATATATATATATATATATATATATATATATATATATATATAATTTTAAATTTAGTGGTTCTAGCTTTACTTACATAGGAGCAAACATCCCGCTGAATATGCTATCAACGATAAATTTCTCAGAAGCTTGTAAGTTGCTGTTGATGTTAACTTTTCTCTTGACATATGGAGAAAGAAACACTTCAGTAGGTTCTCTTACTCTTTTCCCTCTAACTTTTGTTTCTTTCTCCATCCTAATTATTTCTTCTGGTGTAACCATCCTTAATGGGACTGGACTAAATATGGCTTCTTCCTCAGATGTTTCCGCTTGTTTCCCTTTAGATTCATCAGTGTTAACAACTAAAGCTAGTTGTTTCCCTTTAGCTCCATCAGTTGTTTCCACTACATTATCCACCATCTTATCCACCACATCATTTTTCTCTGCTGGTGCATCAGCTTCTATTTCATCATTTTTCTTGTCCAATCCCATTTTTTCATTCTTTTCTGATTCAATCCCCTCGCTTTTCTGATTCCCTCCCCGCATCATTTCAGATGCTTCATTTTTATCTTCTGGCTGAGTGATTGGTAGATTCATAAACTTTTCTAGATTTTCTTCACTTTCTTTTCCTTCATTCGACTCGTCACTCTGCGATAAGAGGTTAAAACTAGGTGGTGTGAAATCCATCCTGTGTCGTGAATATTCCACCGACCCACCTTCCGAATTTTTTTCACTTTCTTTACCTTCCGAATTTTTTTCTCTTAAGACCGGGAATTGAACAGGTGGAAACCGTGTCAACTGTCCTTTTTTCTTTAGGTTTACAAGTATTTGGCTTAACGTTCTATTTCCACCTGTTACTGATTTCTTGTTATTATCATCCCTTGCTGCTTCAGATGCACTTTTTTCTTTTACCAACTCTACCTCTACTACTTTTTGAGTTGTTCCTTCTAATGCATCCTTCTCTTTGACAACCCCTGCGTCTGCACCCATCTCTTTGACACCCATCTCTTCTAATGCATCCTTCTCTTTACCTTCAACATGTGATACAACATCTTTTAAAACTTCATGTGATTCAGATGCACTTTTTTCTTTCACCTCTACTGGTTTTTCAGTTGTTACTTCTGATGCATCTTTCTCTTTAACATCCCCTTCATCTATGCCTTCTTTATCTTCATCAATAGCAATTTGATTGCCGTTTAAACCATCAATCAATTCCTCTTTTTCTTTGTTTACTGCATTTCCTTCCAGCATATCGTCGGGTGTTTCATTCACCAAATCCACCTCTAAAAAGTCATCTATGCTATTTTCTTCCTGAGATATATGTGCGCCGCTAATATGTTTATCATCTTCTGGTAATGTTTTTTCGTTTTCGAGTGCAGCAGCGGCTTTCCTTGGTTTAAAAGCTTTCATCACCTTTTCATTTCTTGCCTCAATTAGTGCTTTGAAATCATCGTCTTCCGGGTAGGAAGTCGATGCCATTTCAAGCATGTCGTCTACCAGCCCTTGTATACCAATGGTTAGTGATAAAGCCTTATATATCTCTATCTTCATGTCCTGTAAACACACATATGCTATTAATCAAATCAGAAGCACCAATTAAAACAATACAGATGCACTAAATAAACAAAACAGATGCACTAAATAAACAAAACAGATGCACCAATTAAACAGAACAGATGCACCAATTACCCATAACATATGAAGAATTTAAGCAATATGTTCCGATATGCAGACCCCAACAGGGAACTGAGGCAATATTTGAGCTTAAAATAACCTCTAAACTGATAAAATAGATCATATAAACTGTAAACAAATGAAGTTCACCCACCAATAAGCTATTTGGTCAAAAAGCATACCCTATAGAGCTACTTAAGAGCTTAAAAACTATCTAAGAAAATGATCAGAGCAGATACTGATGCAGAAATTGTGTTCTGTTACAGGTTTTGAGCAAAAGTGCTCCCAAATTTCACAAAACCTACTGAAACTAAACCAACTTCTAATAATCAACTTATAACACTAGAATGAGCATAAGAACTACAAATATGAGGGCTTATCACTCATCTTCTAATAGAAATCTGATACTAGCAATTTGAAACTTAAAATTAAGAAATCTAACTTAAACTTGCAAAACTATTCAAAACAACTTAAAACATCTTAAATTCAACTTATATAACTCAAATTAATCTAAACCAATACTTATCAATTGGTCAAACTCGGAAAATCAACTGAAAAGTCAAACTAATAAGCTTGTTCCAAACACCCCTTAATGAGTACTGTATCTAATTAAAAGCTGATTTTAACATATAAGCCCCACATTTTCATGAAAACATATTAAAAATAATTCCATAAGAGTAATTAAACAAAACAGAAGCACCAATTAAACAATACAGATTCACCAATTAAACAAAGCAGATGTACCAATTAAACAAAGCAGATGCACTTTTATATTCGCGACAACTGTTGTTATACCTAGGATTCGCTACAAGTTTCAAATATTCATCACAAACTAAACCATGTCTTACCTTAATAGCACATCAAATTTCACACTACTTTTAAGTCAAATATAAGTTACTCAATCGATAATTCATTGCACACAACCCAACTACATCAAATGGAAATATAAAAAACTAAATAAAAATTGATATATGAAATTACCTCAGCTGTTTTCTTTTTAAAGCTTTCTATCTCATCATTTCTCGATGAAGTTTCCCCAAATTTAGAAATGAGATCTTGCAAATCAACTCTTGGAGTGTAAATCTGTTGCATTATTTCTTCATGTCCTTCCTCGAGTTGCTTTGCTGTAAATTTATTGATGAATTTTATTAAAAAATCAGTAAAATATTTTGAATATATGATAACTCGGATACGTTAATACTTTCTTATGCATTTTTTTGTATATATTACCTGGTGAATTCTCCTTGTTTTTTAATACCTTCTTTGTAATCTTTCTTTTCTTCTTTGGCTCGACAAATTCCAAACCTTCTTTTATTGGCAGCTTTCCAAAACCACCCATTTTAATCTCTTGTTTTTCCCTCTTCTTCAATGTTTGTGTTTCCCATGCTTTAACAGCTGGGATTTCTTCATCAACTTTAACTTCCTCCGAAGCAGTTGAATTTAGATACAAAAGCTACAAAAAAATAAAAAATAAAAAATAAATGAATAAAGAAACATATTTCAAACAATCTGAATACTATCATTTTTTTGTACTTGCCACCATCAACATAAGGGTGGAGGGAGTCATCCTCTCCAACCCTCCCAAAATTTAACCAATCAAATCCCTCCACCTCATTTCAACCCTCCAACCCTCAATCCTTAACCCTCCATTACTCTCAAACCTTTTTTACCGTTCCATTCACAAAGCTCGCTGCGAGTAAGAAACTCGCTAGCCCAACCTGATTGCGAAGCCCGCTGAGCCGGCATCCATACCCGTGCGAAGCCCGCTGAGCCCGAATTGGAGCCCGAAGCCCACTCCGTGCACCCTAAGTGGCCCGCCAAATCCAGTTGTGCTCTTGTATTCTCTCCTGGTTTTCTTCATCACTTCTAACAGGTACGTGCACCAATCCATATTTCTTATATCATCCTCCTTCTCAATGCATTGCAAGAATCTTTGGTTAACCAACCCATTTTTTGTGCATTCCCCTACAATTGAGATAAATGCTACCAGGAAGTTCAACTTGAACTCCTTTCCAACATGGTGTGAATACAACAATTTCTCTACTACCGCTTTCAAATAAAATCTTTTGTCTGGTTCTTCATACGTGTACCTCAAATCAACTATCAACGGGTACTCAGTTGTTGCAAATCGTACTTCTGTCACCTTCATCTCTCCCATTGAAATGCCTAGCATCTCATGTATCATCTTTGCTGTAATCTGAATTGCTCGTCCGCCTTCCATTTTGATTGTGCAGGTGTCCAGGTCAAAATTATTGACCACCCAATACCCCAATTTTGTCGGCGTCGAGTTTATCTTGAATTTATCGTCGAGCAATGACCCAAAACCCATCTCATCTACATCTTTTTTTTGGGAAACCGTCAGCCTCTCTAAAATTTTCACCAAGTCTCGTGGAGAAGACCTAGATGTGATTTTTGGGAAAATCACTTTCGTTGCCTTTTCAATAGCTTCCTTGTCTATTTTCTGCTTCTTTTTCTTGTTTTCAGTCTGCTTATCTACTTTCCTTTTTTTTTGTATCGATTTTTTTCTTTCTTCTTTGGCTCATATTTGAGTCGTTGCTGACGTTGTACATGCCTACATAAGAACACAGTGATAGTTAGTGATGCTGCAATTCTAACCACTGATGCACCAGAAAATATTCTAAACAGATGCACCAAAAACAAACATTGATGCACCAAAACAAACAATTTCATACGGATGCACCAAAAATAAACAAACATATGCCACAATACAAACACAAACAGATGCACCTAAAGTATACAATTTTATACTGATGCCATAATATTATCTATATTCACTGATGCACCAAAACCATCGCTATAATCAGAACAAAATATATCAATTAAACACACGTAAAATTCCATATCAGCATAATCAGTAACAATCACAAATCGCTATAATTAGAACAAAACAAGGAAAAAAGTATTGAAACATGTGACAGGTGATTCGGAAAATAAAAATATATCAACTAAACACGCGTAAAATTCCATATCAGCATTAGAAAGCATCATAGTCTTCTTCGATAATACAAACATGCATTCCAAAAACCAGAATAACTAACATTTCATAACTTCCCTATAGCAAAAAAACTAAGTACGAACATGATTGATAATCCAGTCATTTGCAACAATAAACACAAAAAGAGCGACCAGAAGTCATTATCAGTATAACATAACTGGCACCAGGTTGCAAATTAACAAATATCAGAAGTCATTATCACACTGATCCATTATAAAATATTCTAAACAGATGCACCAAAAACAAACAATGATGCACCAAAACTAACAATTTCATACGGATGCACCAAAAACAAACAAACATATGCCGCAATACAAACACAAACAGGTGCACCTAAATATACAATTTCATACGGATGCCATAATATTATCTATATTCGCTGATGCACCAAAACCATCGCTATAATCAGAACAAAATATATCAACTAAACACACGTAAAATTACATATCAGCATAATCAGTAACAATCACAAATCGCTATAATCAGAACAAAACAAGGAAAAAAGTATTAAAACATGTGATAGGTGATTCGAACAATAAAAATATATCAACTAAACACACATAAAATTCCATATCAGCATTAGAAAACATCACAGTCTCCTTCGATAATACAAACATGCATTCCCAAAACCAGAATAACTAACATTTCCAAACCTTCTTTTATTGCAATACAAACAGGTGCAATACAAACATTTGCAATACAAACAAACAAATGCTGTAATATTAATTATTAAGATGCACCTAAATCAAATAAAATACAAGCATATGTTGCAATACAAACATTTGCAATACAAACAGGGTCTATAAAGATGCACCAAAACCAAAAAAAGAATATGTTTGCAATACAA
This sequence comes from Artemisia tridentata subsp. tridentata, assembly GCA_021014915.2. NCBI lineage: Eukaryota > Viridiplantae > Streptophyta > Magnoliopsida > Asterales > Asteraceae > Artemisia > Artemisia tridentata. The sequence continues at coordinate 299,327,658 of CP139506.1, forward strand.
ACAAGTGCAATACAAACATTTGTAATACAAACAAACAGATGCTGTAATATTAATTATTAAGATGCACCTAAACCAAATAAAATACAAAAAATAAAATAAACATATGAAAATAAAAAAAATGTTTCCATTTGATTCAATAAGAAATGTATATACATATGAACCATTCAACAATAATATACATATTATATGTACACATATGAAAATCAGTGTATGCGTATGTAATAATTTTTTTACAAATGCAATAATTCATACACATATTTTTTTTACAATAAAGAAATTATAATATAATGTAACACCCTCATCAATTGTCCAATGTCCTCCTTTCACTTACTATTTTGCGAATTCTCTGTTTCAGGAGTTTTGTTATCCTCAAGTTCGGCATCCATTTCGGTAGCTGTAATTGAAATTGAAGATAAATGTCATGTTACTGTTAATTTTTTTTAATAAAACGGCATAATTTTTTTAATAAAACAGATACTATTATTGTTTTTGTTATCATATCCATGAAACAAGTGCAATATTTTCTTATAAAACATATACTATGAATATTTCTTCTATTAAATCTCATTCTAATAACACAGATGCACTAAAATTATTTCTCTCTATATAATAACTCAGATGCACTAAAATTAAATCTCATTCTAAGAAATTTTATAAATCACATTCTACTAACACAGATGCACTAAAATTATTTCTCTCACTCTAATAACACATATACACTAAAATTATTTCTCTCTCTCTCTCTCTCTCTAATAACACTGATGCTTCAATAACTAATAAAACATTACGCTAAAATTTTATTAGACTATTACGCTCCACACATTAGACTTCAATTTCTCACTCTAATAACACAGATGCATTAAAAATATATATTTTAAAATTCTTACATTCAGCTTGATTTTCTTCTATTATTACATTCTTCCCCCACGTTCTTGGACTAATTCGAGTAGCTGCATTTGAAAAAATGCAACAAATTAGACTATTAATGCAAAAAAATTATCAGTTTGCTGATCGGAATACATAAAATTAGGGAATACATAAAATTAGTGCACTTACGGTTCCTGAATCTTTTTTCGTCATTTTTATGTTGATCGGAAACATAAAACTGTAAAACCCAAAATTTAAAAGCATGCAAAATGACCAAATTGCCTCTGAAACTTTAAAATTTAATTAAAGCTTACATAAAACACCAAATAAATTTCAAACCTTTGGTAATGAGCAGCATATGAAGTAAGGTAATTTTTATTACTACATTTTAACATCTTACATGTCATAAAAAAATTATTGTCACACACAAAAATAATGCATGGACTGAAAATACATTTAATTAGCTATTTTACATTTTAAAATCCTTTATATTAAGGGATAAACATCAACAATTAAGGAAACAAATCACAAAAATCATATACAATCAACCTTATCATTATTTGGCCGAGTATATTGCTCCTTTTCCCCCCTTGACACGGCATTCCAATTAATTCCCACTTATTCCCTCTTAATTCCACCGAAAACCCTAAAATAAACACACATAAAATTCCTCTCTTCTTCATCCAAATTTTTGGAGGCTCTTGGGTATTTTTTTGGTGTTTTTCTACATCCAAGGAAGCTAGGAAAAATAGGCTTGGGGCCGTGGAATAGCGGGGTCGATTGTGGGAAGTTTTTGTTTGTCGAATTGTTCATCCGAGGTACACAAAATTCTCACGCTTAATTTACACGTTCTAAAATTCGTCTGGTATTTTTCTTATGATCTTTGCATCATATAAGACTCATGTAAATTAATTATACTGGTCCATGCACGTTTGTTTGATCGTAATAATTATAGGGATCAAAAACACAAATAAAATCCAAATATGTTCATACGAATTTTTTGGGGCTTGAATATAATTTTTTTGTGTTCTATACGAATCATACAACTCTGGAAAAATGATCTTAGTAATTTTTGAAGTCTAGAATACATGTGGCTAATTATTTTGTGTATCGGATTTATGAGAAAATAAGGAAAAAAAATGAAACCCTAATCGAATGGAACTAGGGTTAATATTTTATGATTAGATCTGATCAATAAATGTGTTTTTAAGGTTGTATAATGATTTTCTAATGATTGGAATAATTAGGGTTAGAGTTTTGTTGAATAAAAATGTTACCGATTGATTTTTGTAAATTAGAGGGTGTGTTTTGTAATTATTTGAACTTGTGGGATATTTTTGTAAGGTGGTTTAGATCAGGGGTAAAATATATAAAATATAATATAAGGGTATCTTGTGTAAAATTTGAAGGTAAAGGGATTAATTTGTAAATTACACTTCGAATTGGAAACTAAATAAATAGAGGGACTAATTTTGTAAATTCTGGAAACTTAAAGATGATTCGTATAAATAATGATATAAAGGGTGTGATGTGTAATTCTGGATAACTTATGATTTAAAATGAGTAACTTGTGATATTTTCATTTTAAACCTTTAACCTTGGTATATTTACATTTAAAACCCTAGAATATGAAAACTTGCCATATTTAACCCTAGACTTTTGATACTTGCTAAAATAAACCTTATTTCCATAATTAATGACTTAACCTAATTATAATATTTAAACCTGCTAATTATGGAAACCTGCTAAAAATAAAAAATTACTAAATATGGAAAGTTGCTATTTTTGGAAAGTTACCTAAAAAGGAAAGTTACTAGAAATAGAAAGCCGACTAAAATAAGTAATCTGAATTAAATAAGCTTTTAATAAGACAGTCATGAATTCGTGTAGATTCGCTGAAGATGGAGTTTGCTTCCGACCTTTATATTTTCTGTTGTGTTTTTACTTGCGGTATAAGGTACAGATATTCTGACCTTCTCACAGGTTACTCATGAACTCTTTCTCCTTCCATCTTGTTTCCTTGAACCTTGCTATGTTCCCCTTGTTTTGTGAACCTTGCTTTGCCCCTTTGATTGGTTAACCTTGCTATGATCTCTTTCATATTCTGATCTGTTTAGGTTCTGATTTGATGACATTGCTATAATACCCTTTGCTTTGAACCTTTTCTATGATCCCCTTTGTTATGATCTCTGTTATGAATCTATACTGTGAAAACCTTTTAATTATGACCTGGAAATGTTTTGAGAAAAATCGTTGGTTTTAAAATGATGTTTATGAGTACGATACGATACTACTTTTATATGAAAATATACTAACTTTTAGGAAAATTATTTTTAAAGACTGTCCTTATGAAAAACCATTTTGAAAGATCATTTTTATGAAAACTACTTTGAAAGATCATTTTTATGAAAACCATTATTAAAGGATTGCTTTAAATGAACTTTTGATAGAAATTCCTGAAATAAACTTTTGCTATGAAATTTTGGATTTTGAACCTTGATATACTCTTCTGAACCATTTGATATGATTCACTTGATCTGAATCTTGACTTGAAACTTTGATATGAACCTTGATCTGATAAACTCTGATTTAAACCTAATTGATTTTGAACCTCTGATATTACTTCTGAAATAATTGACATGAACCTTATGCCATGAACCTTTATTTATGACACTCTGATTTTGATATGATATCTGACCTTGACCACGGTTTGATACCCGAGCCATTTCACTAGGCATGAGGGTTTCATGTCCTTGTCATTGATGCACCGATGACTTGACTCTAGGGTAGGAGAGTGATGACCTATCCCGTCCCTGATTTTATCTGTTATGTAGGAGAAGAATCTGGCCTACTGGGGCGTATGGATGCATCCTAGATTTGATCTGTATCTATCTATGTTATCTGTTTATCTGTTATATATCTGGTGACTGATGGTGTGTGCGATACACGTCTTTCACATATCTGGGAGCTAGCTACTCCATTTGGTTACTGAGGACACCCCTCACATTATCTGATTATCTGACAGGTCTCCCCTCTATATGATTATGAAGATTTATGGTTACACTGTTCTGATATGATATAATCTGTTTCTGGGCTCGTGGTGGATTACTGTTCCTTTTTCTTTTTCCTTTTCATTTAGTTATCCCTTAACCCATATTATATCTGCATGACCTTTATTTCCGTTGCTTTGTACCTTTCTCTACTACTGCTTTGTTATCGTTATATCTGTTCATTGAGCTCTCGTAGCTCAGCCGCATTTGTTTTCCTGCGGCAGGTTTTAGTAGGAAGCTGGGGATGAGTGGAGAGTACCTTGGACTTAGAAGGCTATACTTGATAGATTTTCTGGATTAGAGATGACTAGAAGAGTTTATTCTAGACTTAGTATTTATTGTAATCTTTATTGTAACCTTGTAGTTTTAGTATTTCATTTGTAACCTTTGAGATTCTTGTATTACTATAGATGTATGATTTTGTTTGATCTGATATGAAACCATTATTGTGATATCTTTACCCTTGTCGGGTTGGGGTGTTACAAAAACGATGCTAATGATATGATTAGATTGGATTTTACTATGGAATTTGCGGTTTTTTTTTTTTTTTTTTTTTTTGAATGGCGGTTATTTTTAGATCGGAATTGGGGTTATTAGAGAGAGAGAGAGAAAAAATGGAAATTTGTTTGTGGTGTTAATGAGATGGGGACGGGGTGGATTCACGCATTAGGCGTGTTTTGGTTTAAAGTTGCAGTTTTTACCCTTATCTTTGGACTGTTGTCAAATTATACCTTGTAACTTTTTTTCTCACTTTTCTATCTAATTACACTTTTCCCTAGAACCGGACCCTATATATATATATATATATATATTGTAATTTATTCGTTATGTCCGTTTATGTTGATTTTAAAAGTAAGACTTAACGTATGTGACGTTTATTACCTATCACTTGTATGATTTGAGAAGTTGAATATATAACATTAACTTTTAGTAATTTGGTTAGTGTAACTAAGTTCTCATTACTCATTCAATATGGTTTATTTTTACACAATATTAGCTTAAAAGTTTATGTTTCGTCGAATTTGTTCAAGTTAAGTTTGATATGTTATTAGTGACGTTCCTTTTTATTTTGATTTAGTTTTAATAATAACAATGCAAGGATTAACATATACATATTCCGTCATGTTTCATGGTCTACTCCTATCGTGAATTTGATTTGTCATCCTTTTGTGTGCCACATTTTATTACTCAAGTATATGTCAATATTTATCTCTATCTTTCCCGAGTGTATGTAAAACCACTTGTATAACAATATTTATACTTATAGTCTAGATGTTTTAAATTAGTTTTGCCGCGTTTTACATTTTGGCGATTCAAATTATGTACATGTATGTAAATGAAATTTCCGCTTTGTACTTGCCTATATAAGCTTTTATATACCTATATGTTGAATCATTTTCGTCAAGTTTTACATTTTGTCTATTATAGTTTTCAAGTACTTGTATGTTAATGTAAATGAAATTTCGTTTTTGTTTTTCGGCTATAGGAGTTTTTACTTGTTTATACTAGTCGTTACCAATTATTTTTGTGCACGGCTCATTTTCCTTATATTTGTTCATGACATGTTTCACAATAATTATAAATCCGAATTTTTGCACTTTAATACTTAGAGGGCTGCGGCCCATTGATTTCTAGGAGGGGAAATTAAAATCATTAATGGGTTGGGTTTTACTTATTCTAGTGGGCCGATTGGTGGGCTCACAGACCCATACGGTGGGCTGTGCTAAGGGCTGTCGAGTGAGCTTCATCACTAGTCCTAGTTGGGCCTGGTCAATGGGCTTCGGTCTGATTTCATCAAAGGGAAACATGGACTCGCCAATGTCACCACTTGGTGATATGTTTTCCAGGGACTCTATTTCAAAGTTGTGAATGGTTACTAACCTTAGTCTCGGTTTCGTTTCGTGTGTATTATCTCGAGTACTACTCGACTTGTGTCTTAAGGGTCTAAGTGATAACAAAGTTTGGGTTTCTTGACTCCCTCTATATGTCTCGACAAGGGTAAAATGACCTCAATTGGGAGCCTAGTGTATTAAAACCCAGTGTTTCTATATTCACTTTAACAAGGACATGTGTTGTTATCCGTCACAAGTGAGCATCCTTCCCGAGTACTCACAACCCTATGTGGGTTGCGTTTGAAGGCGATTCGTTGCTATCTTGGGTAGGTTCTTATGTTAGAGTAAGCCTTCTCATATTTTGATCCAAGGCTTAACCCACATGATGGGTCTAATGGTTGCTAGTAACTCGGATCAACTTCCTCTAAGTGAGGTGATTTTTCCAGTCCAACCTGACCACCATTGCGCCTAGCTTTGGTGGTCACTAGTTTGGTTGTGGTCGTTGTTGGTCCTAGTGAGTTGTTGTTACTCACGAAACACAACTTCCTATGTAGCCTTCCCATGCTAGTCCTAGTGTTTCCAGGTTCGAATCATGACTTGTGCTCCTCTAGGGTCTTTCGAATACGCTACAAACATGGGGACTACTAACCTAAATTTACTCAACAATATTTCCTGGTTCCAATCTTGAACCTGGTGTTTTCTGGTGGATTCGGATACACACAATCATGACGAACTAACAACTTAATTCTACCAATCCAATTCCTATGCCACTTCAAAGCATTCGAATGATTCATATAACTAACAATTTCATTACCCGGTAATCACTTCTAGGTCTTAAATTTTCTACGCCACACAAAAATAATTTGCAACAACACTTAACCACATTTTTCTCAAGATTAATCATCATTCTTATTCGAACCAAATTAAACATTATATTACTTACATTCTTCTCAATGCCTACTACGGTTTCTGGGAAATCTATTCGACAGAAAAATAATCAATATACAAATTTTCATTCGACCTAGTAATTTCTTATCTTAAATGGGTCTTAGAAATAACAAAAATTAATTGAATCCGAATCAAATATCAAACCTTACAATGATTTCTTGAAGGATGAACTTGAATGAGAGTTCAAATCCGAGAACCATTGCTCCAACATCGATCAATCCCAACCTCCAAATCGAATCACAAACTTCCACTCTTCACCTTTCTTGAGAACTTCTCAGATCTTGGATGGTATTCTTGGTGATTTGTGATTCGATATCTCCTTGGAGGCACAGATTTATGGAGAATATTGGAGAGTAACTCCATAAGAGCTTTCGGATTTTGGAGATACAATCCTCCCTTTTGCATGCTATCTCTACTTCAAGGGTATTTAACCTAGGTTGACTCGTGTAATATCCCATACCCGTGAAGAGGACAAGGGATCTAGGTCAAAAGAAAATAGTATCTGCTGTGGTGAAGGATGGTGATGGATCGAAGGGTTATTGGGAGAAGATGGGGCGGACAAAACTAAAGGATAGGGTTAGCAGGTTTTATTTTTGGGGTTTGTGTGAGTGGGTGGGGGTATGATTTAATATAAGTATTGAGTGGATAGTTAGTTTAAGTGTGATATTTTTATACCCGCGTTTCGTTAAACTGGGTCAAATTCGGGTCCTTCCTGGAGCCGTCACAAATATGAGATATTATATCTTTAAAGTCATTTTGTAATACTTGAATGTATTTTTGAGTCCTTAAGTATTCATTAATATTTCTGAGTCTCAAAATTTATTCCTGGTTTGCGTATGGTGTCGGTCTGTGTGAAACTGGGATAACCTCCCGTTCTTACTACAATAAAATGAGTAAATTAAAACATGTGATTACTTCACTGTTCTTTGGTGAGATTTCCGGGAGGCAATATGTGCAAGTCTGTTTTCCGTGATAATCACATAATGGCCTAATCTGGTATTTTTGTCATAATAAATGAATTGTTATGGATTAAATATTAGGGCAAATTTACCATTTGTCACATCCTCCCCGTCTTAGGAACGAAAACCATCCTCAGTTTTCACTTAGAAATACCCGAAGGGGTTTGGGTTTGAAGGTTCTAGGGTCTCTGGTTCTACTTTTCACATCTCTATGTGAATTCAGGGCTCGGTGAGTGCCGGGTGTAACTCAATGGTCAAGATATACCTTGAAAGTTCTAGTGTGCAGGAGTCTCTCACAATGACTATTCCCATCAAGGCATGATCCTCCCTGAACTAAACGTAGATGATCAGGCTATGCTTAGTTGAGAGCTGATGATGCGATGCTAGGTTTAGTTACTATGATGTTTGGTTTCTATGGGTTTGGAAATCACAACAAGTCGTCACAGGTGTACAAAATAAATGAGCAAGTCTCAAAAGTGATGTGGGTAAGAAAGAGGCATCATAATATCTTAATCTCAAAAGTCAAGGAAATTCACTATAGAGAGGTTCGTACAAACTACCATTACAACATGTCTCTTAAGAAGTACAATTATTCGGGAAATTACGACCTAAGGGAACCTAGAGATGGATGTCATCATGCGAAGAAAGAGTTCCAAGCTGCAAGTTCATTCATCATGCTATTTGGGTTCTGAATGACCCTCTCACTTCCACTTCTCGACCCGGGGCAAGCAGTCCTATAGTGTCCAATCATTCCACAATTAAGGCAGACTGCGGTGGTGAGTCTGGAGTCAATTTCATGAGCAAAAGCCTCGCAGTTCTTGAATCGATGGTCGAATCCTTCGCAATTTCCACACTGCATGGAACAAGGTCCACGATGATGAAATGGGCACGCATTGTACTTAGGTAAGTTTCCAGCATATCCCCTATTCATGCTGGTGCCTGCAGCAGGGGTACTAACACTTCCTCGACCCTTGGAGTGGTCTTCCCATTTTCTCTTGAGTTTAGCCGCTCTCCCGGCATTTGTCCTAGTCGTTGATCCCATCGGCATGCTGGCCACATTTGTGGGTCCTTGGGGTTTAGTGGTCTTGGAGTTAGTGTCGTTTTCCCCTTAGAACGGGGGAAAACTTCCTAAATACCTTTCCTTTAGCCGAGCTTTTGTCTGGATCATCTCGGTGCTCATTGGTGCTTTTTCTTGACGGCGTGCAGTAGCACTATCTCTTCACACATTTGGATCCCAAGAATTTTCCTCCATTCTTTTGATTTCACTGTAGGTGCAGTACTTCCTACGCACCATTTCCTTAAAACTTTCCCAGGGCATTGCATAGGCAGTATCAATGCCTGTGACCTTCAGATGGTTATTCCACCAAGCTAGAGCATCATCAGTGAAGGTGAGCGAAGCATACTTTACCATATCCTCCTTTGCACATCCACATGCTTGGAACATGACTTCCAGCCGTTCCATCCACCTTATCACAGCAATGGTTCCTTCAGTTCCATTAAGATTTCCAGACATGGCCTTTCGAAACTCTTGATAAGTGCCAGTGTGGTTGCTGTCATCTCTAGGTTTGGAGCTTCCGATCTCAGTGTTCTTGTTGTTGGCTTTCGCTGCTGCTAGATGATTAACTAACACGTCTAGCATGGCTGGGTTTATGATAAGCAGGTTTGCTCCGTTCTCAGCTGGGACAGTGGCAGCAATAGGCTGGCCATGAACGGCGTTGGCTGTCCTTCCTGTAGGATTCATCTATACCATAAAAGAGGAAAACGAGTGAGATCTTAAACGGAGGTCATATGTGTTTTGAAATTGCTAAAGCACATTTTAGGATGGGCAGATTTCTAAAGAAAACTATTGGGGAAGAAGGTATAAATGATATCCGTATTCTTACTAATATCCTAGAGTTCACTTTGGATGTCTAGTTGGGTAAAACTGGAAATCTGGTAACAAGCGAAACTTATAGTCTTAGATATATGTCCTACTGCAAGTCTTATTCGAGAGGCGTCATGTTATAACCGGTCTAGTCAATGGTCCGAGGTAAATATATCGGTCTGAGCTATATTTTCTAGTGAGAACTTTGTAGGAGATTTCCTTTGATATTTCAAGGTTCTTAAATGATTTTTGTTTAGGATTTAAGTTTCCTAGTAAACGTAGCAGTCTTACGGTCTGGACTCCTAAGGTGTCTCTGGTTTCTTATGAGCTAGGGATAACAAGTCTTATTTCAGTGAATTTTTACCAAAGTGTGTCATGCCGATACCTATAGTCTGGATGATGCTGTTTGACTAATTTTTTCGAGGTTTGCTTCTGGTGCTCAACAACGCGTTGCTAGAATCTCTTTTCCAAGGTTAGTTTAAAATTCTAAGGGTTTAGTGAAAAGATGGACAATTTAAATCCTACGATAAAGGTTTGGGCCATTCCGTGAGGCTTCGAGGTTCCTATTAAGTCACCAGTTAATCTTAGTAAGTCTCTGGGTTATTAAGGGTCTTATAGTTTATTTATTGTTCGTTCTTGCTAAGGAATCCTTTGTTTGTGGCTAAAATCTTATGAGTCTTACGGACGGATATTTCCTACCTTGGAAACTCTTGATAGAGTATTATGGCGCCTGGTGTATACTATGGATATTGTTAATATTTTCAGGTTTCGGTGGGTAATGTCTCATAGTTCTAAACTTTTAGTCTTAGAAGGACGATGTTGACTATTCTCAGTAGTCAATCTGTCGGCTTAGCAAGATACGGATTATCTGATGTGTAGGGTTTCATCTTGGTAGTACCATGTTGATGGCTATCAGCAATCGACCAGTCAGTTCGTTCAAGTGCGGAGTGTAACCTACGGAAGGAAGGCTTAAGGGTCTGAATATAATCTTCACGGTCCTTTAAAACTATTGTTATACGGTTAATATGTGTTCCAGCTGTCTACGGGGTTACAATTTGCTTAATAACTATCAGTTTTAAGGTTTGGTCAAATTGGTGCTGGAAAAAGGTCAGTATTAGGTGTTAATCGACGGCAGTCGGAAATTGTGGGTTTTCCTATCGGACTAAGTCGTTACAGGGGCAAGGTAAACCTCTTATGATATCTAGGTTGAATTTGTTCTCATTATTGCTAATAGGGTTACCTAATTCTCATATTTCCATCCTATGTAATCCTTTGGGTTTCTCGGGACGGGGTAGATGATTTATCTTGCGGTAACAATTTTGGGTCATTGTTTCTTGTGTATCATTTGGACTAGGAGTTAGGCTGGGTGGAAGAGGTGTCGAGTTTAGTTGACGGGGATGTATTTTCTGGTGAGGGTAGTAATGGGAAATATTTTTCGAGGAATTTTATAGGGCGTCTAAAATATGGTTTGTTATTTGAGGGGGGAATAGTAGGGAGATTTGGAGTGAGGTAAATTGGGTAAATTTGTAATGAAATGATTGATGACCTTTAAGTAGGGTTATAAACGATTGGTGAATTTAGTAGTTGTGTGAATGTTGGGGTTCTGGGGATTTTGCGGCTAAAAGGAATGAAGAAGGCATTTTACAGGTTATTAGTGAAGTATCGTATAAGGCTGTCATTTGTCCAAGGATAATTGGGAGATCCTTGGGAAGGTGAGGTAAAGTTATAACATCACAGTGGTTTACGAAAGGAAAATGATTAAATTATTAATGGAAATATATAATGAAATGAACTTGTTATAGATTAAGAGTTGATTACATGGTCTGAAAATTATAAGTTCACTAATAAGGTCCTACACTGACTGAGAACTACTCAATTAAACGAGTCACCACTAATCATAACTAAGACTATCTCCTGGTCCTATCCATGTGTCAGAACCTAAAAGCATGCTCTCCAAGCTGTGCCTCGACTTCCACAAGGCAAGTCCTTAATGCTAAGTTTTCATCACGGTGTGCCTGATCTGCTCTTAACAATGCTGCAACCTGAGCCTCTAGAATCAGTATTCTCCCGTGCATCATTTGAGCTGCCCCTTGAGCTACAACCTGTGTTTGCTCAATCCTACCTGATATGTCTCCTAAGTCAAGAAGGTCTCGGCTGTTGAAGTGTGTCCTAGCATAGAGTCGACTGAAATCCCTATCATACTGCTCGAAACGAGTTGGATGTAACTCATCAAATAAATCGGAGTGGAGACCCAGTATGTCAGTTTGTAAGTCTAGTTGGGTCTGGATATGGGAGATAGTATCAGTCTTTGTAGCTGCTGGTGATGCCACTGGGAGTGAGGGATGTGGTATCTCTGGGCTAACCTATATATCATCCTGAGCCCTTCTTGAGCTCTCTCGAATCTCAAAAGTACTAGGCACATCCTCTAGTACTATGCTGATTCGGGGTACAGCTACTCTCTGTCCCTTCCCCGAATCAGAGTTAGCATCATCCCATGTACCCTCGACAGGAGCACTCTCATCTAAAGTCTGTCCTACACCTTCTACTGAATAGGAGTCATTGCTTCTCCTGAGTCTCTGACGTGGGGGTGAGTGGGTAGGTGAGTGTGGTGGTGATGCTGGGGTAGTAGGGGCGTCTATCTGTGAGCGTAAGGACCTATAACATGATGGGGATACTAGAAGGATATGGGCAGGGTTTTGGGTACTCTCTGCAGTGTGAGGGGATGGCCTATTAGATGGGCATATGATTATGCGTGTAGTACGGCGAGGGATAGTAGGAGTAATCTGGGTAGCTGGTGTGGTATGTGATGGTGGTGTAGGCTCAACGGTGTTAGGGTTACGGTGACCTTGATGCATATGTGTGTTGGAATTCCTTGAGCCTGGTGAAGTCTGGGTAATGTTGTGGGAAGGCGTAATCTGTGACAAAATGGTATATGTGTGTAAGTATCTCAAAATAATAGCTAGTGTGGGTCAAGCGTATATAGATATACATATATGTATAGTACTCATAGTATGCTTAGTATGTCACAAGTTATAACATGCAATCAAGTTTCAAGCAACATGGCAGACACTTAGTACGTCACAAAGTATAACATGCAGTCAAGTCAAAATAAATCTCAAGCAACATGGCAAGCAAGGTAAGCGGCTGTCATAGGGACTTGTTTTTGAACAAGTGGTTATAGTTTAGGGTTTATATGTACCTAGTTCTCTATAACCTAGGCTCTGATGCCAATCTGTAACACCCCCAAAATCTGACCTTGCGGAAGCATTAATACCATGGGCTGCTACGGAAATGGAAATCATAACACAAGTTATCGAGAAACCAATTACACCTTTTATAAAACGTACTCTTTAACATGATTCAATATATGTAACCATCATTTGATTTCAAAATCATTTACAAGTTACTGGTCCCTAAAAACAAGTCTTAATTATTATTTAAAACGCATTGCTCAAAGTATAAATCTGCCGCCTTGCCATTCCTTGCCTCGTTTTGCACAAACCTAGATACCTGAGAAAAACATGCTAAAAGTCAGCAAAAAGCTGGTAAGTTCATAGGTTTCAGTTAAAACAAGTATAACATCTTAGGATCAACAGTTTTTGGTTTAAGTATTGAAATGTCAATTATATGTTTTTATTACGCTAGCACTAAGTTCATGCAACCGAAGCTTTAACAGGTCTGCATGCTCTAGAAGCATGTAAATCATAAAAGCCCTGGCAAGTGTTTATCCCAGACATTTTTACATTGATATGGTATACGCTCGTTTGCCTATCCGGTCAAACCGAATGGGGACGTTACTCCTAATAGATCTATTTATAACATTTACGCTTCCTGAATGGAATTAACGGTTCATTAAATTCAAGCAGTAGGGGACATATCAAGGCTTAGGCTAACTGCGCAATAATAGTATTTATGGTCCACAAAATTGGTTTTGCATGTTTCTCACCCCATTCATTCAAAACAAGTAATAGTAAAAAGGGGCTATAAACTCACCTTTAATGGTCTGAACAGTGAATGCTGTAAAATTAGAGAGTGCACGGCACCAACACACAACCTAGATTAAATAACCATGTCTCAGTTTTAAGTATTAAATTCAAGTCCTTTCGGATTTTAATTTCCATGTTTAAGTGTTTCTATGTTGTTGTTACTTGTGTGGCTACAAGTGCGGTTACTAAGGTCTCTCCTAAGGGATGGTGAGGAGTAACTCTACAATGTCCTGAAGGTATGGTAAAGTACAAATGAATTAAATCTATATATAGAATAAAAGGTGCATCAATTTATAATCAATCAATGCATCTGAATATAGAAATGTATAAATATTATAAAAAAAATTAATGCATCTGAACATAGAATAAAAGGTGCATCAATTTATAATCAATTAATGCATCTGAATATAGAAATGTATAAGCAAAAGCAATTAAGCTTTGAGCAAAATGGGCAGATAAGCTATCTTAAGCTAAATATAAACTAGAAGAAGCTAAATCAAGTAAAGTCTAATGTAAATGAACAAATAATATCAGGATAAGCTAACATGAAAAGCAGATAAGCACTGAAAGAATAAGCTAAAGGCTACTGTGTTGCGGGCCTAAGAATGGGCTACTGACCTACTTTGCAGACTATGAAAAGCTACTTATAAGCTAATAAAAAAAATCTAAAATATGTGGAATAAGTGTGCTAGCAACCAAAGATTATAGTTACCAAATTTCAGATCAAGAGAGCTTAAATTGAACTTATGAAAAATCAAAAACACAAGCTGATATGAGGCGCAACACACTTATGCAGGCTGCTATTGTTGTGTTCTGTGATCATATTTATGTTGCAAACTTGCCAAAACTCCTTAAATCCTGATGAAACTTTATCAACTCTAGCAAAGCAACTTAACTCACTATAATGAACATTAAATTTGTAAAACTAGATCTAAAAACAACTTATATGAGTAATAAGCTAAATGGACTGTCTGCAATTTCTAGTCAAGCACAAAATTACTTAATTCTAGAAAACTCTTCAAAACAGCTTAAACTAACCTCAAAACAACTTATACAAAGTGATTCAAGCTATATTAAAGGAACTTAATGAGCACATGAACAATACATTTCTTTTTTACCCATTTTAAAGCCTATTCCAAACACTCATTTACTTGACAGTTTTTAATTTTTATAATAGAAATGAACAAATTAAGGACTATGAAACTCAGATCTTATACTAAGGTGTTTAAGCACTTATGAATACTTTTAAATCAGAAATAAGCAGCTATTCTAATATATGCTACAATTTTTGCCTTTTTTTTTTTTTTTAGGTTTTTAAGTAAAAACAGAAATAAGTAAAGAACACCTAATAAATTAATGCATCCGAATATAGAATAAAAGGTGCATCAATTTATAATCAAATAATACCTCATAAACTTCAAACGAATTCCTGTCCTTCCACTTTTTAACCTCAGTATCACGAATAAAGTATTTTTCAAACAACCCAATATTCTCAATGTTGCCGGATAAGCAATGTGTAATAGAAGAGAAAAACTCATCTTGAACATCAAAAAACACACTCAAAGTGTATAGCTCAGCAGCATCCCTGTAACACCCCAACCCGGCAAGGGTTAAGATATCACGATAATGGTTTCATATCAGATCAAACAAAGCATACATCTATAGTAATAAAAGAATTTTCAAAGGTTACAAATGAAATACTGAAATTACAAGGTTACAAATGAAACTTCCGATAAATACTAATTCTAAAACATAATAACTTCTAATCAACTCTAATCCAGATGGCTATCAAGGTCTTCTAAGTCCAAGGTACTCTCCACTCATTCCCAGCTTCCTACTAAAACCTACCGCAGGAAAAAAAATGCGGCTGAGCTACGAGAGCTCAATGAACAGATACATAAACAAAGTAATGATAACGCAACAGAAATAAGATACGGTGCAATGGGGAAATATCATAAGGTATAACAATGTGAAAGTGTAAAGAAAATAGAATAGGATAGTAATCCACCACGAGCCCAGACAAATCAGATAATCAGATATAGTAACCATAGAGGAGCGACCTCTCAGATATGTGAAGGGCATGTATCGCACACATTACCAATCACCAGACAATAACAAATCATATATAGATAATCCACTAAACAGAACAGATCTAGGATGCATCCATACGCCCCTGCAGACAAATCGTGGCCATATATATTCTTGAGCTCATAACAGATAACAGATAAGGGACGGTGTGGAACATCACTCAACCACACTAGAGTCATGCCATTGGTGCATCAATGACATGGCCATGATACCTTCATGGCTAAGGTCACAAATTTTGGCTCGGGTATCAAACTAAGAGTCAGATATCAAATCAAATCAGAATGTCATATCCAAAGGTCCATAACAGATGGTTCATAACCAAATATTTCAGAAGTAATATCAAAGGTCCAAATCAGAGTTTATCAGATAAAGGTTTACAAAGCAAAGGATCATGGCAAAGGTTCACAACAAAAGGGTACATAGCAATGGCTTCGGGAATCTTAAACGAATCAGAATTCAAAGTCAAAATCAAGGGAATAAGACACCCTTACTGAAAAAGGGCAGAGTATCTGTACCTTAGACCGCAAGTGAAAACACAAATAGAAACATAGAGATCGGAAGCAAACTCCTTCTTCAGCGAATCTACATGAATACATGATCGTCTTATTATTAATATCTTATTTAAATCAGATTACTTATTTTAGTCGGCTTTCCATTTTTAGTAACTTTCCTATTTTTATCACGTTTTCTGATTTAATAACATTTAGGGTTAAAAATGCCATTTAGATAATTTTAGCCTTAATATGATAAATATTTTAGCTTAGGGTTAATATGACACCTTTAGAAATTTTAGGGTTTAATGTGTCAATATTATAAACCTTAAGGTTCAAAGTGTAGATAATACAATTACATATCAATATTCTTTATAGTACTAGCAATGCTTACTGTTCCAAAAAGAAAAGAAAACAGTTCGAATCTTCTCTATATATATGATTCAAAGACATAACACATAAAGGAGAACCATGCATGCAAACTCTTCTCGTATGACATATACTGAAATGACTCGCATACAAAACAGTCTCATACGATAATAATACTCACACGACACAGTTGATAAAATGTTACAAAACCATGCCCAACGTGTACACATACGACGCAAACCTCGACATATACTTCACGACACAAAACAAACTCGCGACACCCTCTTTTGATGCGAAATGAAACAGAAAGACACAAGTGTGTTTACCTTTTCCAGCCCCCTTCGACACAGCAAGAACCCGCATGAAATTCAGCCCTTACGACCCTTCCAAAACCTAACCCAAACCACCCCTAGATCGACACACACTCACCACCACACGACACACACGAGACCCCTTTTACTTGCATGAAACTCGACTATTTCACAGCCACACGACACCACAAATGACCACATAAAATCATGACATTCCCTCTACTCGACCCCCTCTTTATACACGGTATGGGATTTCGAAATTTATAACAAAACATCATGTATGTTCACTCTTTTATTTAGTTTGTATAGGCTTAGTTATCAACAGCTTTTAGGTAGTGAAAAAGGGGTCACAATTCATGCGTACATATCAAAACAGAAGCATGAGGGTCGAATATAGATCGATATATACGTAGGCTCTCATAGTCGTTATTTTGTGTGTATACTCTTTATGATTTCATGTGACGTTATATCGTATACATACAAGTACATAAACTGATTTATATCGTTTCATGCGACATTGAATACGTTTATAACAAGATCAAACGAAAAGGAATGAAATAAGTTTGATACAATACCCTCGTTGCGTGATCAAAAGAGAAGAACGAATGACCAAAGAAGACACGAATACACACCCCTCGACCCTGCTGCAATGCCACGATCAAAACCTTGTCGAGTCACACCCTCGAACCCGCAGTATATCCCACGACCAGGCCACCAATTAGCAGCCACCGAGAGTCCCTTTGTTGCTTTTTGAATCGTACAGAATGGAGAAAAAAAAGATAGTAGCCGCCAATGTAAAGATGTGTTTAGGGTTTTAGATTAGAGAATATGGCAAATATATATAAAAGGGAAAAGTGTATGTGCAGCGTGGTATAGGGCAGTAACCAAAAAGGAAGTTTACAATTTGTGGAATGTGATTGATAGAAAACGTGTATATGATTTGGGCCATTTAAACTAAACGTGTGAGTGGACTTCTCAAGTTAGGCAAATTTGCAATTTCGTGTGATTTGATTTGGGGACATTTTAATGATAATGTATTTTAATTAAATGTTACACAATTTGTACATAAGAATGAAAATTCGGCTGTGGTATAATTAGGCGTGTGATGATAATTAATTATGTATTTTTTCGTTTATCAAAAGTCTTTATTTTTATTCGTTCAATTATTAACGGTTAGATACTTAGGTTATATTCGGAATAAAATGTTTTAAATGCGTTAAACGTCTTTTATGAAATTGAGATCAAAGGGTATTCTGGGTATTTTACATATTCAAAAATTTTGGGTTTTACAACTCTTCCCCTCTTAAAAAAAAAATTTTCGTCCTCGAAAATTAATGGGAAACGAATCGGAGACACAATGGACTGTGAACAGAAATGTGGATGACTTGTTTCTCATGACTCTATCTCGTTGATCAAAATAGCTTCGGATTCCTCAGAAAAAGACATACCATACTGAATCCAGAACAAAAGAATAATATACCAAACGTAACAGGTGATAATCGTATTTTCTAGGAAGAGGTACAGAGTATACGTAGGATCTGACAGATATATCGTCCATAGAATTTGATTAGACAAATCAGATGAGAACGTACAGAAAATAGATTGTCTATAACGTCATTTGACAGAAGTTCCACAACAGAACCTAAGATAGTTATCAGAAGTACAGAGATCAGCGGAACGTGTGACGAGAATCCAGACGTATCAAAATCGCAAAATGGTGAAGGCAGATTTAAGCGCAAAGGCAGAACGAATCCTAAAGTCTCAATCAAATATCAGAATTTCTAAGTTTTCTAAGGCACTCCTCGAAATATCCTATGATCACAATGAGGGTACGTCATATGACGTAAGTATTATCACGTTAGCTACTCGTCATAATACCAGCATCATATGAGTATACCTTCATGATGGTCATACTTTATCTCAAGTCGAGAACAAGCATCTATCAACCACCTAGCAGTCCATTCTACACCCTAGGGTTGGTCCAACTCGGTCATCACTAAAATTCAAAAATCAGGGATACAGATCGTACAAATAACGTAACGGAATTAGTAAGCATCAATGAAGTACGTCGTCCAAGGCGTCAGGTCTTTCACAATACATCCAAATTTTCATACAAAACCGTCATCCAACATACACAGAAAAACACCAAAAGGAAATATTAACGGAGAATCCGAATCATTCGAAAGATCTTATCATCAGGTAACGGGAGCTTAAGTGGGTTAATCAGAAGTGAACACACCATCAATAACTTCGTCCTTCACGAAAGCAACTCATCCAACCACAAATGATCATTCCAAAATCGTCCACTCGAATACATGATTTCAAAATCTCCTCCAAGTCCGAGCAGTCTGTCTACGCTTATCCATCTGATCATACGGTGAGAAAGGATGATAAACTTGAGTCTGGTCCCTCAAGCCTTCGGCACTTCTTCTAGAGACTGTGATGGAGTAACGTGGATTTCTGGCACGATCTTTAAATCTCTTCATCATCCAGTCTGCTTCCGCTCTCAATTCATCTTAGTACAACCAAGATGAATAGGGAAGTGAGACTACATGTCTTCATCAGCTCCAGGCTTGCCATCTTGACTAGAATTTCTTCTTCTGCATCGCTAATGTCTTCACTCTTCAGGGTAGCTACCGTTGTTGTCAACTCCAGGTCCGACAGGGAAAATAATAGTGATAGCCAAGGTTTAACAATGGGTAATTGTAGTAGGGAGTTCGAAATTGTTTCAAACGCCAAAGGTGAGACATAGAGGGATAGTTGTCAATATTGGAATACTCAATCACCCAATTTCTTATCAGAATAGAATCGAAGTTTAACTAATCAAGGAAAGACGGATCACAAATCAAATCTTTATCATTCAAAAATGAGGGGAAACATTCTTATACTCGTGGTCACAACCACAAGACTTCTCATAGGGACAGAGATGGGTGAGACGGAATCAAATTGGGTCGGAAGATTTATAGACGTTTATCAAAGCAAAAGACAAATAACAAAATGTCTCAAGTACGTCATCGCCATGGAGATTCTCAGAATGTTCGAAGAGGTATCAAGATGATTAACAAAAGAATCAGAGTTCGGAGTCGGAATCTCAAAATAAGGTTCAAATAGTGTTAGGCAAATTCTATGCAATTTCCAATGATTCCAAGATTTAATTGGGTTTCAGATCTTAGGTGGTGCAAATTGTGAGCTTTCAATTTCCAAAAGTGATCTCAACAAGCAGGGCATGAATCAGAGTGATGCAGAAGCAATGATACTTAACCAAAAGCCTTATAGTATACCCATTCCTCACTGGTCAGAACTTAAGTTCCTAAAGCAAAATCTTACAGGTTATCTTATGAGAGTCTACAGTGGAAACCTAGTGGTCCAAACTTCACAGGTCAAGGGTAAATGTATTACGAGTCGCAGCCTGTCGCTCTGATACCATAATTGTAACACCCCAACCCGGCAAGGGTTAAGATATCACGATAATGGTTTCATATCAGATCAAACAAAGCATACATCTATAGTAATACAAGAATTTTCAAAGGTTACAAATGAAATACTGAAATTACAAGGTTACAAATGAAACTTCCGATAAATACTAATTCTAAAACATAATAACTTCTAATCAACTCTAATCCAGATGGCTATCAAGGTCTTCTAAGTCCAAGGTACTCTCCACTCATTCCCAGCTTCCTACTAAAACCTACCACAGGAAAAAAAATGCGGCTGAGCTACGAGAGCTCAGTGAACAGATACATAAACAAAGTAATGATAACGCAACAGAAATAAGATATGGTGCAATGGGGAAATATCATAAGGTTTAACAATATGAAAGTGTAAATAAAATAGAATAGGATAGTAATCCACCACAAGCCCAGACAAATCAGATAATCAGATATAGTAACCACAGAGGAGCGACCTCTCAGATATGTGAAGGGCATGTATCGCACACAGTACCAATCACCAGACAATAACAAATCATATATAGAAAATCCACTAAACAAAACAGATCTAGGATGCATCCATACGCCTGCAGACAAATAATACCTGAAATTCTATAACATGTAAAATGACCAAATTGCCCTTGGGAATTTAAAACTTAAATAAAACATACGTAAAGCACCAAATAATTTCCAAACTTCTGGCAATGCATAAGTTATGGTCCCAAATAATTTTAACAACTTCATTTAACATTTATTCAAGCCAAGAAAATTACCAAAGTACCCTTGGGCGCCTAATATCATTTAAATTCAAAAGTTATGAAATTTTATAAAAGGAAATTAATAGGAAATTAAAGACATTGAAAATTATATTGAATGCTAATAATAATCTTTGACCAATCCCTGGAATTAAGGTCCTCTATCCCCTCTAAGAATCGGCCACAACTATAAAATTTTATCACACACACATTTTCTCCCAAAATTCTCCCACCGATTAAACCCTAAATCACCAAATAATTCTCCAATCATCCATCCGAATTTTTGGAAGTAAGGCACTATTTTTCCTGTGTTCTTAAGGGTCTCAAGAGTCCTAGAAAAATAATACTTCGAATTGTGGTGGCCGGATTCAAGGGTTTTCGAAAATTCTTGTTTAATTCAACCCGAAAGGTAATAATTTCATTTTTGATTCATTCGATCTTGGAAAATTCGTTTCTTATTTTTATGGTGTTCCTCACATCATATGTGACCTGTGAAAATTGGTTTCATGATTTTTAGATCATTTTTGAAGTCGTGGTGATTTATGGTGCATTTTGGCTATTCGCGTACATATTAAATCGTGCGTCTCGTTCTACATGTTCGAATATTGATTTGGTATTTTTCTCAGACCCTATATATGTTATGAACACCAAATAAAATGTAAAAGTCGATCCATGCATGATCTAACAATTATTTGTGAATTAAATCTTAAAAGCGTGTATAAACCCTAAATAATTCAATTCGAATTTTTGAGGCTTCATATTTATTTTATTTGGACTCCATATGATCATACTAACCTGGGAAAAATTATATTTCGAATTGTTAAGGCCTAAAATAAATATTCTTGATTTATTTAGTTTTACCGATTTTTAAGAAATTAAAAAGAATAAAAGAAAAACTTTGGGAAAATTGTAAATCGATCGAGCTAGGGTTTTTGTATATGAATTAGGGTTTATTCTTGGCCATTAATGAAGAGTAATGATTAGTAAATGAATTGGTTAGGTTAGGGTTTGATTTGTGTAAAGATAAAAGTCATATCGTGGGTTTTTTTAAAAGTTAAGGGTGTGTTTTGTAATTTCTAAAACTTGTGGGTCAGTTTTAAAACTTAATTTAGATCATGTACTTGCTGGGAAAAATATAAAAGGAAGGGGTCTAATGTCATTTTTGTATTTTAGAGGGTTAAAATGTTTTTAGGGTTTTATTTTGGTTCGAATTGTAAAATAATTAATCTAGAGGGACTAAACTTGTAATTTTGGGAAACTTATGGGTCATTCGTGTATTTAATCATATTTAAAGTGCCATGTGTCATTTTGATAATTTAAGGGGCTATTATGGAATTGTTATAAATTAAAGATTGATTTATATAAAGTAAGGACTAAATATGCAACTTTGAAATCTAGAGGGACCTATTGTGTAAATTATATAAGATTGAGGATACATTCTTATTATATGATAAAATGAGTGACCATTGTGAAACTTTGATAAATTAAGGGTCTTAAGTGTAACTTTTGAAACTAAAGGGTATAAAGTGTAAATTGTGATTTCTTAAGGACCTAATATGTAAATGTGATAAGAGATACCCTAATTCCAGAAATAATGATTTAACTAAGAATGTTGATCCAACTTACTAAATATGGAAACTTTCTAAAAATGGAAACCTGCTAAAAATAGAAAGTTACTTAATATGAAAATGGGATCCTTAGTAATTCTGTCTCTACTCCTCTAGGTGTCAAGGAGGAGAAGTTTTATCTGTGTCTGCCATTTCACTTGCTTACTTGATCACTAAGGTACAGATATTCTGTCCTTATTTAGTAAGGACCTTCGTCTCATTTCTGATTTCTATATCATTGCCATGCTTTTGATTCTGTGAACCTTGTCTGTT
Source organism: Artemisia tridentata subsp. tridentata (assembly GCA_021014915.2). Classification (NCBI taxonomy): domain Eukaryota; kingdom Viridiplantae; phylum Streptophyta; class Magnoliopsida; order Asterales; family Asteraceae; genus Artemisia; species Artemisia tridentata. The sequence continues at coordinate 299,350,486 of CP139506.1, forward strand.
TTTCTTTCATGATGTTATGACTCTTCTGTTTATGAACCTTTGCCATGACCTTTTAATATTGAACCTCTTGGTACTGAACCTTTCTTATACATGATTCTTTGATATATGAACCTTTCAATTATGAAACCTTGACCATGAACCTTACTTATGAACCTTACTTATGAACCATGGATATGAGCCCTCTGATTATGAACCATCTCTGATTATGAACTTCCTAATTATGAATCTTTCTGAGCATGTACTTTTCTGATTATGAATTTCTGACTATGAATCTCTGATTATGAGCCTCTGATTATGAACCCTAATTATGAAACTATGACGGTGGATTTATGATAGTATGAAATGGTAATTGGCTTATGCAACTCAATTAAATACTGGATAAATTATACTTGACCATTGACCTACAGTCTGATGCTACGAGCCACTCACTAGGCATGAGGGTTTCATGTCCATGTCAGTCGACGCACCGATGGCATGACTCTAGGTCAGGAGAGTGATGACCTGGCCCGTCCCTTTTCTGTATCATGTTATGGTGTGTTGGGAGTTATGGCCACCAGGGGCGTATGGATGCATCCTAGATTTGATTTCTGTATTATGTTCATGTTATGATATGTTATGATATGCATGGTGACTGATGGTGTGTGCGATACACGTCTTTCACACTCTGGGAGCTGATCACTCCATATTTCTGATTTCTGGGATTAGTGAGAGGAACATCTCTCAGCATGGCGGTATGATTATGATTTCATGTTCATGTTTCTGGGCTCGTAGAGGATTTCTGTATCACTAGACCTCATGGACTTCTGACCCTTACCCTCATGACACCCATGATATATTTCTGGACTTATTTCTGTATGGACATGGTATGTTGGGCCTCATGGGATTCTGGACTGGGCTTGGGCATGTTGGGCTTTATGGAACCTTGGACTTATTCTGTACTGGGTTGGTTATGTTGGGCTAGTTGGGACTTTTATTCTACTCATTCGTATTCATGGTACAACTCTATACTCCTGATATCTCTGCATGCTCTTTCCTACTTCATTATTATATCATGATCTGTTCTTCCTTTATTTATCTCATCATTATATCGTATGGTTTCTTTCGTGTTTCCCTATTTCATGATTATTATTTGTTACCGTTATATCTGTTCACTGAGCTCGTGTAGCTCAGCCGCGTTTCTTTTCCCGCGGCAGGTATTAAGCTAGGAGCTGGGTTATGGATTTGGGAAGAGTGTTCACGAGTGAAGCTTTGTTTTGGATTATTCTCCATTTGTATTCTGTTTTGTATTTCATGTATTTTTCTGTCTCATGTTACATTGAATTTCCGCTGTTTAATTATGGATGTTATGTATGATCTGATGTGAAGCCATGTACTTGTGACATCTTTACCCTTGTCGGGTCGGGGTGTTACAATTTATGGTATCAGAGCTACAGGCACCCGAAAACCTTCGGCTTAGGCCATTTGACCTGTGAGGATCTGGGTAGACATTAGGTTTCCGTCCGCGCACTCTCTTCCGTTGCTTCTGTTATCCTACTTGCTCATGTCGACACCTTTCGTATTCTATTTTGTCATCTATATACTCCTTCTGATCGTTCTGCTAATCGTGTAGATGGTATCCACGCGCGCTCGACTGTACTCCACACGGAAAAAGCAACGATGGACCATCGTTTATCCTACCGGCAGCAGGAAGATTGGGAAGATATGGAGAACGGCAAGGAAGAAGTTAATTCCTGCTAGTATATGGCCGTGTTATATCGAGGAGGAGCTGACCATAGTGAACAAAGATGGAGCAGAAGTGCTAGAGTACTCCACCCAGGTGATCTACAAAGATGGAACGGTCATTCGGTACGCAGGCAAGTGCCCCAACTTCATTGAGGAGAATGGAGTGGTACGAATCCAGCCCCGCAACGTGGACAACCTCGAGGATGACAAGAAGGACCCTGCCGATGCGACTCCTGCCTCAGCCTGAAGAGATCGCCTGCATGATTTGTTTCCTTCTGTTTGTTTGAATGATTTGATACGCATGTTTCCTTTCCGTTTATGACGCAGTGACTTTCTCTTGATTTTCGTACGAATATTTTGGATTTTGATCTAATAACTCCATTCCAAGTTGAATTTTGAGGTTTTGGCTTAATTTGTTTATTCTGAGTATTTTATAATCATGATTCGATGAAAGACACCAAGTATGTACTTCATTTTACTCTACCTTAAGAGAATTTACTCCATCCGTTTATCTCCGTCATCTTACGTTAAGATCCATTCTGCTAAACTATTCCAAATCTGCTGCAAGTAACGCTTATCTGATCCGGCATGTTCTGTCTCATTTCTGTCATGTTCGCTCCTCTATGTCCCTGCAAATTTCGAGGACGAAATTTTTTTTGTTAGTGGGGAAGAAGTTGTAATACCTGAAATTCTATAACATGTAAAATGACCAAATTGCCCTTGGGAATTTAAAACTTAAATAAAACATACGTAAAGCACCAAATAATTTCCAAACTTCTGGCAATGCATAAGTTATGGTCCCAAATAATTTTAACAACTTCATTTAACATTTATTCAAGCCAAGAAAATTACCAAAGTACCCTTGGGCGCCTAATATCATTTAAATTCAAAAGTTATGAAATTTTATAAAAGGAAATTAATAGGAAATTAAAGACATTGAAAATTATATTGAATGCTAATAATAATCTTTGACCAATCCCTGGAATTAAGGTCCTCTATCCCCTCTAAGAATCGGCCACAACTATAAAATTTTATCACACACACATTTTCTCCCAAAATTCTCCCACCGATTAAACCCTAAATCACCAAATAATTCTCCAATCATCCATCCGAATTTCTGGAAGTAAGGCACTATTTTTCCTGTGTTCTTAAGGGTCTCAAGAGTCCTAGAAAAATAATACTTCGAATTGTGGTGGCCGGATTCAAGGGTTTTCGAAAATTCTTGTTTAATTCAACCCGAAAGGTAATAATTTCATTTTTGATTCATTCGATCTTGGAAAATTCGTTTCTTATTTTTATGGTGTTCCTCACATCATATGTGACCTGTGAAAATTTGTTTCATGATTTTTAGATCATTTTTGAAGTCGTGGTGATTTATGGTGCATTTTGGCTATTCGCGTACATATTAAATCGTGTGTCTCGTTCTACATGTTCGAATCTTGATTTGGTATTTTTCTCAGACCCTATATATGTTATGAACACCAAATAAAATGTAAAAGTCGATCCATGCATGATCTAACAATTATTTGTGAATTAAATCTTAAAAGCGTGTATAAACCCTAAATAATTCAATTCGAATTTTTGAGGCTTCATATTTATTTTATTTGGACTCCATATGATCATACTAACCTGGGAAAAATTATATTTCGAATTGTTAAGGCATAAAATAAATATTCTTGATTTATTTAGTTTTACCGATTTTTAAGAAATTAAAAAGAATAAAAGAAAAACTTTGGGAAAATTGTAAATCGATCGAGCTAGGGTTTTTGTATATGAATTAGGGTTTATTCTTGGCCATTAATGAAGAGTAATGATTAGTAAATGAATTGGTTAGGTTAGGGTTTGATTTGTGTAAAGATAAAAGTCATATCGTGGGTTTTTTTAAAAGTTAAGGGTGTGTTTTGTAATTTCTAAAACTTGTGGGTCAGTTTTAAAACTTAATTTAGATCATGTACTTGCTGGGAAAAATATAAAAGGAAGGGGTCTAATGTCATTTTTGTATTTTAGAGGGTTAAAATGTTTTTAGGGTTTTATTATGGTTCGAATTGTACAATAATTAATCTAGAGGGACTAAACTTGTAATTTTGGGAAACTTATGGGTCATTCGTGTATTTAATCATATTTAAAGTGCCATGTGTCATTTTGATAATTTAAGGGGCTATTATGGAATTATTATAAATTAAAGATTGATTTATATAAAGTAAGGACTAAATATGCAACTTTGTAAACTAGAGGGACCTATTGTGTAAATTATATAAGATTGAGGATACATTCTTATTATATGATAAAATGAGTGACCATTGTGAAACTTTGATAAATTAAGGGTCTGAAGTGTAACTTTTGAAACTAAAGGGTATAAAGTGTAAATTGTGAATTCTTAAGGACCTAATATGTAAATGTGATAAGAGATACCCTAATTCCAGAAATAATGATTTAACTAAGAATGTTGATCCAACTTACTAAATATGGAAACTTTCTAAAAATGGAAACCTGCTAAAAATAGAAAGTTACTTAATATGAAAATGGGATCCTTAGTAATTCTGTCTCTACTCCTCTAGGTGTCAAGGAGGAGAAGTTTTATCTGTGTCTGCCATTTCACTTGCTTACTTGATCACTAAGGTACGGATATTCTGTCCTTATTTAGTAAGGACCTTCGTCTCATTTCTGATTTCTAGATCATTGCCATGCTTTTGATTCTGTGAACCTTGTCTGTTTTTCTTTCATGATGTTATGACTCTTCTGTTTATGAACCTTTGCCATGACCTTTTAATATTGAACCTCTTGGTACTGAACCTTTCTTATACATGATTCTTTGATATATGAACCTTTCAATTATGAAACCTTGACCATGAACCTTACTTATGAACCTTACTTATGAACCATGGATATGAGCCCTCTGATTATGAACCATCTCTGATTATGAACTTCCTAATTATGAATCTTTCTGAGCATGTACTTTTCTGATTATGAATTTCTGACTATGAATCTCTGATTATGAGCCTCTGATTATGAACCCTAATTATGAAACTATGACGGTGGATTTATGATAGTATGAAATGGTAATTGGCTTATGCAACTCAATTAAATACTGGATAAATTATACTTGACCATTGACCTACAGTCTGATGCTACGAGCCACTCACTAGGCATGAGGGTTTCATGTCCATGTCAGTCGACGCACCGATGGCATGACTCTAGGTCAGGAGAGTGATGACCTGGCCCGTCCCTTTTCTGTATCATGTTATGGTGTGTTGGGAGTTATGGCCACCAGGGGCGTATGGATGCATCCTAGATTTGATTTCTGTATTATGTTCATGTTATGATATGTTATGATATGCATGGTGACTGATGGTGTGTGCGATACACGTCTTTCACACTCTGGGAGCTGATCACTCCATATTTCTGATTTCTGGGATTAGTGAGAGGAACATCTCTCAGCATGGCGGTATGATTATGATTTCATGTTCATGTTTCTGGGCTCGTAGAGGATTTCTGTATCACTAGACCTCATGGACTTCTGACCCTTACCCTCATGACACCCATGATATGTTTCTGGACTTATTTCTGTATGGGCATGGTATGTTGGGACTCATGGGATTCTGGACTGGGCTTGGGCATGTTGGGCTTTATGGAACCTTGGACTTATTCTGTACTGGGTTGGTTATGTTGGGCTAGTTGGGACTTTTATTCTACTCATTCGTATTCATGGTACAACTCTATACTCCTGATATCTCTGCATGCTCTTTCCTACTTCATTATTATATCATGATCTGTTCTTCCTTTATTTATCTCATCATTATATCACGTATGGTTTCTTTCGTATTTCCCTATTTCATGATTATTATTGGTTACCGTTATATCTGTCCACTGAGCTCGTGTAGCTCAGCCGCGTTTCTTTTCCCGCGGCAGGTATTAAGCTAGGAGCTGGGTTATGGATTTGGGAAGAGTGTTCACGAGTGAAGCTTTGTTTTGGATTATTCTCCATTTGTATTCTGTTTTGTATTTCATGTATTTTTCTGTCTCATGTTACATTGAATTTCCGCTGTTTAATTATGGATGTTATGTATGATCTGATGTGAAGCCATGTACTTGTGACATCTTTACCCTTGTCGGGTCGGGGTGTTACAACGCCCCTGCAGACAAATCGTGGCCATATATATTCTTGAGCTCATAATAGATAACAGATAAGGGACGGTGTGGAACATCACTCAACCACACTAGAGTCATGCCATTGGTGCATCAATGACATGGCCATGTTACCTTCATGGCTAGGGTCACAAATTTTGGCTCGGGTATCAAACTAAGAGTCAGATATCAAATCAAATCAGAATGTCATATCCAAAGGTCCATAACAGATGGTTCATAACCAAATATTTCAGAAGTAATATCAAAGGTCCAAATCAGAGTTTATCAGATAAAGGTTTACAAAGCAAAGGATCATGGCAAAGGTTCACAACAAAAGGGTACATAGCAATGGCTTCGGGAATCTTAAACGAATCAGAATTCAAAGTCAAAATCAAGGGAATAAGACACCCTTACTGAAAAAGGGCAGAGTATCTGTACCTTAGACCGCAAGTAAAAACACAAATAGAAACATAGAGATCGGAAGCAAACTCCTTCTTCAGAGAATCTACGTGAATACATGATCGTCTTATTATTAATATCTTATTTAAATCAGATTACTTATTTTAGTCGGCTTTCCATTTTTAGTAACTTTCCTATTTTTATCACGTTTTCTGATTTAATAACATTTAGGGTTAAAAATGCCATTTAGATAATTTTTGCCTTAATATGATAAATATTTTAGCTTAGGGTTAATATGACACCTTTAGAAATTTTAGGGTTTAATGTGTCAATATTATAAACCTTCAGGTTCAAAGTGTAGATAATACAATTACATATCAATATTCTTTATAGTACTAGCAATGCTTACTGTTCCAAAAAGAAAAGAAAACAGTTCGAACCTTCTCTATATATATGATTCAAAGACAGAACACATAAAGGAGAACCATGCATGCAAACTCTTCTCGTATGACATATACCGAAACGACTCGCATACAAAACAGTCTCATACGATAATAATACTCACACGACACAGTTGATAAGAATGTTACAAAACCATGCCCAACGTGTACACATACGACACAAACCTCGACATATACTTCACGACACAAAACAAACTCGCGACACCCTCTTTTGATGCGAAATGAAATAGAAAGACACAAGTGTGTTTACCTTTTCCAGCCCCCTTCGACACAGCAAGAACCCGCATGAAATTCAGCCCTTACGACCCTTCCAAAACCTAACCCAAACCACCCCTAGATCGACACACACTCACCACCACACGACACACACGAGACCCCTTTTACTTGCATGAAACTCGACTATTTCACAGCCACACGACACCAGAAATGACCACATAAAATCATGACATTCCCTCTACTCGACCCCCTCTTTATACACGGTATGGGATTTCGAAATTTATAACAAAACATCATGTATGTTCACTCTTTTATTTAGTTCGTATAGGCTTAGTTATCAACAGCTTTTAGGTAGTGAAAAAGGGGTCACAATTCATGCGTACATATCAAAACAGAAGCATGAGGGTCGAATATAGATCGATATATACGTAGGCTCTCATAGTCGTTATTTTGTGTGTATACTCTTTATGATTTCATGTGATGTTATATCGTATACATACAAGTACATAAACTGATTTATATCGTTTCAAGCGACACTGAATATGTTTATAACAAGATCAAACGAAAAGGAATGAAATAAGTTTGATACAATACCCTCGTTGCGTGATCAAAAGAGAAGAACGAATGACCAAAGAAGACACGAATACACACCCCTCGACCCTGCTGCAATGCCACGATCAAAACCTTGTCGAGTCACACCCTCGAACCCGCAGTATATCCCACGACCAGGCCACCAATTAGCAGCCACCGAGAGTCCCTTTGTTGCTTTTTGAATCGTACAGAATGGAGAAAAAAAAAGATAGTAGCCGCCAATGTAAAGATGTGTTTAGGGTTTTAGATTAGAGAATATGGCAAATATATATAAAAGGGAAAAGTGTATGTGCAGCGTGGTATAGGGCAGTAGCCAAAAAGGAAGTTTACAATTTGTGGAATGTGATTGATAGAAAACGTGTATATGATTTGGGCCATTTAAACTAAACGTGTGAGTGGACTTCTCAAGTTAGGCAAATTTGCAATTTCGTGTGATTTGATTTGGGGACATTTTAATGATAATGTATTTTAATTAAATGTTACACAATTTGTACATAAGAATGAAAATTCGGCTGTGGTATAATTAGGCGTGTGATGATAATTAATTATGTATTTTTTCGTTTATCATAAGTCTTTATTTTTATTCGTTCAATTATTAACGGTTAGATACTTAGGTTATATTCGGAATAAAATGTTTTAAATGCGTTAAACGTCTTTTATGAATTTGAGATCAAAGGGTATTCTGGGTATTTTACATGTTCAAAAATTTTGGGTTTTACAATCCCTCTCCAATTTCAATTCAGTACGGAATTCAGGAGTCTTATAACGAGTCTCATGATCATTCTTCCGCTGTAAATACTATTGGGAATCCATAGCACTATCAAAGTGGCTAAGAAACTCAACTAACATAAGTTGTGGAGTGGTAAATCTTCCAAAAAAGTGGTTCTCAGATTCAGAACGTGAAGTCGTACGCATTAGTCCAGACATGTCTTCATCTCGGAGAAAAGCTGGAATCTATCTAACCCTCATTTCATATATATCAGACAACCACTTATTCTCACTTAGGTCAAAATCAGCAATAATTCTAGCCCACTCCTCTTCAAATATACTAGGTGAGATCTGATCATTCCAAACTATCTCACAGAGTCTTCGCTTGAAATCCGTGTCTTTACAAATAGATGAACCAACCTGCAAACAAAAAAAGTGCATCAGTGTTACATATTAGTGCATCAGTGTTACATATTAGTGCATCAGTGTCACATGTTAGTGCATCAGTGTTACATATTAGTGCATCAGTGTTACATATTAGTGTATCATTGTTATAAAATTAAAATATATACATAACTAATGTAAACATACCTTAGTCGTGAGCTTCTGCATAATGTGCCACATACACAAACGGTGACGAGCATTTGGGGAAACATCAGCAATCGCTTGCTTCATCGACGGGGGGTCCTGGTCTGTAACAACAACCTGTGGATGAGTAATAAACGCCTTCTGGAACGCACGAAGCAACCATTTGTAGGAAGAGATAGTCTCATCAGAAAGAAGGCCAGATCTAAATGTCACGGAATGGTTATAGTTATCTATACCAGTGAATGGTACAAAGACCATCTTGTACCTGCAAAAAAGTGCAACAATATTAAAAAAATGCATCAGTATTAAACAAAAAGGTGCATCAGTGTGAAGATAAAAAAGGTCAGGACAAAAAAACATTACTTGTTCGATCTAAACGTGGCATCAAAAGAAATAATATCTCCAAAACGCTTATAGTTCAACTTCGCAGCATTGTCAGCCCAGAATAAACCACACAACGCATCACCTTCCCCCATGTAGTAATCCACGGAAAAATCTTCACAGTGCGTTTCCATGTTCTGCAACTTCTCAACCGCCATCTGTGCGTCACGATCCCCGATAAACAGATTCATATCACGTCTAAAGTTTTTGCAATCAGCAACAGTCGCTCCAATATTCTCAAACCCTCCATAAATTTCTTTCATTAGCTTAAAAGCCCTAACTGGTCCAACGTTAGAATTTGATACTTGCATAAGGAAATTCTGTTTGGAATAACCTAAATCCCGTGAGTTAATCAGAAACTGCATGTCCTTTTGCGAAACAAGAGGGTGATTATGCTCCTCAACAAACCAATAAACCTCATACCTATCTCCCTCAATCTTTCTAACCCTCATAGAAGCCAAACAATCAGTCTTACATGAAGTATTCTTTCTAAAATCCTTCTTAACAACAGCATCGCTAACTTGACACGTATCAATACCTTTCCCTTTGTCAACGCACTTACCTTTCCCTTTGTCAACACACTTACTTTTCCCCTTCCAACGCTCGTCAACCTCATAATCCGACTTATGCTTATCATATTTTGAATATCTCTTCTTACCACTTTTCCTACAATTGAAGTATTTGATACTTATATCACTAGAATCGCCCCTACACTCCGTCCCAAACTTAATATCAAACCCAGCTAATTTCGCATAATACATATAAAAGTTATAAGCCAGAGTCAACGAAGCAAACACAGTTCCTCTGCTAGGCTTCTGATCATCACCTACTTCAGGAATCCATTTCCTAGAAGTTTCTACGCTATCATTAGAACGATAAACCACATCGCTAATACTAGAAACATCTATACTACCAACAGGATCACAAACAACACCACTGGAAGACGAACTACAACTAGAACTAGAAGTAACACTAAAAGTTGACATCAAACCTGTAAAATATAAAAAATATACATAAATACAATTATCATTCAAATTAGTGCATCAACATATATAACAAAATGATAGCATCAGATATAATAGCAAATGTAAAATGTATCAGCATCAGTATACATTTTTGTTTATCAACATCATAGCATTAGTATACATTTTTGTTATAAATGTAAAATGTATCAGCATCAGTATACATTTTTTGTTATAAATATCATAGTTTCAAATATAATAGTAAAAGTAAAATATCAAAGCATCATATATAATAGTATGCATTAGATATAAAATTAGTGCATCAGTATACATTTTTTTTTAATAAATAACAGAAAAACATTAAACATAATCATAACAAAAAAACATGTAATCGAACAAAATAGCGCATCAGCATAGATAATATAATGAATTAAAATTATCACAAAAAATCAGATAACATAATAAAATAAAAATAATAAAATAAAAATATGCATAATGTAAACATCATCATCAAAGCTAAACAAAAAAAATCTATAAAATTAGTGCATCAGTATATATATATATATATTATATATATATATATATATATATATATATATATATATATATATATATATATATATATATATATTTTAAATCTACAAAAATAACAAAAAAAAAATACAAACTAACTTAAAAAATTAAATCTAAAAATCAAGTAACATACTATAAACATCACATTACAAAAAAAAAAATCATATAATCGATACTCAATTGAGCATACAATGAAAATTTACCAATAAAAAATAAAAAAAATCAACAAACGATTCATATAACTGCTAAATATCAAACATATAAGCTTCGATTTCAATTTTAACTAACAAAAATTAAAAAATTATACTAAAAATAGTTAAAAACACTTATATTCAGGATTGAGCTGAGACATCAGATGAGGAACGATAGAATGGAGAGAAAAATCTGCGTTAATGCGTGCAAAATAATCGAATTGATATTTGGATTATATAGGGAGAGATCAGAGAATTTGGTGAAAGTTGTTGCAAATAATGAAGTTATAATTCGACTTATATACGATTCAGTAAACTAATTATTAAAAAAGAACGAATTAAACCTTGTAAAATATAAAATGTTACAATAAGACCCTTGTAGTTGATGAAAAAAAAGGAGGTGCGAAGGGAGGGGGTAATTTGCACTATTTTTCTACTTTTCCACCAAAGTGTATTTTTTCCAAGAACCAATATATATATATATATATATATATATATATATATATATATATATATATATATATATATATATATATATATATATATATATATATATATATATATATATATATATATCACAACTAGATTTAATTCATTTGTACTTTACCATACCTTTAGGACATTGTAGAGTTACATCTCACCATCCCTTAGGAGAGACCTTAGTAACAGCACTTGCAGCCACACAAGTAAGAACAACATAGAAACACTTAAACATGGAAATTAAAATCCGAAAGGACTTGAATTTAATACTTGAAACTAAGACATGGTTATTTAATCTAGGTTGCGTGTTGGTGCCGTGCACTCTCTAATTTTACAGCATTCACTGTTCAGACCATTAAAGGTGAGTTTATAGCCCCTTTTTACTATTACTTGTTTTGAATGAATGGGGTGAGAAACATGCAAAACCAATTTTGTGGACCATAAATACTATTATTGCGCAGTTAGCCTAAGCCTTGATATGTCCCCTACTGCCTGAATTTCGTGAACCGTTAATTCCAGTCAGGAAGCGTGAATGTTATAAATAGATCTATTGGGAGTAACGTCCCCATTCGGTTTGACCGGATAGGCAAACGAGCGTATACCATATCAATGTATAAGTGTCTGGGATAAACACTTGCCAGGGCTTTTATGATTTACATGCTTCTAGAGCATGCAGACCTATTAAAGCTTCGGTTGCATGAACTTAGTGCTAGCGTAATAAAAACATATAATTGACATTTCAATACTTAAACCAAAAACTGTTGGTCCTAAGATGTTATACTTGTTTTAACTGAAACCTATGAACTCACCAGCTTTTTGCTGACTTTTAGCATATTTTTCTCAGGTATCTAGGTTTGTGCAAAATGTGGCAAGGAATGGCAAGGCGGCAGATTTACATTTGACCAATGCGTTTTAAATAATAATTAAGACTTGTTTTTGAAGGACCAGTAACTTGTAAATGATTTTGAAATCAAATGATGGTAACATATATTGAATCATGTTAAAGAGTACGTTTTATAAAAGGTGTAATTGGTTTCTCGATAACTTGTGTTATGATTTCCATTACCTTAGCACCCCATGGTATTAATGCTTCCGCAAGGTCATATTTTGGGGGTGTTACAACGGTACCATTAGAGGTACAGACGGCACCACTAAAATTAGTGGTATCGTGGTACCGTTTGGTGCTAAAGTCAGAACAGGGTCGATTTTAGAAAATAACTTAAGTCCTAAACAGTGTCACATAGTTTTTAATAATGTTGAAGTACCTATTGCTAGTAAAAAGGAAGTCAAAAGTTTTTACAAACCTTTGTCAACCCCCGGGCTTGGTTTTGTAAAACCCGATATTAGGTCAAAGACTCCTCCATCTAGAAAAACAAATGTTCCTAAACCTCGGTCAAGAACTCCTCTACCGAGAGGTAACTTTAGAATACAAAGTTATCCAAGTAACTATCCCATAACTTGGAATAACCGTCAACTACAAAGTTACTTACCTTAGGAAATTTGTCCTCCATTCCAACATCCTAACCAAATGCAACAAATGCATGGGATGTTTAACACTAACAACTTTGGACCCATGAGATATTGGGGACCAAATGTTCGAGTTTATGTCTTGCCAGATAGATATGATTGTGAATCGACTTGAAGTCTGACGAATGGGTAATGATTAGTGAGTGCACTAATCTCATGACGGTTAATCAAAGTCTAGTCTCGTCCTACTTAGCTTACAACAAAGGTAGTCACGTTTTCTAGTTTAAAAGGCAACACCTCAGGCTAAGGTACACTTACTCAAAACTTCCTCATTATTAGAAATGTTAAGCATGTAGAGTTCTTAGAATCTAACTTAGTGAGCACTAACATAATGGACGTGAAAAGTGCATCCCTAAATGGTTTTGTCAACAAGGAGGTATATGTAGTACAACCTCCAGGATTTGTTGATCTATAAAAACCATATCATGTTTATAAATGTAACACCCCCAACTCGGGTTATGGCAGCGGGGCTGAGTTAGGGGTATTACTCGAGGGGTAGTGAGTCAAAATCATAGATAAACGATCTCATAACGAGACTTTTTTAATAAAATATAACATTCATTTACAAAGTTTAAACTTTAGAGTTCAAATGACTCTTACACATTTAGCAGCGGAAAATGAAATAGTTTGCAGCGGAAAAATAAAGTAGTTTGCAGCGGAAAATTTATGATAGAAATAACAAAACATAACCCACAGATAACCATCCTGAACCTCCAGCCCTTTTCTCGTGCACACTTCAGAAATCAATTACCTGAGATAAACATGCTAAAAAGTCAACACAAAGGTTGAGTGTAATCCATAGGTTTAGTAAAAATAGTTTGAGCACAAGGATTTTAGTCTGGAAGCGTCACATATTTCTCTGGATTTTTGCTAAGCTCATGACACGCAATGCGTTAACCGGCACCAGTGATTATGGTGTAAATCGACTGTAACCGCGGAATTTCATAATCATAACAATTGCCCCCAAGTAGGTATCTTGCCAAATACCTAGGTAACTCAATTATAGTACACCCTTGTTGCCTACCTGGTCAACAGGGATGGGATGGTCAATCCTATAGGCCTATAAACTACAATCGCGCTCACCCGCAGGTGATTAATGGTTCATGATCGAGGGACTTGCTTTTGGCAAGGGAGGGACTTAGCATTTATCGCGTCAATCAGGAATAGCATACAATAAACAATTGTGCTCAGAAAAATAGTAAGTAGCATGTATCTCCCCCACGGGATTTATAAATATTTAATAGCGCGCAAGTGGGGCTATGAATCACACCTTAGTCACAGAGAATACGAGATAAACAATCAGATGGTACGGCACAGCAAATGAACCTCAGCACAACCTAATCAATAAAATGACATAACTCAGAAATAATACTCGAAATGATTTAATAAATAATGATCGTATAAAAGGTTTTAGTTTCAATGGCATTTGAAAGAAAAGATACGTTTAAGTCTCGTGTGGAAGACAAGAAGGGTAAAGATAATAAGTCGGAGAATACGAATGAACACTCAAGAAAGACGAGAGGAGAAGAAGAAAAGAATATGAAAGAAAGAATAAAATCAGAAAAAGAATAAATAAACAAGTAAACAACATCGATAGATAGTTTCGGCTTTTCCCTGTTTTTCCCAAAATAGATGTTATCTTCGTTAAAACATGAGAGTTTTGAAAAGGTTTTGGAACGTTTAATAAATCATAAATAGTTTAAGTTTGTAAAATATTTTACGAAATTTCGGCATGAAGTGCCCGTTTATAAAACGTTCCCAAGTCATACGACTTATTTGAATAATTTAATTATCGACAAGTTTTACAAGTTTTAATATATAATTGGACATATTATTCGCGTAAATATTAGTTGTTTAGTTTTATCGACCTTTTTGTATAGTTCGGGTCCAGGTAGGTTAAGCTCTTATGAGTCTAACGTACCCTTCCGTCTCGTGTACCAAAGGGTCCATAATAGTCCAAATAACTAATACCGTAAATCCAATACGTCCAATCCTTGTCCACAATGTTACATCATTACAATATTATTCAAATCCATTAAATATCTCACATGTGTTGCAATATTATCCCACAACGCTTTTAAAAATCCGAAACTCTCATATCGATCACAAACGAATAATAATAACTAACGACTAACTTATATAACACGACTCAACAATATAAATAACAACCGACGATAACTAATACTATACGACTCGATATAATGAAATAGTTAAACAACAAAACGACAAGTTATTAAACTTAGCCGTCTAATCCATTTAATCCTAACTCTAATCCATATTAACTCTTTTAAACAAAAATTATCCAATCGACACAAACCATAACTGAAACTGTCGACAGCATCGTCTGAACGCAAATCCAATCAAACACAACATCACTAACCCTAAACCTTCACAACTAGACTTGCCGTGACTCACCGTGAGTCACGGCTCGACTATATGCCGACTGCCGAGACCATCATCAACCAAACGGACCACAAAAAAACATCAAACTCAAACAAATATCATCACAACTAGAGAAATAGAACAAGAAATAAATAAAACATCAAAATATATCAAACCCTCACCGAGTCAACCAAGTTGACTCGGTGAGTTTGACTGAGTGACTGAGTCAACAAGAAGAGGGGGAGGGGAGGGTTTCCACACGAGTTTATAACATGTTTTAAAATCATTTTTGTTAATAAACCATTTATTCAAATCGGATTTCAAGAAATAGAAATTAGGGTTTCAAAATAAATTAAGAAAAATAAAGATAAATGGCGCGTGAGATGGTTTTACAGAAGGAGAAGAGACTGGGTGAGGCTGTGGTGGTGGCGGTGGTGTTGGCAGTGGCGGTGGTGGCGCGTGAGGGTCTTGTGGTGGGAGCCGTGAGCTCAAAACTCCAGAAAGGTAATAGATAAGCCGATCTATTGATTCGGCAAAGAAAGGGACTCGCCGGAAAAATTTTCGGTGGCCAGAAAATATGGTGGTGGCCGGAGTTTGGGGCGCCGGCGACCTAGAGAGAGAAGGAAGAGAGAAGAGAGAATGAATAGTGATATGGGGTAATATTATTATTAGGGGTTTTTATATTTTTAAATAGGGACTGAAATTGTAATTATAAAAGTGAGGGTGTGAAATGAAAAAGTGGGGCGGAGGGGCTAATGTTGCCAATGTGGTTAAACTTTTGCAATAAACACTATAGGACCCATTCGACATACCAAACGGACTCGAAAATTAACGAAACTTGCGCCATTGTTCACAAAATAATTTTTCCAACGAAAATGAGTATAAATATGCAGTACTTTCAAAAATCAATATTTTTGGCAAATATGATACGTTTTGTGCTTTCTAGGTTGTGCAGGTTCACTAATAGGGACAATATTCGCGTTTCTTGCAATATCTCTCGTTTCTCAAGCCCAAATAAGTGTAATAAAAAGTTTAAGTTCTCAGGTAATGCAAAGTCTTAAAATAATTGGCTAGAAAGGTTTTGGAAAATTATTGGGTGTTACAATAAACTCAAGAAAGCACTCTATGATCTTAAAAAAGCTTCCTAAGCTTGGTACGACATATTAAAGGCTTTCTTACATAAACATGAATATACCATGAAAATGGTTGACAACGCACATTTCACAAAGAAACAAAATTCACATCCCATCATTGCTCAAATACTTGTCGACGACAATTATATTAGGCTCAACTTGTCCAAAAATGTGCAATGATCGTTCAAAGATCATGCGTAACAAGTTTGAGATGAGCGAATTAAGTTTCTTCCCTAGTCCTTATATAATACTATTTGAAGATAGTATCTTTTTAAATCTAAGTATACTAATATATATATATATATATATATATATATATATATATATATATATATATATATATATATACATATATATATATATATATATATATATATATATATATATATATATATATATACATATATATATAACAGGAGGCGTTACACGTAGATAATGCCACATAAATGCCACCTCAATGCCACATAATCATAAAAATGCCACATAATCATAAACTATGCCACTTGGCATTTCTTGCTGCAGGAAAAAATCGGAAACAAATTATGTTAAAAATTTGTACTTTATGAGATTTGAACTTGTGGTGTTGGCAATATCAACCAAGTTGATAACCACTAGACCAACACATTTTTTTTTTAATATTTTGCAACTCCGAATCTATAAACTCAAAAAAGAAAAAGAAAAAAAAAATTAGATAACTCATCTCATATCACATTCTACACCCTTTGCAACCCTAAAACATATCCATGATGCAACCCTAAAACGCAACACATCATTCGACATTTTTCTCAAAACCTCATTATTATGATATTCAGTCTCATCAACCGGTCATCATGTGATAGCTGCCTCCATCTTTGTCGCCAACAACATCCTCAGTCACCATAATAAGATCTACAACAATCCGTTAAGGTTTAGTATTTTTTATTCCATTCTGATTTTTTCGTATTGATATATTGTGTTACTCATGCATGTATTAGTTGATTGAAGGATATAGTGATTACATAAGCCAAAATTGTATATGTTTGTTGGAGTGTGTGATTTCAACTATATCGATGATGATGATGAATTTTTTTTAATTGTTTTGTATAGTTTTTGTTTAATATTAGTCATTATATCTTCACACGATATTCCAGTCTCATCAACAGGTCATCAAGTCGCCATCTTTGTCGCCAACAACATTCGTAGCCACCATAATAAGATCTACAACAATCCTTTAAAGTTTTTTATTTTTTATTCCCATATGATTTTTTCATGTTGATATTTTGTGTTACTCATTGGTTGATTGAATGATACAGTGATTACGTAAGGGCTAACAATACTCCAGGTACTTATTATATCTTTTTTAATGATTCACATATTTGTTTTATGAATAGTTTTGGTTTTGTAGAACCATGTTGAAGGACTTGATGCGGTTTGTAGATGGTTCACTTTGAATGCTAATTTATTTAGGATTGCTTATTTTGTTCTATATAAATTCAAACTCTTCATTTGATTATTTGATCCTCTGTTCTCATAACAGGTACATGCAGTCACCAACTATTATCATTCGTGCAGCTGTCAGACCCACGAAGATAGCATTGCTGGTGAACCAGGTTCAGAAGCTCATGGTGGGTATGTTTCAGTTAAATGACTTCCAAATCCAGTCAAGAGTTTGTCATTAAAAGATACATCACACAGAAATTGATCACCTATATACTTTTTAATCACACATAGTCTATGTGAAAAATTTCACCTGTGATCCCTCACATCTTAATTTTGTATCTATAGGCACACCTTTTGTGGGCTGGCCACAATGATTTTGCTCAATGAAGTTGACCGTTTGGATTTAGTTTTTTGGCAGATAGGAGAATTGAGAAGTGGGTCAACAAGATTAGTGGAGCTCAACGAGGTAGTACCATTAATTTAATCTCTTTCTATTCAAATGTGTTTAAGAATCTAATTATAGTATTTTCAATTGAAACACCCCGGTTGATATTTATAATACATTTGTATGTTGCAACTTCTCCTACCATCCATGGGCCGTTATCTCTGAAAGTGCGTGTCATTGAATATTGAATATAAATTTCTTGGCCTATAGCGTGGGTACAAAAGGGCCTCATTTTCATCTAAGAATGATCATTAGGCAAAATGGAAGGCCAAGAAAAAAGATCAGGTTCCTCTTTTAACCCATTACAACATGGGTAATTTCCATCTTTCCCACAGGTACAACATCCATTCTATTTTCTTTGTTATCTGAAATAATATCTATCAAGTACTGGATCATTTGTGCAGCTACCAAAAAAGTTGACTTCACTTCATTTAACATTTTGTAGGATTGTGTTGGCACCATTGACCAGATTTAGATCTTACGACAGTATTCGTTAGTGGCATGCTATCTATATTACCCTCAATGAACCACCAAAGGCGGCTTTTTTTATTTCTGAAGCCGCTATTATATCTCATGTTGCCCAAAGGTACTATGTGATTGCCTTAAAACATATTTGTGTCTATATTTTTTAAGCATGTTTTTAGTACATTATAATGAGAACTTCCTAAATGGTAAGCAACAGTTATGACTGAATGTGTTGCTTATTAAGTAGCTATTTTTGTTTGGCAATCTGATTCCAAACGCAAGTTTTGAGCCAAATGCTAGGCAAACACCAGTTTCATCAACAGATAAGCCATGTACTCCTTGGTAGATAGCAGAGGTAAGGTTCTAATTGAATTTCTACCTCCTCGAAGACTAAATAGTGACGAAATTCCTGTACTAGCTAATGATTTCAGAATTGCAGAACGAGATGCAATGGAAGCCGGTAAGTCAAGAAGAGTTTATCCAAATTATTTTTGTTTTCAGCTCATAAAAAAAATTCTAATATTAGATATACAAGATTTGATAACATGTCAAATGGGTGGGTGGGTAAGTTAAGCTTCTTGTCTGAGTTAAACTATGCACATTCCTTCGTTAGTAAACATGATTTTGATTAAATGACAGTGTGGGTTAGATGTAACTGCAGCTGCTAGGGTGCTCCTCAAGTCATCTAAGCGTTCTTTTCACAAATATATCAACAACACGCCTCTTGTGGCTGCTGTTGTTAGCAGACAGTTCTCAGTTGTTTGTTTCATGTTTTAGGTAACTTTGTTTAGTTTAAATTACAATTATTGCTTATAATATGGACATATATTATAAGCAGAGAGGTTTGACAGCTTAGGTTCGTCTTTCATTTGTTATACATCGACGAATGGCTTAATATTAATGAATAATAGCTTTAAAGTTTGAACAAGTTAATGACATCAGTAGGAAAAATGAAAAGCACAAGTTAAGAAAGAAATTTGTTAAGACAATATGGCCTTTTGTGTATTAACAATATGTATAGGTAAAAAACAATAGTAGTCATTTACTCTTTTTAAAGATCATATTCTGTTAATTTGAGATGAAACTTAACATTAGCTATTATTATCTATAAATGTGAACTAAACTGACATTTGTTGCTATTTTCGTTCACCTAAGGCAAAGATCATTTTAAAGAGGCATATTAATTTCTTTGATCAATATAAGAACGAGCACATCAAGCTTGAAGAGCTACGCAAAAATTTAACTAATGAAATTGAATGCAACAATGAAGAAGTCATCGCTAAGGTCTTTGATTTAAATGCCAATCTGCAATATTATGTATTAACTAAACCTTTTGATTCGTTAATTCTCTATTGCCACTGACAAAGAACTGAAATCACTCTTATTACTATATTGATATCCCACTTAAAAAAAAGGTCATTACTGAGTGGCATATGTTATATAGTGTTCAACTGGACTATGACAAACCATGACACTTCGTGCAAAGTAAAACTGTTATGGCTACTACTACCTAAACGGGTGTTTGGTTACTGCAGTCTAAAAGGGTGTTTGGTAAATAATTCACTATATCTATGCATTCAACCAACTGAACAATGTTCCTTATGTATAATTGCAGATTCAAACGAAGAAAGGGTTCTTGCTTGGTCTTCAGCGTGTGTCATCAAGCACCATTAATTTGGGAATACAAAGTGGAACTCCTGTTTTGCTTCTACATGGATTCTTTATGGTGACTTCACCTACTGCTATTAGTTTATTACTTTGTCAGACTAAAAATCAGAATTCAAATCATGACTGTTTTAATTGCATTGCCTAATCAAGTTAGGATTGATAGAAAAGTGGACCAGTGAAAGGTTTAAATAATTGAAAACTTCTACTAATATACCGACGTTACCAAAAACATAAGACATTTGTATATCATGATTGCCCATTAGATATGCCTTTTGATAGTATTACCTATATATTAAAAATGGTCCACTCAAGTTAGATATGATCGCGTCTCCAAAGAACCGAATGATTATAATTTAAAACTTAGTCAAAATGAAACTTAGTCAGCTACCGTAAGACCTCCTGGATTTCTTTATTTGTTAAGATCAACCAGCACTTTCATAGTATAGCTTTTGTAATCACAACTAATGCATTAGTTAATTATAATGTTTTTTGAAAGGAAGACATGAAAGTGTCGCTAAGTCAACACATAATGAGTCATTTTCAATTGCATAATAGTTATCGGTATTCTCTTATACCATAAAGCTCAATAGTTACACTTCCAATGCAACACCAAGGTGGCATTTCCCCAACCGCAACTAAGCCCGGCAGTAGCAAAGATGCTACCAACCCTGATCGTCGCCAAAATGGTAAGCCGATTCCCCTGGATTTTTGTATCTTTATAACCATATTGAGGATAACCAAATAAGTAACGGTCTTCGTGCATTTTCAGGCTGATTATCATGAGATTGTTCTTAGCCGACTAAATTTTGTAGCGTAAGATAGATTTGTGGATTCAAAGGTTTTTTAGTCAATAAACCCACTAGCTTCATGTGTAATGTGTGATTGTATAAAGATAAGGCGTTGAAGGAACCGGGGAAGAAGATTAAGAATAAGGTAACTTCGTGTTAGTTTTCAAGTATGAGGCCGACACAGATTTCTTTATAGGCGATTCTATCATAGTGGCTTATTATTTCGATGTGTTTTTGGTGAAGGCGTGGATGGCCGGCGACGACGAATACTTGGGAGCCTTTTGAGAATGGTTGTTAAAATGTGGTCGGGAGTCGTAATAGGAGTGTGTCAATGGCGGCTAGCAATGCTATCCTTGACCTGACGGAGGTAAAATCAATGTAATATGATAAAGCAAAAAGTGTACCGCTTTTAGGGGGTCATAAAAGCCCTAAATCGTATTTATTTGATCAAATATTGCCCTAAATCGTTCCTTTTGTCATTTTAGGTACTTTGGAGAAGAAATCTGGAAAAGGAAGCATTTTGGACGTTTTTGGAGCATAAAAGTGAAGAAAACGACAAAGTCTCAAAATCTGCTGAAAAGTACCTGTGACGGCGTCAAGCCCCAATGTGACGCCGTCAACCCTTGATAAGCCAGAGAGGATTTTGGAAGATTAAAAGGGGACGGCGTCAAGAAG
This sequence comes from Artemisia tridentata subsp. tridentata, assembly GCA_021014915.2. Classification (NCBI taxonomy): domain Eukaryota; kingdom Viridiplantae; phylum Streptophyta; class Magnoliopsida; order Asterales; family Asteraceae; genus Artemisia; species Artemisia tridentata. Next base: position 299,372,385 of record CP139506.1, read on the forward strand.
GTCGTCAAGCCTTGATAAGCCAGAGAGGATTTTGGAAGATTAAAGGGGGACGGCGTCAAGAAGGCCATCAAGAAACCCTAACCGCGGCGATGTGACGGCGTCATGACCCAAAGGGTGACGCCGTCAGATCTGTTTTCCTATATATACTTTCATAATTTTTAGTCATTGGTGTGCAACTTTGTGAGGAGAAACCCTAGACGATTTTTCTGCCATTTTTAAGGGTTTTATACCCTTGGATCTCCCATGTTCAATTGAAGATAAGTAATCAATTAATCATTCAATATGTCTATGTGTTGTTTGATTATATCTTGTTCTTGTCTTTTATTTAACACGCTAGGCTAGATTTATCTTGTGTTTGCTTAGATCTAATGAAACCTAACTATTGATTATTGGTTGTTGGTGTGTTATTAATTGTATTGGATGATTGTTTATCGATGTTAGGCTTAAGAAAACTGGCTAACCTCCTATACGGTAACTTGCTTGAAGGTCTTAAGAAACATGAACCAATGCGTACTAAGGTTTTTATGGTTGTATTTAATGCATGAGCGAATTCTAGTGATCCCATGTTAGGAGCTTCTTAGCCGGCTCGACATAGGAGTGAAGTAGGAGCTTGTAGAGTTGGGGAAGTACGTACGCCACCCCACGATTGGTATTAAGGAATACACACGTCATCCACGCAATTAATACACACTAATCAACCGGTAAAAGATAGTTAAGGAGTAAGGAAATCTAAGTAAACACATTTCTCTCCATATAAGTTCCACAACCTTTTTATTTTCAGTTATTTTATTTTATTTGCAATTGTAGTTATTTGGGTTAGTTGACTAGCAACTAATTCCACCCACTCCTTCAAACCCGAGATTTTATTTTCTATTATAAAAAATATAAAAATACAAAAAGAATCTTCCCTCACCCTTAGACCTATTAGAGTAGTTTTTCAATCCTAACGACACTATTCCCCTGGAGAACGATCAATCCCCCGGTACTTGCCATTACACTATACTACATCGGTCAGGTACACTGCCTGGTGGGGATTGCAAGCCTCTTGAGATCCCTCGAGAGGTAAAACCTGTTGTAAGGTCGCAAAACCACGCATCATAATACTAGATTATGCTAATGCTAAACTAAACCACTTCTAAACTACTTAAAAATAAGCACTTCGGTATATATTTTTTTTATTAAGTTTTAGAAGTTTTCACGAATAAGCACTTTGTGAAACGTGCTTTTTTGACCCATAATAAGCAGATTGAAGCAGTTTCAAAGTTGACCACTTTTTGAAAACTGCTTATTTTGACCCAGTTGACCACTTTTTGGAAATTGCTTATTTTGACCCAAAATAAGTTGAAAAACAGAAGTAGCTGGACGACCCAAACACTTTAAACTGCTTCTCACCTTAAAAATAAGCAGATATAGAGTTAATTAGAAAAAGTTAGCAATCCCAAACACCCTCTAATCATGTTTGATGCTTTTGAACATGCGATATTTAGTGTAATGTTTTTCAATAACTGAGGTGAAATGCAGTATTCATCCATAGATTGTTTGTGATTAATGTTATTTTAGGATAGCATCCCGGATGGCAACGTTGAAACAAACAACAGTGATGTATCACTACCCGTGTCCAGATGGTGCTTTTGCACCTTTGGCTGCTCCTATCTACTTCTCTGCTGCCTCGCTTCAGGGTGAAAGCCACTAAAGAAGCTGAAAATAGTCAGGCGGTTGAGATCGAAAGGGAATGATTGAATGAAAGGATCAAGAATGGAAGTAGCTTGAGCTAGCAAAGGATCATGAATGAAATATGGTTGACCTAAAAGAAATGCGTCAAAGAAACTGACGAACGACATGGCAAGTTTGGAAGATGTAGTGAAGAAGCTTATAAAAGAATTACGGTCTGGAGTTGCTCGAGTGTTTTAAATTAAGTTATCGTCTATGTTTTGTTAAAGGTATAAATATGACACTCATATTACAAATTTATATATGATAATACATATTGCAGTTGTATATAAGTAACTTTCATATGTAGCATCAGTTTGACCATAAAGATTAGATGTGGCAGTTTCAGCTAACTTTTGATTTTCATTATCTGTTCAAAGTTGTCGCACTTTATTTTTGTTAAAAGAGATCATGAAACATTAGAGGGTATATTAAAAGGTAGAAGCTTTTGGGATGTCCCGGAAAAATAAGGTTCGTGTTGGGCTTGGAAGAAACTATTAAGGTATAGAGGAATTTTTAGAGATCATATTGTTCATAAGATTGGTGATGGGAAAAATACTTCTCTTTGGTTTGATAATTGGCACGCTATTTGCCCGTTAAGCAATTTTGTTTCAAAAAGGGATATTGCGTATGCTGGTCTATCTTTGAATTGTAAGGTTGCTGACGTCATTAGAAATGGGATGTGGGAATGGCCTGATGATCTCACTAAAAAGTTTGATGGCCTCTCTGCTACCCCCCCCCCTTATAATTACTGTTGGTAAAGCTGATAAGGTTGTTTGTAGAAACAAAATAGGTAGGAATAAGGACTTTTCTGTTTTGCTGTATGGAACGATATTAGAAGTTGTAGTGATCTGGTGCCATGGTCAAAACTTGTTTGGTTTAGCCAATGTATTCCGAGACACTCTTTTATGCTTTGGCTTTCGATTCTTGGGAGACTGAAAACTCATGATACTATGGGACATTAGGAAAGAAAGGAAGATATGTGTTGTGTATTTTGTAATAAAGTGCCTGACAGCCACAAGCGCCTCTTTTTTGAGTGAGTGCCCGAATAAAGTCTGGTGCAGGTTAAAAAATATGGTTAGGCTTGATCATGCTCACAACAGCTGGTATGATATCCTTGATTATCTCACGAAAAGACCTATTAACAAGTCCATATGGAGCATTTTGCAGAGATTGTTGTTGGGTGCCTCTGTGGCAGGAAAGGAACTTGAGAACATTTTAGAATAGAAGAAGATCTTTAGAGGAGGTTTGTAACTTGATAAAAGATGTTGTTAGACTTAGAGTGATGAATCTAAGTCATAGTACCTCTGCTATCATATACTCGAGAAGCTAAGGTATTATTCTTAGTGATCAAGACTATGCAATCCAACTCCGGCTCTATTATAACACAACTACAACTACAATTACAACTAATTTTCCAAACATTCCTATCATCAAATGCAACAACTATAGCATGACCCACAAATATAGCTTAAAGGGTGTTTGGGGACTATGTTTTGGGATAGATCATCTTGCATTTCTAAAACACAAATATTTAAAATAGTATTTGGTAAACCATTAGGAAACCTATTCCTATAAAGAAAACATGTGTTTAAAAGTCTCAACGTGAAAACTATCCAAATGCATAATTTGTTTTAAAAAATGTGTTCCCAAACACCCCCTTAATCTATATTATCAAATTTCCAAGCACAAAAGTTTTAATGATAGAACTTAGCTTATAATAACTAAGCTCAAAATATCAAACTGAAGTTATACAAACGCTACACAATGCGCATAAACATGCCACAAATCCAGGGACAAAGCTAGGATTTTCGGATGAATACTAAGCACAATTTTGACATTGACTATGATTTAACGAAAAAGGGCAAATTTACTATTTTCTCACATAATGTAGCACTAAGTATTCTCATAATTAGCTTAAGAATAGGTCACATGCTAATCATCCTCAAGTTCGACATTATAAGTTCATTTAATCAGCTACCTAATACCTCAAATTTTGGTTCCCATATTCCATTTTTTTTCTGAAAGGGAGGTAAGCTGACAAGACGGATTATAGTTTATATCTTTTTCTTTTAGTTCCCAAAATGTCTAAGAATAATCTTTTTAGTCAAATATTCAATTAGTTTCAGAAAAAACTATATAGTCCTTTCATGAAGTTAGTAGTCCTTCTTGGTAGTTCATTACTCATCTTCTTGACCATTGCCTGAGCATTAGCTATAGATAAATACAGCAGTCTCAGTGACGACTTTATCTGATAGCGTGAACAGCGTTCTTGACTTTTTTGCTGTCTTCAATAGTAACATAAAAGTATTGTCATATTAACTTCTTTAGAAGAAGGATATCTCACCTATTTCATACACGTGTTCAGCATGTACGTTCAATTGTATCACATGGGAATTTCATATCTTAGATTATGCATCAAAGACTACCCCACAGCAGAAGAGTGTAGTAAAGTTAACAATAAAGTTAACCTCAAATTTTCTTAAATTTCATATATTAGCTTGCAGAACAACTATTTGATGTTGGTTAGTGTTTGACCGGGTCCCCAATAGTAATTTAAACTTTGAAAAATCTTTTATTTTGGTAATATTTGGAAAAAATGATGGGCCATTCTTCAAAAAATAACCGAAAGTGAAACACTCTGTAACGTTAATGACTGGAACAGAAGTAAAAGTATGTATGTTGTTCCGCTAATCACACCTATTTTTACATAAAGAGGAATTGAAGTATACTCTACTAATTCTTTCTTAGTAACTTCAGGAATCATAACGGTATTTATCAACGGAGTTCCTAGAGAGTTAGAAACCGGTCCAGTTTCCATTAAAGCCATGTTCGGTGAAGAGTTGTTTGACTGTACTCTATCCAGGTTAGTTACCCTTGCGACAGCTAATACTGAAGTGATTATTTAAGCCTATGTTTGTTAAAAGTTATCACCGTATTTAGTTAATCTTTCTCCAAGTATGCTCATTGATTCAGATGATTATTTGTGATTCTCATGTAGTTACGGACATCGCTTTCTTTTCTGAGGAGGCTGCTCTTTTAGTACTGTAAGATATTTTTCTATTGTTGGTTTTTCAACTTTTATTTGGTACTTTCGAGCTTTAAAGAAACTTCTTTATGCTGATAGATGGACAGTCTTTGTTTGGAAGATCATAGAGGGCGCAAACGCAGATGATAAGTCTCTGCTGTACAATCTTGGTAATCATACTCTACACACTAATTACTAAAAGAAATCTAATAGTTTAGACAAAGAATAATAGTTTTTTTTTTTTTAAATGGTCACAATTCGTCTTGCAGGTTCTGTTGCTACACAAATGACTACAACACAGCCTGCCACTGATTTTGTTGATTCTTCGGAAGTTTGTAACTTCATTAAAATGAAACACTACTTTGAAGGCTCATTAAATGTGTGGAATCGTTCACTTGATGGGGTGGTGCACCAGGATGTTGCCGTATGTGCTTTTGGTTGACTTGCCAATCATTTATTTAGGCTAAAGGTGAGATGTTTCAAGGGTGGAAATTTAAAGGCATTCTCTTATGAATGGGTTGAATCTGGATATTCTTTATCTCTAACGGGTCAAGTGTGCAAAAAGTTTAGTTATTTTGTAATAACATATAACGCTATAAGTTGAATCTGGATAATAATATCGTAACAGAAACAAAGATTTTAGCACGCCAATTGGTTAGGCTTAGACAACAAATAGTCAACCTACAAAGTAGCGGAGCTCAAATGAGGCATAGGCAACCCATACATAGGTACATCTTCAAGTGGGAACTTCTTTATTGTCATATAGTAGATCAGATGTCTTATTTATGTGATCTTTTGGGAAGTGAATGGAAGTTACTCATACAATGTTGCAACTGTTTGGACGAGTCGTTTGTTGATTCGAGATATGTTAGTTCACGAAAGACCAAGGCAATTGGACCATGTGAACTTCGTGTTCATTCCAAGGGAACATTCCAATTCTTCATCATTATATCCAACACGGGTCCGTGTTGAACCAGTCCAAGAAGCCGATATCCCTGTTCAATGATGAGGTACACGTAAACATTATCATTTTAGATGATTTTAAATAAAGAGTTAATTTTTAATTTTTTTAAATAAATTAACCTCCTTACTTTTCATATAAGACTTTGCTACTTAAGCATGAGATGTTTATAATTTTAAACATGTCTATTTTTTCATATCAATTATGTAATCTTTTCTGGCTACAGGATGGCACATGGTATCATCACCAGTTAGAAGTCCTAAGAAGCCGCAAAAAGCCTTTAAACATAAGGAGTTGTGGCTAACATCTGGAGTTACAATACCAATTTTTTTGGCAAAAGTGTTTAAACAGTTAGCGACAAGCTTTTTGCTACATGATGACACCGTTACAAGAAGCCACAACAAGCCTTTAAACAGTTGTTACACGTCATTTATTATACTCCTTTCCTATAACCAAATATGAGATAGTTGCAAACCTGATGCTGAACAATAACCAAATTTGTTACTATAAATTCAATATACATTGTTGATTTATATATCAAAACTTGACATACAATGTTATCTGAATGCATTCATTTATTTTTAACTCCATAACATAACAATAATATGTTACTAATTTAATAGGCGTAAAACCAAATCATCAGAATCGTATTTCATTATTACCGACGGAGTATGTTATAAAATGTAATTTTACTACATTCTTTCACTATAGAAAAAATATTCCAACGATAATTCACAAGTAAATTGATACCATAAGAAGAGAAAAAACTACCCGTCCTTAAAAATAATTTCCCACTAACTGACACCATCTAGCATCTTATAATTATGATATTAAAAAATACAATAAAACAAACGTCCTTAAAAATAACTTTAAAATAACTAAAATCATCCAAATTATAATTACAAGTCATGCCCGCCCATTGGGCGGGCTTTGAAGTCTAGTGTGTATATATATATATATATATATATATATATATATATATATATATACACTAGATGTAAGGCCCGCCCCGATGGGGCGGCTAGCTTTAAAAATTTCATTATACAAAAATAATAATAGTAAAATAAGTATGAACTTGTAGTCACATCAATGAGACGAAAATGAATAAAATAAAGATGTCATTATCAAGAAAATAATAACGTTAAACAAAACCTAACGTTCAAAATAACCGAATTGCATATAGTTTATAATCTATGAAGAACTTCTCTATATACAACATTGGTTGTAGAGTTGGTGTAGTTGCCGTCTTTGTCACAACACAACACTTTTAGACCTCTCTTGCTTTTTACTCTTGAGACGGCAACATAAAGGTGTCCGTGGGAAAAAACATACCGTTCCAAATATAGTCCAACCTTAGACAAAGTTTGGCATTGACTTTTGTTTATAGTCATGGCAAAATAAACAGAAATAGGGAATTGTCTCCTATTAAGTTGAATAGGCATCTTCTTGTCGGATGGGCTTGAACTCACCCACTTTACCACCTGATATAATCTTTGCCTCAATGTTATTGATTCCCATTCTCAATACTTGTAACCTGGTTCCATTACACAATCCACCTCATTGATCAATGTTGCGCGAACACATAACCGGAGCGCCAATCTTCAAAACTAATTTATGGTGTGGAAGTCCATACATTTTGATGGCATTCAAAAATTATGTAGAGTACATATCCTCTCTATGATTAAAATCCATGTCTAAATCTGAAACTATAACTAAACTATAATATACTTTCTCTCTACCATTAAGTTGGGAAATCATTCGGCCATTCAGTTTTTCAACTTCCTCATGTGTTGGTTATTCGAATGGCTCGATCTTGGAAATAAGATGGATCCCAAAGATTTTGCTCCCAATTATCGTAATATTGTTGTATCACATATTGTACATGATCATCAGAATAAGGTATTAAAATCAAAATAATGATAAGTAATTAATGTTGTTTAGCAATTCGAATAGACTAAGGATGCGTTTGGTATGCAGGAATGACAATCAAGGAATACTATCAATGCCAATACATATGTTTGGTATAGGTATTTTAGAATGAATGATAAATATTTTTTGTATGTGTGATAGTTATGGGAGAAGCCTCTTTTCATATGCATTACTATATTTTATTTTTTTTTTTTTTTTATTTTTTTTTTTTCGAGAGAGAGGTGATTTGCTGACAACATTAATTGCTTGGGACACTCAAAAGTATTGTGTATTTACATATACTGTTATATCACTTTAACTCATGTTCACTTCATGTTAATGTCAAGATACAATACTTTTAGTGAAATAGAGGACATGGGCGTTGTTATTCTTCCCCATGGGCGCTAAATTGCATGTTCGCAGTTTGAATATCATCATTTCATCGCCAACCGAATAACTACAAAGTAGGTTTGTAAATACAACTCCACAACAAATGAGAATAGATAAATTTGATGTTAAATGTATAGATAAACCATTAATGGATATGTTTTTTAATAGTTTAAAACAAAATTGTTTATCGTTTCATTTACATATGACTTATTATTCTCGTCATAAACCAATACGGGTGTAATTGTTAATGTAATCAACGTTCATGCATAGCAGCCTTGAATTTTGGTGGTCTTGAAAGTAAATGTATGTCGTGAGCCATAATTACATGCTAAACAAATGTACATTCTGTGAACACCTGATACGTAAAAAGAAATAAAGTGTAAGATAAACGAAAAATAGCCCAACGTGAAATATTAAAATGATTAATAGAATAACGTTAAACAAAATTAATGTTTATAAGATCCAGACCCACCCGATGGGATACGACCTCATCCATCTTAGTTTTCCATTATCTAAGGTTCTTTAAATACTTCATATTGTCTCTTATTTTTATCGGTAGGATAAAGAAAACGATAAGGAAATTTTAAATTAGAAATCTGAGAAAATGAATGAAATAAAAGCTTTGCAAGCATCCACAGTTGTGCAAAAAAAGCATAAATTTATAAGCAATTTTTTAGTGACCATGAAAAGAACAAATCACTATTGTGCAAAAAAAGCATAAATTTCTTAGTGACCATGAAAAAAAGCATAAATTTATAAGTAATTGTGCAAAAAAAGCATAAATAAAAGCCTTCTAATTCTCACATCCATTTTTTAGTGACCATGAAATGAACAAATCACTATTAATGAAACAGACTCAATATATCCAAACAGCCCATATACAAACAATTTATAAGCAATTCCAAACAGCCCCTATACAAAAAGTTAATTGAATAAGTGATCACCACAGCCATTATAAGTTTCTCAAGTTATTTGATGACCTATAATTAAATAGTGCAAGCTCAAGTTCTTTGATGACCTATGAAATTGATGGTCGTTTCAAACAAATAACTGAATAAGTTAAACACAAAGCATCACAGATAAGTCTCAAACAAAAAACACATACTATGAACTTCTTAAGCAGATTTGCATCATATATTAAGATGATAAATGCCACCTGATCTTACAAATGTTAAAGCGGGTACCTGAAGGATTTCAAAGACCCACTATAGATTACAGGTGTGCAATATATGCTAATTAATTTGACCACAAGCTGGTTTAAGGCATATATTAGGCATCATTGGAGGGCCAGCCAACCTCTAAAACATCTTATTAACTAAATTTCATATCGACACATCAGTAGTCTAATCATTATATCTCTCACCTAAGATAGTTGTAATTTCGAATGAAACACTAAAGATATGCAATCCATCTTTGGAGTTCACCGGTAAAACTATTTCATCAAAACTCTAAAAGGTTGAAATAGCCTTTACATAAAGTCTGCTAAATCTTTTATTGAGATAATATGATCTTGTAATCATGTGGACTGAGTAACTATTTTTTTTATACAGTAAATGATCCAAACTAAGTCCTAACCAGCTTGAGCGAATCATCAATAACTCATATTGATGAACCATTACCTCACCTGACCCATTTTGCCACAACAAATTAAAACGTGCGGAATCATAAAGTCTGTTGAACAGAAAAGAAGGTTCAAAGATACGAACCTTGAGCATGATGGCATTGATACTGGTATCAGCTTTCGTATCGATCAAAGTCACCAAAAGAACATATCTAGTTCCCTGACCTTTGACTTTACCTACATCTCAATTACCGCCTTAAATTCCTTTGGCTCCGCAGGTGTGCTTTCACTTAAATTCAGAGTTGCTTCCTGAACATAATCCTCATCCAAAGATAGTAACTTTAAGTAAGCAAGTTGGCAAAGTTGAGCCAATCCATGTGGAATGCAGATGGATCTGCAGGACGTAACTGGTTTTATGTAATAGCTTCTTGCTTTCCATAATCAATGTAAAACACTCCAAATTTGTCCTTAGCTGATTGAACAGCGCCATGTGGACCACTTACAACCTTACACGTGAATAAAAGGAGAAATGTTAAAGTCAAAACAAATAAGGGGCTGATGAAACTGAAGTATAAAACGAAATTAACTCTCACCATAGCTCGGTTCCATGAGTTATCTACAGTAAATTAATCAAGAACAATATCACCCTTCTTTGAATTAAATGCACCAATTACAGGTGCTTCTTTGATGTTTAAAGAATAAAGTTGCTGCTGAATTGAGGAAACTTTCTGATCTGCAACAGCTTGAACATGTAATTTTCCTCCATCAAGAAATTCAGTTACCACAGCCTGAAATTAACATTTAAAATTATGAAATTTCATATGTAGCACATCAAGCATAATAATCATTAACTATAATATAATCCTAAGTACCTTAAACTCTTCTTTCTGCTTTTATTGTAGTTGAACCATTAGTAAATTCAGCAAAGAGCACCCAATGTTTCAAGTATGATTAAAAGAAATCATAAATACCCAATGTTTCAAGTATAATTAAAATAAATAACATTATTTTAATAACAATTTTGGCATGTTACTTTTAAAGATATTTTAATAAGCCAATTCATAAGTATTTTGGCCAAACATTTTTACCAGCCAATGCTTTCACAAATTTGATGCGGGTCTTAATCATCAATGAGATCCATTTTACTTATGGCAAGATGTGTGGATAGGGTAAACTGTAAAAGGCCACAACACATTCAGCTGAAATGGATTGAAGTTTAGTACGCGTTAATCTAACCCGATAAGATTGTGTTTACCGACAAACATCATTGGTGTCATTCCCGGGATGTAGCTCACACTTCTAAATTCCACTTCACCCTACACAAATTGGAATAAATAATCAGCAAGGGATTACATCATATGAAAATATGTAATTACCCCTTGAGCTTCCTAATGCAAGTTCATGGTCCGAATGACCAACAGGGGTGACTGGCTGAGATACGGCTCTCTTCCCACGATGGGTAAAAAAGGATAAAAGAGAATAAACTTACAAACTTGTCAATACAATGCCAATAATCAAAGTATTGTCAAGTGCAATGCTTTTATCCACTGTCATCTCCTTCTACCCTTTTCACACATGCATAGACATTTCAAAAAACCTGAATTAGCAACTACCACAAAACTTGCAGCGAATAAGAATAAACACAGTGATCGCAGAGCGGGTGGGTTGAGTAACAGGTTAGTGAGTTTTAATCAGCATTTTTTTGTGTTTGGATAGAGAAAATAACTTAACATTGAAAAAAATATGCAAAACATTGAAATAACATAAATGATGACATGACTGTTATGCAACCAAAGATTAAAAAAAATATGCAAACCATTGAAAATAACATTAACATCATAAACATCATAAATTTATAAACACGTACCTGAAAGTTTTACATTTAGTATTTATTCTACATGATTAATCACTATGTCGTACCTGAAAGTTTTCCATTTATAAACACGTAAAGAGCATGACCCGTTGAATGCACCAAGAGTTTGGGATGCTCCCCCTTTCTATATAATGTTACAGCTTCGAAAATTATTCTCCGGGATGCTTTATCAGTTCGAGAAAAAAATGAAGACATGATCACTTTGCTCGAATGTTGTCACTGTCGTTATCCACCTACAATTAATAGATAGCTTAGTAAGATTATTAGATCAAACAATTTCACACTCAATACAGATGATACTACCAACACTATGAATTTTATAAACATCAAAAATATTAATTCTTTTAGGAAATGTATCAAACATAGTATGTATCAAAAAAGGTTGTGAGATGCTTAGCCTTAGTATGTCATATTAATACATCAGTTAATAGAATCATACATTATCAACTCACATCTTGTCATTGATATCTTCAAGAAGGTTCATTAGTTTCTTCGCTAATTGTTGCATGTGAAATTCAGACGCTACTGTAACAGCTGTGACATGACCATGCCACGACTCGCCTTGCCCATTTTGGGATACTTGTGATGAATTAAAGTAACTTTTTCATAATTTAATGGAAGTATAAATGTAACACCCCGACCCGACAAGGCCAAGATATCACATTATGGTGTCATACAAAGCATACATTACGCAAGCGGAAGTCTTTTAAATAATTAACCAAGTCTCAAACATCAAGACTGGTATCAAAAGATAATCCCAAATGCATAGTGGGTTAACCAAACAAAACCAAAGTAAAATAATATTCAAAGTACTGAAAGAAATGAAAGTCCGAAACAATGGACAACGAAATGATAAATAAATAGGTCTCTAAGTCCTATGCTCTCTCATTCCCAAGCCCGTCGCCCCGCTTATTACCTGCCGCATAAGAAAAGAAAACATGCGGCTGAGCTTAAAAAGCCCAGTGAACAGATATATATAACATAACATAACGGTAAAGAAGCATAAGCAACGAAGGAATAAGAATAACAACGAAAAGCATAATCATGAAAGTCATACGACATACATAATCCGTCAAATCATACTAAAGCAATACAAGTATACTAAGAGGGGAGACCTCTAAGTAATAAAAGTGTGAGAAGGAGTGTAAGGCACACACCACCTGGTCACCATAATCATATAAACATAAAACCTAGGATGCATCCATACGCTCCCTAACATAAGTATGTATGTCAGTACTAGACTGGTCACACATATAAAGTTGGCCAATAGTGTACACAAAATCATAACATAAGGGGGAACGCCGTAGATCTATCACACCTCTACGGGAATGTCATGCCTAGGGTGCCATCAAAGACATGGTCATGGTACCTCCACAACTAGGTTAGCTCAGGCACAGATCTATCATAGCATACAACAAATATAATCTAGCATGGCAAGAGAAACAAGATAGTAACTCAATAAGCATGGCAAACATAAGTATAGCATAGCAAAGACATTTAAATAAATGTCAGAATGAATCAATAAGAATGAAAATCATACAATGAAAGTCATGAGTCAAATAAGGGAATCATATCAGGCATAGGATCGATAGAAATATCCCTACTGAAAAGGGAAAGAATATCTGTACCTTATCAAAGCACACAAATCAAAGCAAATAGATGAATGGAAACAGATGATCACTCCTTCTTCACCCGATCTACAATAATCATAACTTTACTTATAAGTTTCATAGTTTCACAATCATAAAGGTTTCATTTTAGTTTTCTTTCCATTTTAGGTAACTTTCCATATTTGGCAGGTTTCCATAATTAGTAACTTTCCAAAAATAGTAACTTTCCATATTTAGTAACTTTCCAAAAATAGTAAGTTTAGCCATTTTAGGTTTAAAAGCAATTTAGGGTTTCTAAAAATAGTAAATAGTATTTAAAAAGGTTTAAATAGTTATTAATGTCTAAATCGAGTTTCATATATTAATAAAATTATAAAATGATGTCATTTCACAATTTAGAGTTTTACAAGTCAAAATAGGGTTTCCAAATTAAGTAAATGTGAGATTAGGGTTTCTAATTACACAAGTCATTTTAATTGATCATTTAAAGTAATTAAATTCCAATTAGGGTTTCATACATTCAGTTAGGTCATAGTTAAGTTATATTTCCCGAATTAGCAGTTTTAGGGTTTAATTCATATAATTTGGGTTTCATATTATCATTATTCAAATATCAGGGTTACAATTGCAATTATGCCAAAGTTAAAGGTTAATATGAAAATTAATCAAAACATTAGTTAAATACCTATAAGATGACAAATAGCTTATTTAGGTTCAAAAGGTGAAGCAATTATGCTTATAAGTGTTCTAAATAAACAACTACTTAAATTCAGCATTACAATTGAAAACAGATCCGACTTTAGCCATTTTTAAAACGCCTTATACGTGCTTATAAAATTGTATAATTTTACCCAGATATACCTATATGTCTTACGTATTTTATTTAATTTTTCCAGATTTTATTAAGTGGTACAAGTACAAACTAAAAATCGACAAACACAACACTTTCCCGAATTCGACCTGCTGGAACACCCCGAAAGTATGTATTTATTCACCCCAGTTAAACATCTCAGAAAAATCCACAAAAATTATACAACTTAACTCATATACCAAATATTATTCTGTCAAAATCTCAGGTCTTAATTCGTTATATATTTTAAATTAAAAATCATAGAACACGCTTGAATTTTCATAACCCGAAATACAGTTTTGACACATGAATTTCTAAAAATCAAATGGTTGCCTTCTAAACCTCTAAAAATCACCAAACCAATTTTATTTGATCACTATTTCATTCAATTCAGTTTTAGACCAAAGAACCACTAAAATTCATGTTTGTATCATCGGTTAAAAATTCACTTAGTTAGCACAAAATTTCTGACAGATTAGTTTGTTTTATATATATTCGATTTCAATAACATAATTAATTATATAGACACATAATAATCTGAAATGTTGTTAGACATTGAAGATTTCATGGTTACCTCTTATGTGGATCGAATAGAATGAGAACACAAAGATTTCCAAGATGATCAAATCGCCAACACTTCTCTTCTCCTTTTGATCATGACCGAATGAGAGAAAAAAATAAAATGTGGATCGGTTATGTTTTGATCAACAATTCGAATGGATTAACAAGATGTATATTCAATTACCTTTATGTGATATGAATTGAACAATGATCAAGATCAATTTGTTTCTTCTCCTTCTTCTTCTTGATGTCGAATTGGAATAGGTTTTAGGGTTTCTTGTGTTTTTTTTTTTGCCGACAATAGGAGTAGGGAGAAAGGGTTTTTAGGTTTTCTTTGGAGTTGTATAATACACGGTTTATGGGAGAAAATATGTGGAGGGTGCCGAAATTATGGAGGGGGAATTAAGGATGATTATCAATTTCCATAATTAGCCAAATTCCTACTTACCTTTTGATAATTATTTTGTGTACATGATTTTATTAATTCGGCCCATAGGAACTTCTTAGATGTGCCATACTTATTTTATAGAGTTCTCGTATCATTTCGTATTTTACTTTAGGTTATATGTTCATATCGTATGGTTTCGAGTCATAACATGTTATATAACTCAAGTTTTAATTTATAGCGTATTTTATAAGTCGTATTTAATTTAGGGTGTTATAATTCTTCCCTCCTAAAAAGAAAATTTCGTCCGCGAAATTGAAATACGAAATCGAAATAGAAATACGAAATCGAAAGCGATATCAAAATGAATACGTACCAAGTCACAAAGAGAAATGTGGATAACTGGATCGTATCGATTCTTCGGTCTCCCAAGTAGCCTCGCTCTCAGGATGATTCTTCCAAAGAATCTTTACGAATGGAATTGTTTTAGTTCTCATGACTCTTTCCTGACGCTCCAAAACAGCCTCAGGTTCTTCACTATACGAAAGATCTTCCCGAATCTGATCGAACGGGCAAGACACAACATGAAGCTGATGATAATTATACCCACGAAGAAGTGACACATGAAAAACATCGTGCACATGCGATAATTAGGGAGGTAGCGCCAATGGATAAGATACCTCACCAACCCGATCAAGAATCTCAAACGGACCAATATAGCGTGGACTAAGCTTCCCTTTCATACCAAAACGCTTAACGCCTCGAAAAGGAGAAACCTTCAAGAAAACACGATCACCAGAGTTAAACACAACATCACGACGATGACGGTCAGCATAGCTCTTCTGCCTAGTACGAGCTTCCTTCAACTTTTCTCTGGCCACAGCCACCTTATCATTAGTAATCTTAATTAATTCTGGTCCCTCAATGAGTCGTTCCCCGACCTCATTCCAACAAACCGGCGCTCTACACTTACGTCCATATAACATCTCAAACAGAGCCATTCTGATACTAGCATGCCAACTGTTATTGTAAGCAAACTCCACCAAACACAAGTAATCATCCCAGTGGCCTGTCCACTCTAAAGCACAAGACCTCAACATATCCTCCAAAGTCTGAATTGTCCGGTCCGACTGTCCATCAGTCTGAGGATGAAATGCCGTACTGAATCTAAGCCGTGTACCCCAGGCTTTATGTAACCCCTTCCAGAAATGAGACGTATAACGAGGATCACGATCGGACACAATAGAAGATGGCGTACCATGCAACCGAACAATTTCCTGCTGAAAAACCTGAGCCAAACGACTCATAGAATAATCAACACGAATGGGGAGAAAATGGGCAGATTTGGTCAGACGATCAACAATGACCCAAATCGCGTCATGCTTCCGAAGAGTACGAGGTAAACCAGTAACGAAGTCCATAGATATCTGGTCCCACTTCCATGTAGGAATGTCAAGAGGTTGCAAGAGACCACTTGCACGTTGATGTTCAATTTTAACCTGCTGATGAACTCAAATAAGTACATTTTATTACTATCATTTATCCTATTAATTTGACTTGTTTTACTATATTATGTATGAGGATTGATACTTAATCGTTTACTTTTGTAATTCTCAGGTAAAAACAAGCATTTGGTGAAACTTAGCGATTTTGGACTGATTATGGAGCAAAACATGCAAGAAGTTAAGAGTCTACTGAAATGAAGAAGATCAAGACTAATCTGCTCCAGATGCGCCGCATCTCACTCATGACATGCGCCGCATCTCTATCAAGATATCACCAGATACGATCCAAGATACAAGAGGACATGCGCCGCATCTAATCATGGGTTACGCCGCATCTTCTGGCGGTGTACGAATATTCCTGAATATTATAATCTTGGACCCCACGCGAAGTTAAGTACATGCGCCGCATCTACTTACTAGATGCGCCGCATCTTCCCTCAGACAGAAACTATAAATACCCCGTAGACCAGACGAATAAGAAAGTTCCGAACATTATAACCTAAGTCCGAACAGAAGAACCGAAGGACGAATTCAGTCAAGGAGGCAGCACAAGACACACCCAAATCAAAGATACAAGAGCTGTAAGAAGGTGCTGCATGTGTTTAATTCATTAAGTAGTTTTGTTTTAATGTGTTAGCAAACTTTAATTCATCAGGATTGGTGGCTTGTGTAATGTGACAACGAAAGATTGCACTCCCTTTAATACTTGCTTTCCCATCAATTAAAGTTTATATGTTGATGTCTTTGGTTACTACTTATTAGTGCATTGATAACCTCTGTGTTTATTAGTGGCTTGCGGGCATTTGACTGCGGGACATAATGTGGCTCCCACGGTTATTACTAAATTGATCACTTAGGAATAACTTTTAGACATAAGTAATCATTAAGGGTTTACTCGCCGATAAGATTAGGACCAACGAGAAAGGGTTAGCTACATACACTTCATATAAGGCTATCAATAAAACAAGTGACAATCTACTTAATCATAAGGACAGCCCTCTTATTGTCTCGAGTATTTATCTGTGTACGTGTGTGCTACTTGCTGATTCGTGCCTATTGGTTTATTTTATTATTTAATTGCAAACAAATCGTGCCAGTCTCTCAGGCTGAAACCCCCTTGCGTTAGGATACTAAAATACTGATTAGAATAACGAGATAATACGTTCCACTCCTAGTGATCGACACTCTACTTACCATTATATTCATACTGACCGGGTACACTGCTCGTTAAGTGTGTGTGTTATTGATAAGTCGGCTAAATATAAATTTAAAACTTGAGTAGGCATTAAAACTGCTAAAACTATACTACGACACGCATACGCATCAAGTTTTTGGCGCCGTTGCCGGGGAGTGAATTGTTATTATCTGTTAATTTGATTAGTATTTTAATTAGGTTTTTTCTTTTTATTAGATTAATTGCATCATTGTATTATTTTGCATATTTGTTGTACTGTGTGTTATTTGTTTTGTGTTATTTGTTTGCTTTTATTTTTGTTTTTGTTTATTTTTGTTTGTGTGTTTTTATTTTTGTTTTTATTTTTCGTATTTTTCTGTTCTGCTATCGTTGTACTGTGCTAAATCAAACGATACGGCGCATCTGATTTCTCAAATACGGCGTATTGCGTTTAATTTTTAAAAATACAACGCATTTAATTAATTCGATACGACGCATCTTTTCCCCAAGATACAGCGTATCTGTTTTTAATACGAAATTTTTTTCAAAAAGCGATAAAGTAATACGACGCATCTGCTTTTGCAGATACGGCGTATCTGTTTTTGATAAATTTTTTTTTCTAAACGTTAACGCCATACGACGCATCTGCTTTAGCAGATACGGCGTATCTATTATTTTAATTAAAAACAGTTTGCGAATTATTAAACAGATACGGCGTATCGATCTCTGTCGATACGGCGCATTTTACTGAATCAAAAATCTTGTATTTTTTAAAACGTAACGAAAATACGGCGCATTAACTTTTGTTAATACGACGAATATAATTTGATAAATATAGTTGATTTTTGATATTTACCTTGATCGGTCAGCTACTCTCGTGTGCAAGTTGTTTATCAGGATAAATGATGACTCGAGCATCACCAAGAAAGATTACATTCTGAACCTAACCAAGAGACGCTAGCTGGAGTGATCAAACATAAGACGACAAGAGTAGAGGAAAACTCAGTACTGGTAACGTTGAACGTCTTATATTCTTGAAATAGAATTCCAGGTAAACTCTACGATAATTCAACCTGCTCAAAGGAAAGTTCTCTACACTATGATCTCAGTTTTATTATCCATATTATACATCTGATTCAAATCGTAATCTTAATTTTGTATGCTCAAAAACGATATTTGTTCCTAACCTCGGAATAAATCCTTATCTATTAAACAATAAGATTACAATTATTAATAAAACGTTTATGCATATTGCTCTTATCTTGAATTTATTTATATGGTATGCCGTTTAACCCCAATTGGATGTATAGAGAATCGTGTTGCGGAGGCCAAGGTACGTTCCTTATTTGAATTTCGTTCACTAACATAGCGATACGGCGGATCTAAATATCCAAAGCGCCGTATCTTTGGCCAACTAGAACATATTGACTAGTCAACGAAATTAAATAGATACGGCGCATCCCAATTTTCCAACGGCGCCAAAAACTTGATGCGTATGCGTGTCGTAGTATAGTTTTAGCAGTTTTAATGCCTACTCAAGTTTTAAATTTATATTTAGCCGACTTATCAATAACACACACACTTAACGAGCAGTGTACCCGGTCAGTATGAATATAATGGTAAGTAGAGTGTCGATCACTAAGAGTGGAACGTATTATCTCGTTATTCTAATTAATATCCTAACGCAAGGGGGTTTCAGCCTGAGAGACTGGCACGATTTGTTTGCAATTAAATAATAAAATAAACCAATAGGCACGAATCAGCAAGTAGCACACACGTACACAGATAAATACTCGAGACAATAAGAGGGCTGTCCTTATGATTAAGTAGATTGTCACTTGTTTTATTGATAGCCTTATATGAAGTGTATGTAGTTAACCCTTTCTCGTTGGTCCTAATCTTATCGGCGAGTAAACCCTTAATGATTACTTATGTCTAAAAGTTATTCCTAAGTGATCAATTTAGTAATAACCGTGGGAGCCACATTATGTCCCGCAGTCAAATGCCCGCAAGCCACTAATAAACACAGAGGTTATCAATGCACTAATAAGTAGTAACCAAAGACATCAACATATAAACTTTAATTGATGGGAAAGCAAGTATTAAAGGGAGTGCAATCTTTCGTTGTCACATTACACAAGCCACCAATCCTGATGAATTAAAGTTTGCTAACACAATAAAACAAAACTACTTAATGAATTAAACACATGCAGCACCTTCTTACAGCTCTTGTATCTTTGATTTGGGTGTGTCTTGTGCTGCCTTCTTGACTGAATTCGTCCTAGGGTTTTTCCTGTTCGGTCTTCGAATCTCTGATAATGCGTACGAAATTCGTCTGGTCTTGGGGTATTTATAGTTTCTGTCTGAGGGAAGATGCGGCGCATCTACTAAGTAGATGCGGCGCATTGACTTAACTTCGCGTGGGGTCCAAGATTATAATATTCAGGAATATTCGTACACCGCCAGAAGATGCGGCGTAACCCATGATTAGATGCGGCGCATGTCCTCTTGTATCTTGGATCGTATCTGGTGATATCTTGATAGAGATGCGGCGCATGTCATGAGTGAGATGCGGCGCATCTGGAGCAGATTAGTCTTGATCTTCTTCATTTCAGTAGACTCTTAACTTCTTGCATGTTTTGCTCCATAATCAGTCCAAAATCGCTAAGTTTCACCAAATGCTTGTTTTTACCTGAGAATTACAAAAGTAAACGATTAAGTATCAATCCTCATACATAATAGAATAAAACAAGTCAAATTAATAGGATAAATGATAGTAATAAAATGTACTTATTTGAGTTCATCACCTGCTGACAAGTCATACATCTAGCCACATGCAAAGCTACATCCTGCTTCATCCCATTCCACCAAAAATGTTGCTTAAGATCATGGCACATCTTAGTCGAACCCGGATGAATAGAGAACGGAGAACTATGTGCCTCAGAAAGCACAGCTTCACGAAGAGTAGAATCATCTGGAACACATAGACGATCACCAAACCAAACGACACCATCCACATCCACACGAAATTCTAACTGTTTACCATCCTCAATATTCTGTATAGTAGCCCATAACTCACCGTCGTCTTTCTGAGCCTCCTTAATCCTCAACATCAAATCAGACTCCACCTTCAAGCTAGCCCAAAAACCATCACGACCCCGAACACACAGCTCAACTTCCATAAGCTCTAAGTCATTAAGAATCCTCGACTCAAAGTCAAGACTAGCAATCATTCCCGACTTACGACTCAAGGCATCAGCCACAACATTGGCTTTTCCAGGGTGATACTGAATATTAGTGTCATAGTCCTTCAACAACTCCAACCAACGTCTTTGTCGCATGTTCAATTCCTTCTGGGTAAAGATATACTTCAGGCTCTTATGGTCAGTGAATATATCACAACTCTCACCATAAAGATAATGCCTCCAGATTTTTAAAGCAAAGACAACGACAGCTAATTCAAGATCATGAGTAGGATAGTTCGCCTCATACGGTTTCAACTGTCTAGAAGCATATGCAATCACTTTCCCATGCTGCATCAAAACACAACCCAAACCCTTCTTCGAAGCATCGTTGTAGATCTGATAACCTCCTGAACCTGATGGTAGAGTAAGAATCGGCGCAGAAACAAGTCTCTTCTTCAACTCTTCAAAACTAGCTTCTCTCTCGTCGGTCCATACAAACTTCTCTCCCTTGCGCATAAGCTGAGTCAACGGTAACGACAAACGAGAAAAACCCTCAACAAACCTCCTGTAATACCCAGCCAGTCCAAGAAAACTCCTGATCTCAGTCACATTGGTCGGTCTTGGCCACTTGGTGATAGCCTCAACCTTAGCCGGATCCATGGTGATACCATCTGCGGAAACGACATGACCTAAGAATGCAACTTGTCCTAACCGAAACTCGCATTTGGAAAACTTGGCATACAACTTCTTCTGCCTCAAAGTCTCCAAAACAACACGGAGATGGTACTCATGCTCCTCCTTAGTCTTAGAGTAAACCAATATGTCATCAATAAACATGATTACGAACTTATCTAAGTATTCGTGAAAAATCCGATTCATCAAATCCATGAAAACAGCCGGAGCATTCGTCAACCCAAACGGCAAGACCAAGAACTCGTAGTGGTCATATCTAGTACGGAACGCGGTCTTAGGAATATCCTGCTCCTTCACATGTAGCTGGTGATATCCAGACCTCAAATCGATCTTGGAAAAGAATTTCGCACCCTGAAGTTGATCAAACAAATCATCGATGCGGGGAAGTGGATAACGATTACGAATGGTGATACGGTTAAGTTCGCGGTAGTCGATACATAATCTCATGCAACCGTCCTTCTTCTTAACAAATAACACTGGAGCACCCCACGGAGAAACACTGGGACGGATAGAACCAGATTCAAGCAATTCCTGTAACTGCTCTTTCAATTCCTTCAATTCAACAGGAGCCATACGATAAGGAGCTTTAGAGATGGGTTCAGCACCCAGAATTAAATCAATCGAGAATTCAACCTTACGCTCAGGCGGCATGCCTGGGAGTTCATCAGGAAATACATCTGGGAATTCACGAACAACCGAAAGGCTCTCCATACTAGGAATCTCCAAAGATGAATCCTTAATCGAAGCTAGAAAACCTTCACAACCATGTGTCAGCAAAGAACGAGCTTTCATAGCGGATATGATCTTAATAGGTTTACCAAGCCGAGAACCTTGGTAGACAAATTCAGGATTACAAGGATCACCAAAAATCACACGTCTGGTATGGCAGTCAATCGTAGCTCGATGCTCCGACAACCAATCCATACCCAAAATTACATCAAAGTCGTACATATCTAGAGGAAGAAGATTTGTAGAGCGAACGCTATCGTCGAAACGAAGAGGACAATTCACGTATTCATGAGTAATGGTCACGGAATTTTTCATTGGTGTTGAGATAGATAAAGCATAGCTTAATGGTATTGCGGTTGTATTAATGTGTTTAGCAGATGTAGAAGATATCACAGAATGCGTAGCACCAGTATCAAATAAAACAAAAATTGGACGATCAAATAAATACAGCATACCCGAGACAGTTCCAGAAGTACCCGCAGCCTGATCCCTGGTTAGTGCAAAAACTCGACCCTTAGAAGCCTGCTGCCCACCATTTCCATTCCCACGGTTGGTGCCACCCGCCTTCAGACATTCCCTAACCCGATGTCCAATCTCACAACAACTGAAACAGGCACCAGTAGCCTTATAACAAGTACGACCAGGATGAGTTTTCCCACACTCAACACAAATGGGAGGAGGTGGAAGCTGTTCCCCCACATTCCTCTGCCCTGCTGAAGAAGTAGTACCACGATTACCCTGCTGAATACCACGACTCTGTTGACCCCTGAACTGTTGGTCACGGCCTGTCCGCTGATTCTGCCCACTGTTGTTGTTACTACGCCTGTCATTACCCCGAAACTCATTACCCCTCGAAGTAGCAATCCTCTGACTATTACCCTAGACCTGCTGATGATCACTCTCATGAGTCCTCTTCACTCCACGTCTAGACCTCTCTTGCATCAATTCCTTATTACGGACCGCATTGACAACTTGTGCCACATCAGCAAAATCAGTATTTAGAACACCTTCAAGCAACTCATCACGTAACCCCCACTTAAAATGCATAGCCTGCTCCTCCGGAGTCCCAGCCTTCGCACCCAAGAAACCCACAAGTCTCACAAACCTCTTCATATACTCCGCACTCGACTCCCTATCCAACTGGAAAATATGATGATAGTCACGCTCAAACTTCTGTTTCTCTGATCTAGGGAAGTACTGAAGAAAGAATATCTCCCGAAACTCAGCCCATGATAACCCAGCAACAAACTCATCACCTCCCTTAGCCATCCGATATGCCTTCCACCAACTGAGGGCATCTCCTTCAAATTTGTAACTAGCCAAACGTGCCTTAAACCCATCGTCACAACCAAGTACCTCGAATATCTTCTCAATATGAGATATCCAATTCTCCGCCTCCACAGGAGAAGTAGCAGCACTGAACGAACGTGGTTTCTGCTTAACAAAACGCTCCAACCACACATGAATCGACACTGGTGGAGCATCACCACCACCACCGCCATTTCCACTACCACCGCCATTACCACTTCCACTAGCGGTGTTCCTCCTAATCTCGTCCGTGATGCGTGCAGTCAAACCGGGAAGTAACGCATCAATAGCTCGCTGCACTGCTGCATCAACATCAGCACCAGAGGGTCCATCATTCCGACGAGTATTCACCATCTGAAAGGTCATAAATGAGACAAAAAGACAAAACAAGCGTAAGGGTCAAAATGTGAAGAAAGAGATCGCGTCAAACAAAAAGCCTAGTGTCTACCCAATATACTCACAGGTCATTTCTAAGGTTCTACAGGTCAAACCCAGCTCTCTGATACCATAACTATAACACCCCGACCCGACAAGGCCAAGATATCACATTATGGTGTCATACAAAGCATACATTACGCAAGCGGAAGTCTTTTAAATAATTAACCAAGTCTCAAACATCAAGACTGGTATCAAAGATAATCCCAAATGCATAGTGGGTTAACCAAACAAAACCAAAGTAAAATAATATTCAAAGTACTGAAAGAAATGAAAGTCCGAAACAATGGACAACGAAATGATAAATAAATAGGTCTCTAAGTCCTATGCTCTCTCATTCCCAAGCCCGTCGCCCCGCTTATTAGCTGCCGCATAAGAAAAGAAAACATGCGGCTGATCTTAAAAAGCCCAGTGAACAGATATATATAACATAACATAACGGTAAATAAGCATAAGCAACGAAGGAATAAGAATAAAAACGAAAAGCATAATCTTGAAAGTCATACGAATTTTAAAGAGAACTAAGAATCAAGAATGCATGAGAACTGAATAGAAATGAATCAAGAGAAATAATGAAATAATGGAAAAGTTAATATAAGGATGTGCCATAGGAACTACATACATAATCCGTCAAATCATACTAAAGCAATACAAGTATACGAAGAGGGGAGACCTATAAGTAATAAAAGTGTGAGAAGGAGTGTAAGGCACACACCACCTGGTCACCATACTCATATAAACATAAAACCTAGGATGCATCCATACGCTCCCTAACATAAGTATGTATGTCAGTACTAGACTGGTCACACATATAAAGTTGGCCAATAGTGTACACAAAATCATAACATAAAGGGGAACGCCGTAGATCTATCACACCTCTACGAGAATGTCATGCCTAGGGTGCAATAATAGACATGGTCATGGTACCTCCAAAACAAGGTTAGCTCAGGCATAGATCTATCATAGCATACAACAAATATAATTTAGCATGGCAAGAGAAACAAGATAGTAACTCAATAAGCATGGCAAACATAAGTATAGCATAGCAGAGACATTTAAATAAATGTCAGAATGAATCAATAAGAATGAAAATCATACAATGAAAGTCATGAGTCAAATAAGGGAATCATATCAGGCATAGGATCGATAGAAATATCCCTACTGAAAAGGGAAAGAATATCTGTACCTTATCAAAGCACACAAATCAAAGCAAATAGATGAATGGAAACAGATGATCACTCCTTCTTCACCCGATCTACAATAATCATAACTTTACTTATAAGTTTCATAGTTTCACAATCATAAAGGTTTCATTTTAGTTTTCTTTCCATTTTAGGTAACTTTCCATATTTGGCAGGTTTCCATAATTAGTAACTTTCCAAAAATAGTAACTTTCCATATTTAGTAACTTTCCAAAAATAGTAAGTTTAGCCATTTTAGGTTTAAAAGCAATTTAGGGTTTCTAAAAATAGTAAATAGTATTTAAAAAGGTTTAAATAGTTATTAATGTCGAAATCGAGTTTCATATATTAATATAATTATAAAATGATGTCATTTCACAATTTAGAGTTTTACAAGTCAAAATAGGGTTTCCAAATTAAGTAAATGTGAGATTAGGGTTTCTAATTACACAAGGCATTTTAATTGATCATTTAAAGTAATTAAATTCCAATTAGTAATTAAATTCCAATTAGGGTTTCATACATTCAGTTAGGTCATAGTTAAGTTATATTTCCCGAATTAGCAGTTTTAGGGTTTAATTCATATAATTTGGGTTTCATATTATCATTATTCAAAGATTAGGGTTACAATTGCAATTATGCCAAAGTTAAAGGTTAATATGAAAATTAATCAAAACATTAGTTAAATACCTATAAGATGAAAAATAGCTTATTTAGGTTCAAAAGGTGAAGCAATTATGCTTATAAGTGTTGTAAATAAACAACTACTTAAATTCAGCATTACAATTGAAAACAGATCCGAATTTAGCCATTTTTAAAATGCCTTATACGTGCTTATAAAATTCTATACTTTTACCTAGATATACCTATATGTCTTAAGTATTTTATGTAATTTTTCCAGATTTTATTAAGTGGTACAAGTACAAACTAAAAATCGACAAACACAACACTTTCCCGAATTCGACCTGCTAGAACACCCCGAAAGTATATATTTATTCACCCCAGTTAAACATCTCAGAAAAATCCACAAAAATTACAAAACTTAACTCATATACCAAATATTATTTTGTCAAAATCTCAGGTCTTAATTTGTTATAGATTTTAAATTGAAAATCATAGAACACGCTTGAATTTTTATAACCCGAAATACAGTTTTGACACATGAATTTTTAAAAATCAAACGGTTGCCTTCTAGACCTCTAAAAATCACCAAACCAATTTTATTTGATCACTATTTCATTGAATTCAGTTTTAGACCAAAGAACCACTAAAATTCATGTTTGTATCATTGGTTAAAAATTCACTTAGTTAGCACAAAATTTCTGACAGATTAGTTTGTTTTATATATATTCGATTTCAATAACATAATTAATTATATAGACACATATTAATCCGAAATGTTGTTAGAGATTGAAGATTTCATGGTTACCTCTTATGTGGATCGGATAGAATGAGAACACAAAGATTTCCAAGATGATCAAATCGCCAACACTTCTCTTCTCCTTTTGATCATGACCGAATGAGAGAAAAAAATAAAATGTGGATCGGTTATGTTTTGATCAACAATTCGAATGGATTAACAAGATGTATATTCAATTACCTTTGTGTGATACGAATTGAACAATGATCAAGATCAATTTGTTTCTTCTCCTTCTTCTTCTTGATGTCGAATTGGAATAGGTTTTAGGGTTTCTTGTGTTTTTCTTTTGCCGACAATAGGAGTAGGGAGAAAGGGTTTTTAGGTTTTCTTTGGAGTTGTATAATACACGGTTTATGGGAGAAAATATGGGGAGGGTTCCGAAATTATGGAGGGGGAATTAAGGATGATTATCAACTTCCATAATTAGCCAAATTCCTACTTATCTTTTGATAATTATTTTGTGTACATGATTTTATTAATTCGGCCCATAGGAACTTCTTAGACGTGCCATACTTATTTTATAGAGTTCTCGTATCATTTCGTATTTTACTTTAGGTTATATGTTCATATCGTATGGTTTCGAGTCATAACATGTTATATAACTCAAGTTTTAATTTATAGCGTATTTTATAAGTCGTATTTAATTTAGGGTGTTATAATAAATTAGTGAAAGATAGAGATAACGTACATGACTGCATGCCATAATGTAATAATCCGTTCGGAAAGAAAAGGATGAAAACGTTCAATATAGTTGACTTTTTCACTACAGGTCTTGAAGTGCCTTCTTCAGGGCTCGAGATAAAGAATGCGGTCACCAAATGTAAAAGTACAACAGGATTTGGATGCCCAATAACAACATTTAGTTCCTGATGTATCCATGGTTCTATTTTTTGGAGTAACCTTTCCGTGTAACGGTTTCTTCCCATATAATCCTAAAAGTATTAAAAATTTGTAAAAATAATTTCAAGGCAAATGATAGTCGTTAACTTGAAGAAGATATCAGAGTCTAGAGAAACCTACAAATATAGTACATTTTCAAATTTTACCACTGTTAACTGTAATCTAATTATATTCAGATTGATAGTCTACTTCAGAAATGCCCATGATCTATATATACAAGCTACAATCTATCTTTAAGAAAGTTTAATTATCACTTTTATTTTTATTTAAATCAATGTTGCAAAAATCGGCTGTATCGGCCGATTAATCGCCGATATATCGCTTATCAGCCTTCGACCTTGTAGAATTTTGAATATCGGTCAAAAAATTGGTCTAGGCAAAAAATCGGCCGTATCGGTCAGCTTCAAAAAAATAAAAATTTAGGCATTCTACTTAATTTGGGGATCGTTTATTTCACTTATAACACACAATGAGCCTCATAATCAGAATTGGAGCCTTTTATTGAGGTTTGGAAACATAGTAGGCTTGGAATCAGTTACGATATTTAGTTTGGTCTCCAGAAATACCCAAAACATGCAAAAAATGCCAATCCGATTAATCACCGATTAATCTCGCCTTGGCCGATTAATCTCTGCAGGGTGGTCGACCGCCACGCTACCGATTCACAATTTTTGCCACATTGATTTAAATGAAATGATGAATATTGTGTATGTAGTGTACCTGCTATATAGGCCTTCATTCTGCTCATATATGCTGCAAGTATATATTAATAAACTCACATCATATAACAAATGTCAAATGTTGTAAATATTTACATAGTATACCTTGCACGCCACTGCAGAATATCGGTCTCCCCTAATGGCATATGCCTTGGTAAGGGCCTTGTTCTTCTGTTAATGGCATTGAGTACTTGTCTTGATGTCCCAATAAAACTGAGGTTTAATAAGTCTAACTAAGAATGCATTATACACTTAAGGCCTAAAACAAATATTACAAAGAGAAAGAAATTACCTCAGTGGATGTTGGAGCTAAATAAGGGTTCTTTTTATTTTCCTGTAGTCGAAGAGGAAAAAAAAGTGCATAAAAACATTATCCTGGAATTAGATTTATAATCAAAATTATCTTTAATTAAATTGAATTAACATGGCCACTTAACGTACAACCAGATTAACTCAGTTTACACCTGCTAAAGCTGCAAAAAAAGTTGGTCCATAATCCAGTCAATTACCACTTCTTGGTGACATAAACCGTCACGCAAAAAATTCCCAAAATTCATTTCAAACATACTTTGACCCCTACGTTATAGTCAATCCGAATCACATTTTGTAACGCACTCATAATTAATATAATGTTGCTATTTTTTAGTTTTTTTTTTTTTTTTACATACGATTTCTAAATAAACTACTACCAATGTTTTATAAACTTGGAACAGAGAGAGACGGAAAACCATTAAAAATAAACAAATGTAATAAAAAAACATACTTGATGAAGCCTTTGTTATAGGTCTCTCTTGTAGAAATAGTTGTTGATGACCTTCTAAATGTTTGCATACTGAATAATCTCTTGGAGCCCACTGATCTTTACAGAAGCTTCACACTACTTTACAGATATCTCCCTTATGTACCCAAACTCTTCTTGTAACTCTACTTCAAGCCCTTCTTTTTTTCTTTTTACACCTATATATGTCGCCTTGTGTAAATAGTACTGCAATAAGACTAATAACATAGCTAAACTATTCCACATACCTTCTATCTTCTTATATATCATCCCATTTATGTGATCTTCTTATATAGCATCCCATTTATGTGACCTCGCTTCCATTCCACCACTTGTACCACCAGTCATGGTACCACTCTTTGTCAATAAGATTCCATCAACAGTCACAACTATAACCACATTTAAAACCAGTTTTAGAATATAATTTAAAACCATCTTGCAAGCATATAAAATACTATTAACACTAATATTTCATGTGTTGATTCCATTTATAAACTGTAGTTACAACACTTGTGAGCTAGAAGTGCTTAGTGTGTTGCTAAAGTTCCTGATAAAATATGAAGTACAAATTTGTAAGTCATTAATTATTTTCTTTTAACAGGATCTACCAATTACTGTAATTGATGGTTCCAATCATTTACCATGGCATGCCTATCAATAAATCCACGCAAAAATTCTCTCTTATCACGGAAATAAACTTTTGTTGCTTTGCGTTGATCTGGGAAACATGAAGCAAGAATAAGCATTACCGACAACTAAATAAAACTTGAGATCAGTAACCATATGTGGTCATAGTTTTGTTGACAGAGAAGCAATACAGATGGTATATCGGTCTTCCAGGATTAAACAAAACAGGACAACATGTATGCTGGTTTAGACGTATTAAATACATACGAGCCATTTAGAAATTTGGGCCTACTAATACATTAATTGCAAGATAAACCCAAAAATTGCATTCAATCGACAAATTCCCGGTAACACAATATACAACTGTTCTCCCCGAGACTACATATTTTATTTTCATCTGCATATCCACATATACACATTATATAGGAGTATTAAACAAACAAAACTTGCAATATTATGTACAGAAATGACAACACAATAGTAGATCATCATAATCATATTAGCACACTAACACGCATAATTAAATAAACAGACACAACTACGTACACAAGGTGAGACTCACCCCTGTACAAATCATAGGGCAAATAGTTTCCTTGTATATGCGCATCATTAGCTCCATTTCCACCCTATAAAACAATGTCAAGAAGAGTAAAATAACTTAGAAACAGATTCTGCAATTTAATGAAACTGGTAAGGATTGTTACCAATACCTGCACATCAACCATTAGCCAAACTCCACCAGTCCCTAATGTGGTTTGAAAGGTGTATTTTCTTTAAACAGTACATTAAGTTGTTACACACCTTATACTTATGAGACAACGCTTATGCACCTCTGCTACTGGACATCCATAATCTACTAAATTTCGTCCTGTGATTGCTTCCAAAAGCAGAACTACAAAACTATAGACATTGCTCTTCTCATTCAATAGCCCATTGTTTGCATATTCTGGAGCAACATATCCAAATTTTCCCATTACTCTGGTTGTGCTATGACTCTTCCCAGCACCTAATAACTTAGCCAGGTCCAAAATCAGACAGTTTAGCTTTGAATTCTCGGCACCTAATAACTTAGAAAGGCGAAATGGGCTAGTTGAGCAGGTTGAGTTACATGACAAATGGGTAAGTTTTCCTACGGATCAGACTAAAACATGTTTTGTACGGATTTTATTTATTAATTTCAACCATAAATAACATGTCAAATATGATAAAGAAATCAGATTATTCAGATACAAAAAAATACAGAACAACCTTGTACTAAACACTTTGTGAAGAAATATGCATTAAAAAACACAGCGGGTGAGTTATTAACCCATTTCCATTTCAGCAAACCAGTTTTTGTTTTGTCCCTTCGATGTGTTTGTAAAAGAAACATAACGAAAATTGACCCAACAATACATAAGAATATAGTGCATCTTAAGCTTCACATACACGATTCTCCAATTGCAACAAATAAATCAAATTAAGCATAAAGAGAATTTACCTTTTCTCGATAGAGTATAATGAGCAAACACAGCAAGTAGCACCACAACCGCGTTACCGACACCAAACAGCAGATAGATATCTCAGTTTGAAAGTTTCACACAAGAATTAAGTCTAATCCACATGCAATATCGATGCATATTTGTAGCCGTTTAATCCATGTCAGACTCACATTGTTAAGATGTTCATCAAGGATACCATTACATGCATGCTTGTAAACAATAATTCTTTCACCCTGTTCATCACAATAGCCTGCAAGACTTATAATATCTTCATGCTTGTGATTAAAAAGAATATCAAGTTCTGTCCGAAATTGATCATGCTTGTGATTAAAAAGAATATCAAGTTCTGTCCGAAATTGATTATTTTCTTGACCATACTTTCGTATCCACTGCTTTGCAACAATGGTGGTACGTCCAGTAGTAGCATTAGCATTAGCTTTAGCATGTGAGAGTTCTCCTTTGTATACCTTCCAATCTCTACCACTTCCAACACAATTCTTTTGACTAAATTCTTGTGTGGCCATTTTGATATTTTCCAGCGAAATTTAGAGGTCTCTCATGACTTTTTCTTGTGACACATGGTACTTCTAATCAAATTTCCATAAATCAAAATTAATATTTGAAAGTTTTATTTGCATAAAAGAAGGTTCAAAACAATAATAACAATGATGTGCACTTCCAAATCGTTTCAAGCACTTTTTAACTTTGGAACCATAGAGCCGTTGGAAGTTTAAACATAGCCTAAATCAACCCAATTTCAAGTAGATGTTACCTTTAAGTTCACATTGGAGTTCCTAGTCTAAGAACAATTTTGCAGCTTCAACGTGGCCATGATCGACAGCCCAATGCAAAGGGCTCCAGCCCTCACTATCTGCAATTTTAGAAAAAACAGTAGATAGATATCTCAGTTTGAAAGTTTTTAGCATTCCCAGCCAATTACTCCTTAAAAGTAATTTCAGCTATACTACTCAAGGCCCGATCCTTTTGTGCATCTCTAGATTAACAAATGCAGGATTCGTTGTTGAACCTATAAACCTTAAGCTTAAGATAACAAAACGTGATGATAATATGGTGCTTAAACAGTTATGGACTCCAGTACATATAATTTCAAGTTAACTAAAAAATAGTTTTCACATATTTAGTCTAGCAAGTTCTCTGTTGATCACATAAACGAAACTTTAGTCTAGCAAGTATCTGATAATATGGTGCTTAAATACACTTTCGTGTATGAGTAGTTACCAAAAATTTCACTCTAAATTTTGAGCCCATATATTTATTATAAAACATCAGCAATATAATCCAACAACACATCATAAACATCATAAATTTAAGATCACATAAACTGAACTTTGCAAGGAGAAAGTACATGTTTCTTGCCTGCTTGTTCATGGCTTCACCTACAATTTAACCTCGCCATGTAACATTTTACTCGAATCCTTAATATATCACATACTTAGCAAAATCATGATAAGTAAAGTTATTTTCAAGATTGCATTTCAAAATCAAATTCATCTAAAACTTAGCAAAACAAATCATGGACTAAAATGTTATGAATAATTCAAAACAAATCATGCCTATAATCATGGATATAAAAAGATATAAAAAGGTATACCAAAACCATAATATAATTAATAAATGAGCAATAATATTTACCAATGCTATCCATGCTGTTTTGTAACTTATCGAAAGTCCCTAACTATAGCGTACCTCGTCTAGTCAATGGAATGTTGTTTCCTGGTAGCCGGCCGCTTCCAGTTTTACTAACCATTAAATGATTGGTATAGTTTCTTGAAGCTCATAACTTGTTAATCGAACCCATTTAACACCGATAGCAATTGTCCAACAACAGCGATAGCAGGCTGCAGCTACAATAGCAAGCTGTTACTAAAAGCAGCAAGTCATGATTCAAAAACTATCCGTTTAGACCTGCATTAAAGACTTAAAGGTTACCCATTTTCAGTTTGACAATATTTCCACTTCTAAAAGAACCTCTTTTGAAAGCTATTACCTGAGAACTTTATTCTTGCAGTAAGTGATTGAATCAAGTATGCACTTTTTATGTATTGATTTCCTCTAAACTAATTGCCAATACCAGACCATTCAATGGGTACCAGTTGTCGTAGAAGTGCATATTTAGAGTAGACCTAATCTCATTATTTTTAACTTTTCTTTTATAATTTATAAATAAGAATCGCAAACCAAAAGAGTATATATATATATATATATATATATATATATATATATATATATATATATATATATATATATATATATATATATATATATATAATTTATATGTGTGTGTGTGTGTGTGTGTGTAGATATATAAGAAATTTATCTTAGAACAATCTTAATCGATGAAAATGCCTATGTCCGCGGAGACGAATCTCACAAGAGACGATGAAGGTGAGTACGCGGATAGTACTAAGTTTAGGGACATGATAGGTAATTTACTCTACCTAATGGCAAGTAGGCCCGATATCATGTCTAGTGTCTGCCCTTATGCTCGCTTCTAAGAAGGATCCCAAAACTTCTTACCTTGAAGCGGTTAAGTTTATCTGCAAATGCATTAAAGGCACTATACACTTGGGATTGTACTATCCCAAGGGGATTGGTGTAGAAACTATTGTATATACCAACTCTGATAATACGGGAGATAATGTGGATCAAAAAAGTAAGAGTGATGTTTGTACCTTCATGGGTTGTTGTCAAACTTCTTGGTTCTCCAAGAAACAAACGACTCTTGCTATCTCTACGACCGAAGCCGAATACATAAGCGCCGGAAAGGCATGAAAACAAGCACTATGGATGAAACAAGCTCTAATCGACTGCGACATCCATCTCAACGACATTCCTATGAAGTGCGACAACCGAGGTGCAAATTGACTTGACCAAGAACCCCGTGGAATGCTCATGTACGAAGCACATCGAAGTACGTCATCTCCTCCGTCGCGATAATGCCCAAAGAGAAAGCATTTCTATCGAAAAGTTTCCCTCGAAGGACAACATCGTCGTTATCCTAACCAAACCTCTTAAATGAGAATCCTCTAACTATCTTCGTCTAAATCTAGTATGATGGAACACATTCCGTGAATTTCACAATTCCCATGTGTTCAAATACGTCCTTCACATCCCTCTTATGACTACTTGAATATTTCACTGGAAATATTGAAGGCATCTCTTATGTCTCGTCTCACGACTTTCTAAATATTTCACTTGAAATATTAAATTCATCCTTCGTATCCCTCCAATGACTACTTACGTATTTCCTCAGAAATATTAAAGTCATTTCTTGTCGTCTAGCCTAGTCATTTCCATTAAAAGAGTTTATTAGGTATAAACTCTCCCCTCTCGTCAAAAAGTCTTGCTAATTAAGTAAGATATTTCATCAAAAATAAAAAAGGGACAAAAATCAGTTTCAGAAGTGCACGGCTCCACTAAAGTGGCACGACACCACTAAACATTAGTGGTATCGTGGTACCGTGCGTCTAATAACCCCGTCTTTCTTCATCATTCCCTCTGGTTACTCATTCAAAACAACATACCATCCTCCCATTTTGCTGTCAAAACCGAATATCACACCATAATCCAATTACACTATTGTCAATCAAGATCGAGGCATTACATTTAAAGATTATTAATCACTACATCTTACCCAACATCAATTGTAAGTAAATTAACTTTAATTTCTTTCCAATTTGAGTCTAAGGTTTGTTCTTATGCATAAAATCAAATTGGGGCTTTTTAATTTTGATTGAATTTTTATGCAATTAGGACTAGGATTAAACAATGTATAACTTACATGATTCCCTAAACTTAGGATTTGCATAAACCCACTTACATTATATATCTTAGTCAGAATTTCACTATTTATATTGGAATTAGATTAAATATTTTTAGTGGAATCATGTTTAGAATACTTAAAATTGGATTAGAAGTCACTAACATTCAAGCTTTCCAACTTCAAAATTTTTGGCGCCAAATTGTCACATTTGCCAAAAACCCCAATTCCATTGTTTTCGAAAAATTTCACACAACTAGGATCATGAAACATTTTTCATGCATTGTTGATGCAAACCAAAAACGTTTTCGCATGCATACATGATCTCACAAATATTGATCGAATTACATAACTAATATGTATTCTTCGGCATATTTGTTTGAGCAAAAGTGAAGTTAGGAGCGTTTGGGTAATCTCATTATTTTTGTTTTAGAGTCGAGATTACCATACCTCCACATTGTTTGCATATAAGGACACACACTAGAAATGTGATCATCAAAATACGAAAGTTAACATATACATACTTATATATTTTTGTAGGTAACAATGCCTCGTAACGATTACCAAGACACCAAATCCTACATCCCTTCACTAATCGATGATCCAAACATTCCTGATGAGCAAAAAGCTTATCTTCTTAAAGTCCAACATCGATATATACACGAAGGTCGTGTAGTCGATGCTTATTTTGCTCCTTTGAATGGCATAAATGTATGCTTTCCCACGATCCACTTTGATTGTTTATATAAAATAAATGATCAAATTTGTCCTCGTTTCATCCTCGAATTCTATAGTCGTGTTCGTACCTTCAATGATCTTGAGGGTAATGTCTTCCTAGATTTTTGGATTCAAAATCAACATATCGTTTTGTCCATCACCGAACTTGGTGACATTCCAGGTGTACCTTCAAAGCATCAAGCACCATATTCAAATCCCTCGAGTCGCCAACACGTACCAAAAACGTGATGGTTCCATAGTCCACCTCGACCCAAACCGAATCTATCTAAAAGAAATTCTTCCCGATCTCAAAAATTGGGAACTCCTTCTGCGTGAAAACGTCTTGTGTCTTGCGGGTAACTGGGATCATGTTCCAGCAAGTCTAGCCCACATGCTCTATTGCCTTAGTAACGAGGAGCCATACAACCTCGCATACTATATGGCAAAAAGAATGGCTAACATTCATAGTCGGTCCGATAAGCTCATGTCATATGGTATGTTGCTTACTCGTCTCTTCCGTTGGGTTATGGCTAATTACCCACATCTTAATAATGATGACTACTTCCTTGTTGATCCCATTATGAAACCCCTTGGTGGACCACAACGTCGCACAAAGCAACGTAGTGACAAAGGGTCTAAACATGGTCATAAATCCACCTCCGATGCTACTTTCTCTTCTTCCTCCTTCCGTCATGGATCGTCATCTCACCCTATGGATGAGGATGATGATAAAGTGAATGAAGAAGAAACTTCTCGTGCTCGTACTCCTTCACCCGACACTTTCTTTCGCAATCTTGAAACGTCAACCTTCACACCAACAACCGACCTTCCGTACAACAACACCAACTTAAATGCGGTAATGAGAAGGCAAACGACGGTGTACAATCGGCAAGTGTCCATGCACGAGCAAACCATCGGGGGGTTCAATTCAATTGGGAAGGCACTCAAGGGCATCGGGAACAAGATCAAGAAGTTGGTGAAATTGAGAGATTAAACTACTAACTTAATTAGTATCATTAACTCAAGTATTATTAAACTATTACTCATGGGGTCTTGGCTACGGTCATTTGACATTAACAAGTTTGGCTTAACTTAGAATTTCTAACTTGGCATTAGTTGCTTTGGGTAATTAATGATGCTTAATTCTTGGTTACATGAGCTTTATTTAGTTCTCATCTTTTATTTTACCTTTTTACATTTTTCTCTTGCATGCCCTAGTTGATTATATCACTTGATAGATTGCATGCTTAATAGTAGTCTAAATCTAAATAATCACATGTTATTGTTTGTTTCTAGTTGTGGCTAGTGCTATGAAAACTATGTGATTATTGTTAGGAATATAAATATTCATATGAAAGACTCGGTCACCCCGAGTATCTATTTAGCATTTATGTAGCTCGTAGGATTATTAGTATTATTAGTATTAGTTTGGTTATATTAGTATTTGTGGAGTTGGGTCGGGTCTTTACCCACTGTCAGCTCACTCCACAGGCCACACGGGGCAAATAGGTTAGTAGTAAAAATACCCCTTCCCATATGTGGGAAGGGTTGGACCTTTTCACTAGTTTCAATCTAATCTCTTGCAATCTCTCTCTCTAAAAGGCTCCCACTCTATCTCTTTATCTCTCTAGATTCAATCTATCATTAATCTTGTGTTTTTGTTATGATTTCTAGTATGTTACAATTGGTATCAAGAGCCATGGTTTGATTCGTGGTTGAACTTGTGGGTGTTGTTTTTCTTTTTGTTTTGTTCGAATAGAGTAGAAAGAGACATCATAGGTTGGTCATTGTTTGTGGTCTTGATTCATTAAACTCGTGTACTTTAGTGTTTAGAATCATTGTAATAGCCCACTTTGGTTATTGGTTTGCTTATTTCATAAGCTTATTAGTTTTTTTGGGCTTATTCGAGAGTTTTGTGTTCTCGTTTCTTGACTGCGATTTGGTGGCATTCTTGATTGAGATTTGATACCCTTTGCTGCGGTTTGTACTTAAAAGGAAAAAAATTTGTTGCGTTTTACCTGGTGTGATACCTGCGGTTTGGTTTATTGCTGAAACAGGAAAACGACAACAGAAAGTGAAAGTGACATTTCTGTTTCTTGCGTTTTGTCAGTTTGCTAATTGCATTTTGACTGGCATGTGGGCGTTGCGTTTTGATCAAGATTGCGTTTTGTGAAGATTCTGTTTGTTTGTTTGGTCCACAGTCTCATTTCTTTGGTCCACAGTCGCAGTTCTATTCTTAATTACAACAACAACAATTAAACAATCATCAACCAAGACTCCACAGCTCATTTTTGTGAAGATTCGGTGTGAACTTAATTACAACAACAAATCCAAATCCAAACCACAACTATTAAACAATCATCAACCAAGGCTCCAAACTGAAAATTATATTATATGAACATGATCTCAGCTCATTCTTTCGTGCTATTTAGAGATACATCAAGATTTTTTTAAGGTCATTATAAAGAAAGAATAAAACTCTTCATCAATCAGTTTCTATTTGAAGCTCAATTTCATACAACATCGAACCAAACAAGATCTCAATCATCTCTTTGTGTGAACCAAGATCCATTACTTTGGTTCGGTCAATTTAACCCATATTCAAAATACAAAGTAAAGATCTCAGATTCGTGTGTTAAAGTGATATGTGTCTAAATACACATATATGTACCTTGTTTAAACCCACAAAAACAACCAAAAACACTTTGAAAAGTCAAATAATACAGAAAATCTCATTAAATGTGTTTTTATGTGACTCAGGAACAAAAAGATTGAAAACAAGTGAAAAACGAACAAAGTTTGCATAACTGTCATTTTCAGTCCCTGAAGTTTCACAAATTGGCAGAACTAGTCCCTGGTTATTCAAAACATGTTAAATATCTGATGTTGCTGCGTGTGTCGTTGCGGTTTAGCAGTTTTAATGCCTACTCAAGTTTTAAATTTATATTTAGCCGACTTATCAATAACACACACACTTAACGAGCAGTGTACCCGGTCAGTATGAATATAATGGTAAGTAGAGTGTCGATCACTAAGAGTGGAACGTATTATCTCATTATTCTAATCAGTATTTTAATATCCTAACGCAAGGAGGTTTTCATCCTGAGAGACTGGCACGATTTGTTTGCAATTAAATAGTAAAATAAACCAATAGGCACGAATCAGCAAGTAGCACACACGTACACAGATAAATACTCGAGACAATAAGAGGGCTGTCCTTATAATTAAGTAGTTTGTCACTTGTTTTATTGATAGCTTTATATGAAGTGTATGTAGTTAATCCTTTCTCGTTGGTCCTCAGCTTATCGGCGAGTAAACCCTTAATGATGACTTATGTCTAAAAGTTATTCCTAAGTGATCAATTTAGTAATAACCGTGGGAGTGCAACCTTTCCGTTGCCACATTACACAAGCCACTAATAAACACAGAGGTGATCAATGCACTAATAAGTAGTAACCAAAGACATCAACATATAAACTTTAATCGATGGGAAAGCAATTTTAAGGGGAGTTGAAGTGAATGATAACATAACACAAGCCCATCAATCCTGATGAATTAAAGTTTGCTAACACAATAAAACAAAACTACTTAATGAATTAAACACATGCAGCACCTTCTTACAGCTCTTGTATCTTCGTTTGGTGTGTCTTGTGCTGCTGCCTTGACTGAATTCGTCCTAGGGTTCTTCTGCTTCGGTCTTCGAATCTAAAATAATGCACTGACCAAAAGCTCTGGAATTCGTCTGGTCTTGGGGTATTTATAGTTTCTGTCTGAGGGAAGATGCGGCGCATTGACTTAACTTCGCGTGGGGTCCAAGATTATAATATTCAGGAATATTCGTACACCGCCAGAAGATGCGGCGTAACTCCATGATTAGATGCGGCGCATGTCCTCTTGTATCTTGGATCGTATCTGGTGAAATATTGATATCGATGCGGCGCATGTCATGAGTGAGATGCGGCGCATCTGGAGCAGATTTAACTTGATCATGTCCATTTCAGTAGACTCTTCACTTTATGCATGTTTTGCTCCATTATTAGTCCAAAATCGCCAAGTTTCACCAAATGCTTGTTTTTACCTGAGAATTACAAAAGTAAACGATTAAGTATCAATCCTCATACATAATATAGTAAAACAAGTCAAATTAATAGGATAAATGATAGTAATAAAATGTACTTATTTGAGTTCATCAAATATCCCCCCACTTGAACTTTACTTGTCCCCAAGTAAACCTTAGAATTTCTCTTATGAAAATGTATCCTAAAAGATGTTAGGATTTATTTTTATATTTAAGCATGTATTCGTTTAATTCATAATCACACAACTAAACACTTTAATGAATTAGAAGTATAATAAAATAATTTGATAAAAGCAAATCTAATCGTTTAACTGTCCAGTCGCGACGAATATTCTATCATAAGCTTGGCAAGTATACACATCTCCCCCACTAAAGCCAAGGAATAACAAGTCTAAAGCGGTAAAAAGGGTTTTTAGGCTTAAGGGTTAATTATTCTCTTTTCACTATCGATCTCAAATTCCAGAAAAGGCGACAAAATCACAAATACATGATCGAATC
This sequence comes from Artemisia tridentata subsp. tridentata, assembly GCA_021014915.2. NCBI lineage: Eukaryota > Viridiplantae > Streptophyta > Magnoliopsida > Asterales > Asteraceae > Artemisia > Artemisia tridentata. The sequence continues at coordinate 299,412,431 of CP139506.1, forward strand.
CACGAACACGATACTTGCAATTGCTCAAATCCTTAACTCGAATAGGCTAAAGATAGGTCCAAACTTCACCAATAATAATATATCAAAAAGGGCGACAAAATCATAAATACATAGCCGAATCCACGACTACGATACTTAAGATTGCTCAAATCCCTAATCTCAATAAATCAAAGGTTTGGTTGGATAAAGAATAATATAGGGTATGGATAATATTTGGGATATAAATTGGTGTAAAAATAAAAATAAACAAAACAAATAAATTAAAATCCTAAGTGTGGTTAATCACTATCCCAACCATCCCATGAATAAGACTTATATCATTGAATAACTCACGCTTTAACACTTGAAACACACGCTTTAGGTAGACACGAATTATACTCAACAAGATCTTAATCAAAGAATAAACCTTAATTGGCGTTCCCATAACTGCCAATTCCCATTCAATCCATAGATATAGTACAACAAATAGTGGCCATATGAACCACTTTACATAACTTTACATCGTTGGTTTAAAACAAACTTCCAACTTTTCTCTTTCTTTTTCTTTTCTTATTTTTTTTTTCGATTTTTTTTTTTTTTTTTTTTTTTTTTTTTAAACTAAAGATGTGTAAAATTTTACCACATCACTATAATGATAATTCTGGATAATTTTTTCATACTTTTCATACTTCAGAAATAACGGTAATAGTGAATGTAGTAAACACACGAAAAATAAACTCAAAGATATACAATATTTACTTTCACTCCAATTGCATTGTGCAATTTCCCGACCTAACCAAAGATAATGAATTACGCACACGAACACAGGTAATGTAAGGAAACACACTTTGCCTATAGCAATTAACCAACCACGGACTTTAATCTACAGGGTAGGCTAAGGTGTAAGGGTGTAACGAAACATTTTAAACATAGGTGTAAGAAACGAAAGGAATGGCTCTGAGTGTTTTTCTAGGGGTATCTTACTCTAAAAATGAGAGTAACAAAAGGGTTTATACGGGGGTTAACTAACCAGTGTAGTTAGTTAATAACACATAACATATAATAGGCTATTTGGGTGTAATCCTAGAAATTTACCAATTTAGACAAGTCATTCCAATTATATAAATAATACTCATTATGGTGGTCTCGAATAGTATACAAGCCAAGTTCTCAAGTTTATAAGTCACCGGCACACTCATAGATTTGTGAATTTTGAAAAATCACAATTTTTGAAAATAACGTCATGTGTGCAGCTATGCAACTTAGATCTTAAACAAAAACATGCTAAAAATTTTTAAGTTTGATATATTAAGCACATTTTAAGCATAATTTTTGAAAAAGTTTAGGACAAGTAATTGTTAAGTGTTCTAATTCTCCAATCCCCCCACTTAAGTTAAACAACGTCCTCGTTGTTTGTATAAAAGGTTAAAAACTGGAAAATAAAAGAATTAGAACAGAAAAACTCCCCTGAGATTTGCTCGGTATGATCCTCCATTAGTATAAGAGCAAAAATCATCTTCTTGTGGATTAGAACGTTAAAGCTTCATACTTGGTGTATCCACAGGAAATCCAGAAAACTATAATACCACCAACACTTTAAAACACACCTAAGATAAGAAAGGTTCAAACTTGCATAATACATTAGTAGTTAGATAAAAATAAAACTTAAAAATTAAAACTGAAAATCATCAGGTCAGTCGATGCGCCGTATCTTATGGAAGAAGATACGCCGTATCGAGCCTGGAATTAATATGGATCAGAATAAAGATGCGCCGCATCCTTAACCAGGGATGCGCCGCATTAAAATAAACTGATAAAAAGTTTTAAAGTCGGAAATAAAAAATGCAGAAAAATTAAAATAAGATATGACCATTGCAGGAGATGCGTCGCATCTCAGGATTGAGATGCGCCATATCCTCATGCGGGCCTGACTGACTCGACACAGAAAACAGAATAATAAAAATTCTCCGGGTTGTCTCCCGGTAAGCACTTGTCTTTATTCCAGAGTCTTCAAGTTAGACTCACGTTCAGCTCTTTAATATCGATCATTGAAGGAGTCGGAAACATCGCGCTCCTTCATCGCCAATTCAGTAATATTGAACACTCCTTGCTCGTCCTTAATTTCCACGCCGTTCTTCTTTAATATCTGTATAAACAAAGTCCTGTCCCTTTCGGGCAGAGATGACAAAATGATAGACGGGAAATTCTTATTATCATATAGGCACAAATAAGCAAGGTGGGGTGGTAGTTCAATAAACACATCATTATTCAAATTCGTTTTCTCAACTATTCTCCTACGTTTATTAATTACTACACAATCATACCACTCATCATCAGAATCATTAACAACATTGCGTCTAAGTTCGGTAGGTACATTAAGGTCAATGAATTCCTCAAAGTTCTCATGATTAGGATTAGTTGAGTTGTTTTGAATCAATGTTTCTCCCATAAGTCTAGCTTCAAGATCGAGGTCCATACGCTCTCTTAATCCTAGCACATAAACACCTCTAATTATGCTTTTAACCGGATCTTGGCACTTATAGACTAGTTTATTATTCCCTACCCTTAATGAGATTTTTCTCTTAAACACATCAATCTTAGCATGGGCAGTAGACAAGAAAGGTCTTCCGAGGATTAAAGGAATCTTAACATCCTCGGGCATGTCTAGTATAACAAAGTCTACGGGAAAAATAAACTGCTCAATCTTAACTAGCACATTATTAGCAATCCCTTCAGGTCGTTTTACCGTTTTATCAGCCAATTCAATAAGTAACTTAGTTGGTGCTAATTTTCCTAGTCCTAGGGTAGCGAATGTCTTAAGAGGCATAACACTAACACTAGCTCCTAAGTCAGCTAACACATTATTGAAAGATATATTATTAATAGAACAAGGTAGAGTAAAACTTCCTGGGTCTCTTTCTTTAAGAGGCAAGGCATTTGAGTCGGTTGCAGGGCTCTCTTCTTTCATTGTTGCCTTGATCTCCTCTTCAATCTTTGTCTTCTCTTTTAGTAGTCTCCTTAAGCTGATTGAAGAATTAAAGAAAAATTTGGGTCTTGCACCATCATTACCATTCATCGATCTTCTAGGTATATTAGGAGTGACTTCTTCAGTGGTGCTTATGGCCTTGACATGATCTCTTGGATTTGTTTCAGTTGAGCTCGGTAAACTTCCATATCCCCTTTCTTGAAGAACTTTGCTCATTTGACCAATTTGTTGTTCCAACGCTTTGATTGAAGCTCCTTGATTACTTGTAGTAGTGTCCGTTGAAGCTCGAATTTCTTTGATCATAGCAGTATTCTCTTCATGTCTTTTAGCAGCATCGGTCATAATTTGCTTTAAAGTATCATCTAAAGTCTGCCTCCTTTCTTGATAAGCGGGATTGAAGTTGTTCCTTTGATATAATCCCGGTGTAGCTTCCCTAAATCTCCCCGAAGGTCGGAATGGTTGTCCAAATTGGGTGTAATATGCTTCTTCAAACGTCTCACTTTCATTCTTATTCGGGCAATCTTTAGTGTAGTGAGGTCCTTCGCACTTTTCACATCCAACTTGGGCAGCATACGCTCTTTCATCACGCTTCTTCATTTCTCTACTAATTTTATCCAATTGAGCTTGAATAGCAGCAATCCCGTCGAAATTAGTGCTGCTCTTAGATCTAGTAGAGGTCCCATCGTGCCATTTCTGAGAATGATCAGCAACTTCTTGGATCGCTTTCCTAGCATTAGTTGCACTCATTTGAGGTACAGCTCCCTTAGCATCCAAAATCTGTCTTGTAGGCACATCCAATCCTTGATAAAACAATATTATCTCCTGCATAGGGGTTAGATAGTGTTGAGGACATTTTACCAATAAATCTTTAAATCGTTCCCAAGCTTGATAAAGAGTTACATCAGGCTCTTGCTTGAAACTATTGATAGCCTCCATCTTTTTAGCAGTCTTAGCAGGTGGACAATATCTCTTCAGGAATTTGCTCTTCAAATCTCCCCATGTAGTGATTGAACTCGCAGGTTCATTCCTTAGCCACTTGTTAGCAGCTCCTTTTAGTGAGAGTGGAAAGATTCTTAGCATGATTTGATCGTCAGTCACTCCTTCTGAAGTAAACAAATCTGCAATCTCCAGGACCTTTTCAACATGCTCATTAGCATCCTCATGTTCCGTCCCACTGAAAGCATTCTCTCTTAGTTCCTTGAGAAACTGACCCTTCAATTCAAATTTTGACTTATCATCAAACTTAGGTCTAGCAACTCCTGAAGTGTAATCAGCACGGGTACTGTTCATGTATTCCTCCATAGTAGTGTTTTCGCCCATTGTTTCTGTTTCAACTTCCTCTTTTTCTTCAGAAAAGTAATCAAGCTCGAGTGAACTTGAAAGATCAAAGCTTCTTGTGTTGAAAAGCCTTTTAAGCGAATGTAGGGCTCGTTCAGGATCTTCGAAAGGTTGAATCAAGTTCTTCGTAGAACTCCTGGTCATGCACTTCCTGAAATCAACACAAAAATATCAGTAGGGTATGCTCGAGAAAGTAATATATTAGATAATTAATAACGAAAACGGAATACGAAAAATTAAAGTTACTGATATCTGCAGACGATGCGCCGTATCCAAAGAGTTGGATACGCCGTATCTTATAATCGTTAAAATTTAATCAGACTTTATCCAGAAAATAGATACGCCGCTTAGAAATTTATGAATGCGCCGTATCGAATTAATTAATCAAAAATCGATATTTATTTAAAATTAAATACGTCGTATTGACGAAAGTTAATGCGCCGTATTTTCGTTACGTTTAAAAATACAAGATTTTTGATTCAGAAGATGCGCCGTATCGACAGAGATCGATACGTCGTATCTGTTTAATAATTCGCAAACTGTTTTTAATTAAAATAATAGATACGCCGTATCTGCTAAAGCAGATGCGTCGTATGGCGTTAACGTTTAGAAAAAAAAATTTTTTTTTTTTTTTTAAAAACAGATACGCCGTATTTTGGGGAAAAGATGCGTCGTATCGAATTAATTAAACGCGTTGTATTTTAAAAAAAAATTAAACGCAATACGCCGTATCTGAGAGATCAGATGCGCCGTATCGTTTGATTTAGCACAGTACAACGATAGCAGAACAGAAAAAATACGAAAAATAAAAACAAATAAAAACACACAAACAAAATAAACACAAAAACAAAAATAAAGGCAAACAAATAACACACAAAACAACAAATATGCAAAATAATACAATGATGCAATTAATCTAATAAAAAGAAAAACCTAATTAAAATACTAATCAAATTAACAGATAATAACAATTCACTCCCCGGCATCGGCGCCAAAAACTTGATGTTGCTGCGTGTGTCGTTGCGGTTTAGCAGTTTTAATGCCTACTCAAGTTTTAAATTTATATTTAGCCGACTTATCAATAACACACACACTTAACGAGCAGTGTACCCGGTCAGTATGAATATAATGGTAAGTAGAGTGTCGATCACTAAGAGTGGAACGTATTATCTCGTTATTCTAATCAGTATTTTAATATCCTAACGCAAGGAGGTTTTCAGCCTGAGAGACTGGCACGATTTGTTTGCAATTAAATAGTAAAATAAACCAATAGGCACGAATCAGCAAGTAGCACACACGTACACAGATAAATACTCGAGACAATAAGAGGGCTGTCCTTATAATTAAGTAGTTTGTCACTTGTTTTATTGATAGCTTTATATGAAGTGTATGTAGTTAATCCTTTCTCGTTGGTCCTCAGCTTATCGGCGAGTAAACCCTTAATGATGACTTTTGTCTAAAAGTTATTCCTAAGTGATCAATTTAGTAATAACCGTGGGAGTGCAACCTTTCCGTTGCCACATTACACAAGCCACTAATAAACACAGAGGTGATCAATGCACTAATAAGTAGTAACCAAAGACATCAACATATAAACTTTAATCGATGGGAAAGCAATTTTAAGGGGAGTTGAAGTGAATGATAACATAACACAAGCCCATCAATCCTGATGAATTAAAGTTTGCTAACACAATAAAACAAAACTACTTAATGAATTAAACACATGCAGCACCTTCTTACAGCTCTTGTATCTTCGTTTGGTGTGTCTTGTGCTGCTGCCTTGACTGAATTCGTCCTAGGGTTCTGCTGCTTCGGTAATGCACTGACCAAAAGCTCCGGAATTCGTCTGGTCTTGGGGTATTTATAGTTTCTGTCTGAGGGAAGATGCGGCGCATTGACTTAACTTCGCGTGGGGTCCAAGATTATAATATTCAGGAATATTCGTACACCGCCAGAAGATGCGGCGTAACTCCATGATTAGATGCGGCGCATGTCCTCTTGTATCTTGGATCGTATCCGGTGAAATATTGATATCGATGCGGCGCATGTCATGAGTGAGATGCGGCGCATCTGGAGCAGATTTAACTTGATCATGTCCATTTCAGTAGACTCTTCACTTTATGCATGTTTTGCTCCATTATTAGTCCAAAATCGCCAAGTTTCACCAAATGCTTGTTTTTACCTGAGAATTACAAAAGTAAACGATTAAGTATCAATCCTCATACATAATATAGTAAAACAAGTCAAATTAATAGGATAAATGATAGTAATAAAATGTACTTATTTGAGTTCATCAATATCATCAAAGGTCCTTGGGGATTTATAAGTTGTCAAGATTAGTCCTTTAAGGTTCAAGTTTGTAAAATTACAACTTTGGTCCCCCAAGTTTGAAAAATGTCAATATTAGTCCCCGGGTGTTTTTAAAATAAAAAATTATGTTTTATACCCTTGTACTATTCACACTTGACAAGATTGGTCCTTTTGATAATTTTGGAAATGTTGCAAGTCCAGCCCTTCATAAATTCAGTAATTACAAAATTGGTCCTTGTGTTTAACTAAAACCAAATCCGGATCAAACTTATACCCTTAAACCCATAAATAAAACCCAACCCTTTTATTATTAAAACCCAACCCACTACCCAATCCAACTAATCCAAGCCCAATCCCAAAAACCTTATGATTCGGCCCACTCACCTTTTTATTTAACACAGAGTTTGACCGAAGTCAAACTCTTATCCCTTCCACTTGCCGCCAAACAAAACCAGTCATCACCACCACCTCACCATTTTCCACAGCTGTCTCACCACCTCATCCCCCCTCCATACACGCTACCTAACACTCCCAAATGCATTTAATGCATCTTCCTTCTCCCCAACAGTCAGAGATAGTGGATTTACCACTTTTCCATTTTTCCCGCCAAAAAGAAGATTGGACGATTGGGATGAATTCAAGCTAATCCAAAGGTGTGGAAGTAATCAGAGATGTTGACAAGGGATATCCCACCTCAATTTTGTATATATAGGACAATGTAATAGATAAAAAGTAGTAGTTAATTTCTAGTGTAATCGTATTTTACTTTTATTAGTTGTAATCTTGTAATTTATCATTTCCAGTTGTAATTCAAGTTAATTTAAGTTATAAAAATCTTGTTCCAAGTTATTTTGTGTTTAAATTCAATGTTGTTCAAATTTGTATGTTCCTGTTAAAATTATTAAGTTCGAACCCCTTCTAAAAAGTTCTCACAAGCTCCAATACCCTGCATATGAGCTTATACAAGCTTAATATGGCTTGTTATAAGCTTATATTAGATTCTAGTTAGTTTGATTTTGAAGAATCAAGGAAGTCAACAAAAGTCAACTTTGGAGCTAATAAGCTATTTCTGGGTAAAAAGCTAATCAGGAAGGCTTCTTTGTGGTTTTCTGGCTTGTGTGAACAAGCTAGGATTGGTCCTTGGTCCTTGTTCTTTGTATCATAAGCTCACTCAGTTGTAAGCTTTTTAGCTTTTTAGCATTAAATTCCAAATTATTGTATAACTGCTTAAAAGTAGCTTATTCCTGTTGTTTCATACTTTTTGCTAGTTTCTAAGAGTATTTCATTAGTATAATCAGTAGTTAAATAGTCTTTCATTAATTTGCTTATAAAAATCTTAAAAAAGACCAAAAATAGTCATATATAGCATAGCTGATCATAGTGCTTAATTCTGTGTTAAAAGTTGCTATTCAGTACTCAAATAAGTTAGTTAAAGTAAGTTTATTAGAAATCTCAGCTTAAAAATACCCTTTTCAGTTCAAAAATCCACTCAGAACACCTAGAAGGGGTGTTTGGAATTGTGTAGTCAACTGGTCAAACCCAGTGATTACTATACATTTACCTTTTTCCTAACTTTGGATCAGCTTATTTTAGCCATAATAAGCTGTGTTCAAGATCTTTTTATTTGCTTAGATAGAAAATCTAGTTTTTAGTGCCTTGTGCTATTTTCAGCCCTCAAGTAGTCCATTTAAGCCAAATATAAGCACAAGCCTATTTTGGCCTTTTCATTGGCTTTTCTGAGTCACAAGTAGACCATATAGTACAAACATAATAGTTGGTTTAGCTCTCTTTTGGTGTTGTGCACTTCTGCACAGCAATCAGACAACACAGACCATAGCTTGTCTGCAACCTCAGTTTCACTACCTGATCTAAGGCCAAATTGGACATCAATTGGTGTATTTGTGATGGGGCTTTTAGCATTTTAGGATAGCCAGTAGTATAGGGAAGATTTTGCCCCCATAATATTCAAGTTTTCTGCTTATTTGAGAGCTTAATCTGCTCTGCAATTTGGCTGCTTAACCTGAAATTTCTGCATAAGTTGTCCAACTGCATAGGTGCTTATCTTGTTAATTCCTTGTGCTTATTTGTAGTTTTAAGTTGTTTTAAGCTTAAATAAGTATATTAAACCTGTTCTGAGCATTTGGTGAACTTTTGTGCTTATTTGCTTATTTTTGGGCTTATTGCAAACTGCTTATCTGCCCAAATCAGCCTATTAAGCTTAGATAACTTTTCATTTTATTTTTCCTATCTTTTAATTTATATTTTAGAATTATCTGTAAAGTTTCATAATTTTTTGAATAGTTTTGATATTTTTAACCTTTTTAATTAGTTTCTAGTAGTAATTAAATCATAATAAATAGAATCTTAATCAGAAAAATATAATTTTAATTTTCATAATTTTCTTTTGTCATTTGTAATCTAGGAAAAATAAGATAATATTTTTAGACCTTAAGAAAAACCAAAAATAGAAATATAGTGATAGCTTCTATTTAATAGAATTTATCTTTTTAAATTTTAATTAAGTAATTTTCATTTTTATAATTTTCTTAACTTCTATTTACTTAATAATATTTTTAGAAAAAATTTTTAGATTTTTCTTTGTTAATTTTGTATTTATTATAAATTTAAATAGTTTAATAAGTAATTAAATAATAAATAATTAATAATAATTAAATAAAAAGTATAAATAATATAATTTAAGTTTTTAAATAAGTTTTAAGTAATTTTACATTTTTAGGTTTTAAATTTCATAAATTTAATAAATTTCAGTTTTAGTCCCATTTTAGCTTTTCCGTTACGCGTTTTCAGTTTATTTATTCGCGTTTAATTTTCTTGTGCATATCTGTTTTTTATTTGTTATTTAGAATTGTTAAAAAGCAAAATCTCAAATAAACCCTTTCCCATTCAATAGCACTTGATCACAAATCGTTCTAAACACAATTTCACGCTTCGCTGGGATATAACGACCCGGGAAAACACTATACTCCAGGGAGATCGTGCCCTAGATTGTTTGACTCTTGTTGACCATTCACCTGGTCAATATTAGTTGATTGTTCGGCTCGTATCAAATTTTGGCGCCGCTGCCGGGGAGGTGTGCTGCGTGTTTTAAACGTTTTGCAGTATCGTGTTTTTGAAACCCAATCTGTGTATATCTTCTATCTCTTGTATATTCATCATATATAAAGCAAAACGCTCGTGAAGTTAATTCATTTAACGGATCGAGTACCAAAAATATCGTATTTCAATTTCCCATAAACCATATAAAAAACAAAAATATTTTTCTTTTCTTTTCTATACATATTATCATATAAAAAAATAAAAACATCAAAAAGATTTTCCATTTTCTTTGTATAAATAAAAACAATAATAAAATTTACCATCGAGAACCAAGACAGAGTACTACCTAACTGGGGGTACGACCATAAAAAGTTCCCAAACCAAAGATTTAAAACTTGCCTTTGTATCACTTGCGAATATCGGCTCACCTTTGATTGATAAACAAACTATAACGGAGGTTTAAGGATAGTCTGACATTAAATTGTCGGACTGAAAGAAGCGGGTTTTTAAGGAGCATTTAATTGCCCACCTTTGCTTCTCCGCCACTCTGTGCGTTTATCTTTTAGAGAGTTACCGTACACTTGTTGATTATTGGTTTAAGTTCACTTGTGTTTTGCTTCTGTCTTGTTTTAATTGGAATATTTTACTTAGTGCATGCGCACTCGCTCTTCCACGTCATCAAGCCCTTTACGTGAACTCGTAAATATTCCGAGAAGACGTAATCATAGACGTGCTGCCCAAATAGTCGAACCCGAGGTTCGTACTGATCCCACTGATAATATGGCAGACAATCGCACAATGGCGGAAATGCTCCGGGCACCCACCGAGGGTTACGGAGATGCCATCGTTTTACCAGCCATCGATTCTGATCACTTTGAACTGAAAACACATTTGATTCAGCTCGTGTCCACCAACCAATTCCACGGGTTTGAACGAGAAGATCCATATGCACACATTCGTTGGTTCAACAAACTGACCTCTACAATCAATTACAAAAATGTGCCGCAAACAGTTATCAAATTGATGCTATTTCCATTCTCACTCGAAGGGGCAGCCCGAATTTGGCTGGATAAAGAACCCCCTCGATCCATTGAAACTTGGGAAGATCTAGTGCAGAAGTTTGTCAATTATTTCTTCCCTCCATCAAAGACGACTAATTTAAAAAATGAAATTGCTGGATTTCGTCAAGGTTTCGATGAAAATTTCGGAGAGGCATGGGAGAGATTTAAAGATCTCCTCCGAAAATGCCCGCATCACGATTTCACAGAGTTACAACAGATAAATACGTTTTATAATGGGTTAACCCAAATCGATCAAGATGCACTTAACGCAGCCGCCGGTGGCAATATCTTGAATCGTCGACCTAGAGAGGTGGTTGAAATTTGTGAAAATAAATCAAAAGTTCCTATTTCTCGAAACAAAGTGATTGTTCCTGTCACTCCTGCTTCTTCATCCGGTAACTCACCTGAGTTAGCCGCTCTAACGGACACAATGCGTTGCATGATGAGGGAAATAAAAGAAATGAAGAGTGAAATGCATAAACCGGAACAAATCAAAGCAATAAACAAAGTGTGTGAAACTTGTGGTGGCCCACATGCGTATTATGATTGTCAAGCAACCGATGCTTCTCTTTACCCAGCTCCCGTAGCTGCAGTAAACCAAAATCAATACCGTCCGCATGCTGAGACTCAGTACCGAGCACCGAATGCTATGGTCCCACCTGGTTTCCCACCCGTGCCAAATCAGAATAATCAAAATCGCTTTGTTCAAAATCAGGGACAAAATTTCAACAATTCCCAAAATTTCAATCAAAACCGAGGTCAGAATCAGGGTAACTGATGAACTCAAATAAGTACATTTTATTGCTATCATTTATCCTATTAATTTGACTTGTTTTACTATATTATGTATGAGGATTGATACTTAATCATTTACTTTTGTAATTCTCGGGTAAAAACAAGCATTTGGTGAAACTTGGCGATTTTGGACTAATAATGGAGCAAAACGTGCATAAGTTGAAGGTCTACTGACATGGACGAGATCAAGTCAATTCTGCTCCAGATGCGCCGCATCTCACTCTCAACATGCGCCGCATCTATATCAAGATATCACCAAATACGATCCAAGATACAAGAGGACATGCGCCGCATCTAATCATGGAGTTACGCCGCATCTTCTGGCGGTGTACGAATATTCCTGAATATTATAATCTTGGACCCCACGCGAAGTTAAGTACATGCGCCGCATCTACTCAGTAGATGCGCCGCATCTTCCCTCAGACAGAAACTATAAATACCCCGTAGACCAGACGAATTACAAGTTCCGGAAAACCTAAAACCGAAGTTCGAACAGGAGGAACAAAGGACGAATTCAGTCAAGGAGGCAGCACAAGACACACCCAAATCAAAGATACAAGAGCTGTAAGAAGGTGCTGCATGTGTTTAATTCATTAAGTAGTTTTGTTTTATTGTGTTAGCAAACTTTAATTCATCAGGATTGGTGGCTTGTGTAATGTGACAACGAAAGATTGCACTCCCTTTAATACTTGCTTTCCCATCAATTAAAGTTTATATGATGATGTCTTTGGTTACTACTTATTAGTGCATTGATAACCTCTGTGTTTATTAGTGGCTTGCGGGCATTTGACTGCGGGACATAATGTGGCTCCCACGGTTATTACTAAATTGATCACTTAGGAATAACTTTTAGACATAAGTAATCATTAAGGGTTTACTCGCCGATAAGAATAGGACCAACGAGAAAGGGTTAACTACATACACTTCATATAAAGCTATCAATAAAACAAGTGACAATCTACTTAATCATAAGGACAGCCCTCTTATTGTCTCGAGTATTTATCTGTGTACGTGTGTGCTACTTGCTGATTCGTGCCTATTGGTTTATTTTATTATTTAATTGCAACAAATCGTGCCAGTCTCTCAGGCTGAAACCCCCTTGCGTTAGGATATTAAAATACTGATTAGAATAACGAGATAATACGTTCCACTCTTAGTGATCGACACTCTACTTACCATTATCTTCATACTGACCGGGTACACTGCTCGTTAAGTGTGTGTGTTATTGATAAGTCGGCTAAATATAAATTTAAAACTTGAGTAGGCATTAAAACTGCTAAACCGCAACGACACATCACGCGCATCAAGTTTTTTGGCGCCGCTGCCGGGGAGTGAATTGTTATTATCTGTTAATTTAATTAGTATTTTAATTAGTTTTTTTTTTCTTTTTATTAGATTAATTGCATCATTGTACTATTTTGCATATTTGTTGTATTGTGTGTTAATTGTTTTCTTTTATTTTTGTGTGTTTATTTTCGTTTGTGTGTTTAATTTTTGTTTTTATTTTTCGTATTTTTCTGTTCTGCAATCGTTGTACTGTGCTAAATCAAACGATACGGCGCATCTGATCTCTCAGATACGGCGTATTGCGTTTAATTTTTTTTTTTTAATACAACGCGTTTAATTAATTCGATACGACGCATCTTTTCCCCAAGATACGGCGTATCTGTTTTTAATAAGAAAATTTTTCTAAGCGATAAAGTAATACGACGCATCTGCTTTAGCAGATACGGCGTATCTGTTTTCGATAAAAAAAAAAAAAAAAAAAAAAAAAAAAAAAAAAAAAAAAAAAAAAAAAAATTCTAAACGTTAACGCCATACGACGCATCTGCTTTCGCAGATACGGCGTATCTATTATTTTAATTAAAAACAGTTTGCGAATTATTAAACAGATACGGCGTATCGATCTCTGTCGATACGGCGCATCTTTCTGAATCCAAAATCGATATTTATTTTTAAACATAACGAAAATACGGCGCATTAACTTTTGTTAATACGACGAATATAATTTGATAAATATAGTTGATTTTTGATATTTACCTTGATCGGTTAGCTACTCTCGTGTGCAAGTTGTTTATTTTCAGGATAAATGATGACTCGAGCATCACCAAGAAAGATTACATTCTGAACTAAACCGAGAGATGATTGCTGGAGTGATCAAAACGTAACCTCTTCGATTATTCAACCAGCCCTAAGGGAAGTCCTCTCCACTATAACCTCAGTTTTATTATCCACATTATACGTCTAATTCAAATCGTAATCTTAATTACGCACGCTTAAAAACGATATTTGTTCCTAACCTCGGAATAAATCCTTATCCACTAAACAATAAGATTACAATTATTAATGAAACGTTTATGCCTATTGCTCTTATTTTGAATTCGTCTATATGATGTGCCGTTTAACCCAAATTTGATATATAAGGAACTGTGTTGCGGAGGCCAAGGTACGTTCTTCATTTAAATTTCGTTAACTAACATAGAGATACGGCGGATCTAAATATCCAAAGCGCCGTATCCCTGACCAACTAGGACTTATTGACTAGTCAACGAAATTAAATAGATACGGCGCATCCCAATTTTCTAATACGGCGCATCGTGTCGCCCTATAAATACGACGGGAATGCGCCGCATAAACACACACAGTTAAGAACACGCACTAAAATTATACTCGAATCCGATCATTCTTCTTTAATCCACCTCTAATCCGATCTAGAATCTTTCTCCTAATCATCAAATTAAGGTAATTACTCAATTTCGATTTAATCTTGTTTAGAACGAAAATTAGGGTTTATATGATTGAATCGATTCGTGCTTAAATGATATAGAGATATGATTAGGATTTGCTCTAGATGGTTTCCCCTGTATTTAATTTGCATGAGTAATTGAACTTATAACCTAATTTGATTTAACCGAAAATTTAGGTTTTGGGTTTGATTTTGAATATTCAGCGGGAAGGCGAATTAGCAGTGGTAGATTGAGATATTAGAACTGATATAAGGAGAATATAATACTGTGATATTTAGTGGTAGTTTACGTCACGGATACGGATTCTTGAAAAACGTGCCTAACCCTTTATTTTGTACTGATATGCTTTTAGATGCGGCGCATCTAGGTTGATTAATGCGGCGTAACGACCTATTTCAAAATTGATAAAATTATAGATACGCCGTATTGATTGATCTAGATACGACGCATCTCAATACGCCGTATCTATTGTCTTGCACCGCATCTCTTATACTTTATACAGATACGCCGCACTGATTAAATCAGATGCGCCGTATCTACCTATTTTGCAGACTGTTTACTGACTGTGAATATCTATTTCAGATGGCACTACCAGAGGTCACACTTAGGCATCAGTGGCTACAATTTGAGAACATGGGACTTACTCCTGCCGCTCTAGAGGATTACTTGCATAGGCTTGACTCGATTTACTTCAAGAAAATATTCAGAGTCCAGGTTTTGAATTTTGACGATGTGGGGTTGATCGGTGGTGGACATGCAGCTGAGAGTTTACATCATCGGATGGAGATGGTAGTTGTTGGAGACGATGAGGAGGCGGTGTTTAGGTCTAGTGCTTGGGAGAGACTATTTAGGATTGACGAGCCTCTGATTAGGGAGCTTATGCTGGAGTTCTTTAGCACGATTCATTACAGGGAGACGGATATGGAGATTGATACAGCTGACACACTGGTGTTTAGGTTAGGAGGTGTGCATAGGCAGATGTCGATGAGGCAGTTTATTTTGGCCATGAGGCTACACACTGAGGAGGAGCTTGGATCTGCTGGGTTTGCCAGATACTGGGCTGAGAGTTTACGGGTTGTCCCTGACAGAGGGGTATTCAGTGACTACTGGGTTAGGATTTCTTCGATGGGTGACATCGTTACTTCCACCCCATCCTACACATTGATCAGAGAGCCGATGAGGCGGCTATGCCACCGTTTGATTGCACTCACCATCGCTGGGAGGGGTCAGTCACCTGAGAAGGTGACCACTCTGGACCTCTTCCTCTTGAGGAGTATGGATGAGGGGATGTCGGTGAACATCCCCCACTTTTTAGCGCACTACCTCCACCGATCTGCTGCAGGGAGAGATCGGAGGAGCCAGATGACTGGCGGGCATTTTGTTTCGAGGCTGGCCCGCCATTTTGGAGTTATTGGAGCAGAGATCCCAGCGGGGCTGGAGGTTATTGTGGCCCGTCTCCCGGTTATCGATAGGGACTATTTGGTTAGACTCGGGATCTGCCAGGTGGCTGCGAGAGGCCACTTTTGGGCAGCATTAGGGCCCGCCAGAGCTGCAGGGCCAGAGGCGGAGCAGGGAGGACCTCAGGAACCTCCGGCTGCTGCTCCTGCCGACGAGGAGGTGCCACAAGCACCAGTACCCCCACGCACCATGAGTCAGAGACTCGACGCAGTCGAGGGAGAGTTGAGGGCCCTGAGGAGAGACTCAGAGTGGGTAGTCATGAGTGTGAGCAGACTATTAGAACAGCAGGGTATTACACACGTTCGTCCAGATGGTACTGAGGTTGCGGGAGTGACACGTGCATACGAGCGCAGAGTCCGCCAGAGGACTGATGGAGCCAGCACTTCCGGGACCCATCCAGACGACCACACTCACCCATGACCTTACTCTCTTGATTTCATAGACATTGTTCCACACATTATTATTACTTTTTGGATTGTACTAATCGCTATTCTTATGTTTTTATTTAATGTTTCAGTTTATATTTCTTGTTATGTTTGATGAAGACTGGCATTAAGTTCATCATGAGAGTACGAGAGGACGTATGAGATTAAACCGTGGAACGAGTCATTTTACAACAGACTGTTATCAGTCTGTTTGATTACTACATGCGCCGTATCTGCTTAAACAGATGCGACGCATCCTATCCTTTACTTCGTTTTATTTTGTTTCCAGGCCCGCATGAGGATACAGCGCATCTCAATTCTGAGATGCGACGCATCTCCTGCAATGGTCATATCTTATTTTTCTGCATTTTTATTTTCGACTTTAAAACTCTTTATCAGTTTATTTTTAATGCGGCGCATCCCTGGTTAAGGATGCGGCGCATCTTTATTCTGATCCGTATTTATTCCAGGCTCGATACGGCGTATCTTCTTCAATAAGATACGGCGCATCGACTGACCTGATGATTTTCAGTTTTAATTTTTAAGTTTTATTTTTCCTAACTACTAATGTATTATGCAAGCTTGAACCTTTCTTATCTTAGGTGTGTTTTTAAAGTGTTGGTGGTATTATAGTTTCCTGGATTTCCTGTGGATACATCAAGTATGAAGCTTTAACGTTCTAATCCACAAGAAGTTGATTTTTGCTCTTATACTAATGGAGGATCATACCGAGCAAATCTCAGGGGAGTTTTTCTGTTCTAATTCTTTTAATTTCCAGTTTTTAACCTTTTATACAAACAACGAGGACGTTGTTTAACTTAAGTGGGGGGATTGGAGAATTAGAACACTTAACAATTACTTGTCCTAAACTTTTTCAAAAATTATGCTTAAAATGTGCTTAATATATCAAACTTAAAAAAAAAATTTAGCATGTTTTTGTTTAAGATCTAAGTTGCATAACTGCACACATGACGTTATTTTCAAAAATTGTGATTTTTCAAAATTCACAAATCTATGAGTGTGCCGGTGACTTGTAAACTTTAGAACTTGGCTTGTATACTATTCGAGACCACCATAATGAGTATTATTTATATAATTGGAATGACTTGTCTAAATTGGTAAAATTCTAGGATTACACCCAAATAGCCTATTATTTGTTATGTGTTATTAACTAACTACACTGGTTAGTTAACCCCCGTATAAACCTTTTGTTACTCTCATTTTTAGAGTAAGATACCCCTAGAAAAACCCTCAGAGCCATTCCTTTCGTTTCTTACACCTATGTTTAAAATGTTTCGTTACACCCTTACACCTTAGCCTACCCTGTAGATTAGAATCCGTGGTTGGTTGATTGCTATAGGCAAAGTGTGTTTCCTTACATTACCTGTGTTCGCGTGCGTAATTCATTATCTATGGTTAGGTCGGGAAATTGCACAAAGCAATTGGAGTGAAAGTAAATATTGTATATTTTGGAGTTTATTTTTCGTGTGTTTACTACTTTCACTATTACCATTATTTCTGAAGTATGAAAAGTATGAAAAAAAATTATCCGGAAAGAAAGTTATAGTGATGTGGTGAAATTTTACACATCTATGTTTATGTTTAATAATAATAAAAAAAAAAAAAAAAAAAAAAAAAAAAAAAAAAATGAGAAAAGAAAAAGAAAGAAAGAAAAGTTGGAAGTTAGTTTTAACCAACTTATGTAAAGTTATGTAAGTGTTCGATATCACCACTATTTGTTGTACTATACCTATGGATTGAATGGGAATTGGCAGTTATGGGAACGCCAATTAAGGTTTATTCTTTGATTAAGATTTTGTTGAGTATAATTCGTGTCTACCTAAAGCGTGTGTTTCAAGTGTTAAAGCGTGAGTTATTCGATGATATGAGTCTTATTCATGGGATGGTTGGGATAGTGATTAACCACACTTAGGATTTTAATTTATTTGTTTTGTTTATTTTTATTTTTACACCAATTTATATCCCAAATGTTATCCATGCCCTTTATTATTCTTTATCCAACCAAACCTTTGATTTATTGAGATTAGGGATTTGAGCAATCCTAAGTATCGTAGTCGTGGATTCGGCTATGTATTTATGATTTTGTCGCCCTTTTTGATATATTATTATTGGTGAAGTTTGGACCTATCTTTAGCCTATTCGAGTTAAGGATTTGAGCAATTGCAAGTATCGTGTTCGTGGATTCGATCATGTATTTGTGATTTTGTCGCCTTTTCTGGAATTTGAGATCGATAGTGATTAATAATAATTAACCCTTAAGCCTAAAAACCCTTTTTACTGCTTTAGACTTGTTACTCCTTAGCTTTAGTGGTGGAGATGTGTATACTTGCCAAGCTTATGATAGAATATTCGTCGCGACTGGACAGTTAAACGATTAGATTTGCTTTTATCGACTTATTTTATTTTACTTCTGAATCGTTAAGTGTTTAGTTGTGTGATTATGAAATGAACGAATACATGCTTAAATATAAAAATAAATCCTAACATCTTTTAGGATACATTTTCATAAAAGAAATTCTAAGGTTTACTTGGGGACAAGTAAAGTTCAAGTGGGGGGATATTTGATGAACTCAAATAAGTACATTTTATTGCTATCATTTATCCTATTAATTTGACTTGTTTTACTATATTATGTATGAGGATTGATACTTAATCATTTACTTTTGTAATTCTCAGGTAAAAACAAGCATTTGGTGAAACTTGGCGATTTTGGACTAATAATGGAGCAAAACGTGCATAAGTTGAAGGTCTACTGACATGGACGAGATCAAGTCAATTCTGCTCCAGATGCGCCGCATCTCACTCTCAACATGCGCCGCATCTATATCAAGATATCACCAAATACGATCCAAGATACAAGAGGACATGCGCCGCATCTAATCATGGAGTTACGCCGCATCTTCTGGCGGTGTACGAATATTCCTGAATATTATAATCTTGGACCCCACGCGAAGTTAAGTACATGCGCCGCATCTACTCAGTAGATGCGCCGCATCTTCCCTCAGACAGAAACTATAAATACCCCGTAGACCAGACGAATTACAAGTTCCGGAAAACCTAAAACCGAAGTTCGAACAGGAGGAACAAAGGACGAATTCAGTCAAGGAGGCAGCACAAGACACACCCAAATCAAAGATACAAGAGCTGTAAGAAGGTGCTGCATGTGTTTAATTCATTAAGTAGTTTTGTTTTATTGTGTTAGCAAACTTTAATTCATCAGGATTGGTGGCTTGTGTAATGTGACAACGAAAGATTGCACTCCCTTTAATACTTGCTTTCCCATCAATTAAAGTTTATATGATGATGTCTTTGGTTACTACTTATTAGTGCATTGATAACCTCTGTGTTTATTAGTGGCTTGCGGGCATTTGACTGCGGGACATAATGTGGCTCCCACGGTTATTACTAAATTGATCACTTAGGAATAACTTTTAGACATAAGTAATCATTAAGGGTTTACTCGCCGATAAGAATAGGACCAACGAGAAAGGGTTAACTACATACACTTCATATAAAGCTATCAATAAAACAAGTGACAATCTACTTAATCATAAGGACAGCCCTCTTATTGTCTCGAGTATTTATCTGTGTACGTGTGTGCTACTTGCTGATTCGTGCCTATTGGTTTATTTTATTATTTAATTGCAACAAATCGTGCCAGTCTCTCAGGCTGAAACCCCCTTGCGTTAGGATATTAAAATACTGATTAGAATAACGAGATAATACGTTCCACTCTTAGTGATCGACACTCTACTTACCATTATCTTCATACTGACCGGGTACACTGCTCGTTAAGTGTGTGTGTTATTGATAAGTCGGCTAAATATAAATTTAAAACTTGAGTAGGCATTAAAACTGCTAAACCGCAACGACACATCACGCGCATCAGTAACTTTAACGAAAAGCCATGGAATGTCCAAAACCATAATCAGACATCCTCAGATGAGTTGCTTAGGCAATTCATAAAATCTCAAGAGGAGACAAATAGAACTCAATATCAGACAAACCAGTTGTTGGTTACCCAAATAAATGACATAAAAAAATCTTTAACTGATCTACCTTCTACCTCGGGAGGTCTCCCAAGTAACACTGTTGTCAACCCAAGGGGTGAACTCAAAGCTGTCACTACACGTAGTGGTAAAGCTCATGTTGAACTCAAGGTGAAAAAGGACCCGGTACTTCCCACTAACAATGGAAGTGCTAAATACGTCCAACCTTCGGTCATCCAAAAATCTACACCCACAATTGCTCCTCAACCGTCAAGAATCGATCCTACTCTTTCACGATTTACGGTTAAAAGTTTGTCAACCAAACTTAGTGAGCAAAGATCAGCCAGATATTATTCCGAAATGCTCAATGTTGTTCCTGTCAGTGTACTTGATGACAGCGATGATGACGGAGATACCACTTTCGTCAAAGCTATCACCACTCGAAGTGGTGCTGCTTATGAGGGGCCAGCTGGCCCTATTCCTCCTCCGTTGTTTGAAATGGAAAAAGAGACGGAGGATACAGCGGACAAAGTGCAAATTCCAAACCCACAAAGTACAGCACAAGTCCATCCTCCGGTTGGCCCTAAAAAGAAATCCAAACCAAGAGTTGTCTTTGAATCTGTAGAGACTCCTGAAGTCATTGCCTAAAAATCCAAACCTTACATTCCTTACCCATCGCGCTTAAATGAGCAAAAGCTCCGTGAGAAGGCTAGTCAACAAATGGACAAATTCTTTCAAATTTTTAAAGAATTACATTTTGACATAAGTTTTGCGGATGCTATCATTCTGATGCCCAAATTTGCATCAACAATCAAACATTTGCTAAGCAACAAGGAAAAGCTGACTGAAATGGCTAAAACTCCGTTAAATGAAAACTGCTCAGCGGTTATCTTGAAAAAGCTTCCGGAGAATCTTGGAGATCCTGGAAAGTTTCTACTACCTTGTGTATTTCCGGGAATGGTTGAATGCTATGCCTTAGCAGATCTAGGTGCAAGCATCAACCTGATGCCTCATTCAGTATGGAAGAAACTTTCTCTTCCGGCTCTTACTCCTACCTGCATGACTCTTGAGCTTGCAGACCGAACCATATCTCACCCTTGCGGCATTGCCGAAGATGTGTTTGTGAAAGTAGGAAAGTTCCACTTTCCAGCTGACTTTGTGGTTGTTGACTTCGACGCAGATCAAAAGGTTCCTCTAATTCTTGGAAGAGGATTCCTAAAAACGGGCCATACTCTTATTGATGTATTTAAGCATGAGATCACATTGCGTGTGGGTAATGAAGCTGTTACCTTTAACCATGATCAAACGTCGAGGTACTCCTCAAATTTTGATTCTGCTTCGGTAAACCGAATCGATGTCATTGACATTACTTCAAAGGAGTACTCTCAAGAAAATCTTGGTTATTTTCATAATTCTGTGAGTGGGGATCCCACCACATCTTCTCAACTTATCATAGCCGACTCTTCCCCTTCTCTCACTTCGGTTGAGGGAAGTGATCCCTTTTGGGATGAAGTCGATGCTTTTCTTGCTCCAGATAGTTCACTTCCGCATGAGGTTGATGATAACTATCTTGATCCTGAGGGGGATATCCTTTTTCTAGAAAATTTGTTAAACGAAAACTCATCTTCCCCTCTTCCACCAAAACAACTTCATAATGAGGAAACCAAGTCAGTTGATAAAACTGATAAATTTCCTGAGATCAAGTTTAAGGACTTGCCTCCTCCACTTGCAATTCTTGAGGAGGAAGTTCTTATTTTAATTGCTGTTCAGATCTCTCTTCTTCCCTTCACCTACCCGGTGATTTCCCCTATCTTTCACTCATTTGGGAGTGAGGATATTACTTTTGATCCCGGCATTGTCCATCTAAAATTGGTTTAAATGCCGGATTTATCTCATCGGTGTGGAACTTTCTTATGCTCAATTGGTTAACCAAGCATCTTTAATGAAAGTCCGATAGAGGTGGTTTCTTCCACTTACTTCCCCATGAACCAATGAATTCGGGGTCGAGTCAAGCTAGCGACTCGGTTAATAAAAACAGTAGCAAAATATGGGTTTTCACCCATGTTCTACCTAAGTGTGGGGGAGATGCCCCACATGTTGTAAATATGTACAATCAAAAAAAAAAAAAAAAAAAAAAAAAAAAAAAAAAATGTGTGTATATAAAATAATGGCTATTAGTATTTCCTTTTCACGTTCTAAGTGTTGGTTTAACAACCGGTGCTTTGAATATTGAGGGCAATATTCAGTTCTAAGTGTGGGGGGGAATTCTAGCGAATTTGATCAAATGTACCATCTAGTACCCCCATTTTAGCCAAAATTTTAAAATTTTTTCTCACTTAGAACGCAATAAATGGTTATCAGTCCGCCATGTCTAACCCACATAAGGATTGGCTAATCCGAGAGCAAACGGCTCTTGGTAAAGATATATCAAATCCGTTTATGGCTTACAATTTGCCGAAAATTGTATGGTATTCGACTCACCATATCTTTATAAGTGAAGAGTTGGCTAGTCCAGAAGCAAACGGCTTTTGGTAAAGACAAATCAAAACCGTTGACAGCTGATGGTTTGCTCAAAATCATTTGGTTATCATTGTACCAAAGTATCACATACTAAAACATTGGCTACTCCAGAAGTAATGGCTTTTGGTAAAGAGATAAAATCCATTAAATTTTCATAAAAAGATTGCTAGGGACTAGCAATAGTTTAGTGTGGGGGATTTGATATGTGTCTAAATACACATATATTTACCTTGTTTAAACCCACATAAACAGCCAAAAACACTTTGAAAAGTCAAATAATACAGAAAATATCATAAAATGTGTTTTTATGTGACTCGGGAACAAAAAGATTGAAAACAAGTGAAAAACGAACAAAGTTTGCATAATTGTCATTTTCAGTCCCTGAAGTTTCACAAATTGGTAGAACTAGTCCCTGGTTATTCAAAACATGTTAAATATCATCAAAGGTCCTTGGGGATTCATAAGTTGTCAAGATTAGTCCTTTAAGGTTCAAGTTTGCAAAATTACAACTTTGGTCCCCCAAGTTTGAAAAATGTCAATATTAGTCCCCGGGTGTTTTTAAAATAAAAAAATTATGTTTTATACCCTTGTACTATTCACACTTGACAAGATTGGTCCTTTTGATAATTTTGGAAATGTTGCAAGTCCAGCCCTTCATAAATTCAGTAATTACAAAATTGGTCCTTGTGTTTAACTAAAACCAAATCCGGATCAAACTTATACCCTTAAACCCATAAATAAAACCCAACCCTTTTATTATTAAAACCCAACCCACTACCCAATCCAACTAATCCAAGCCCAATCCCAAAAACCTTATGACCCGGCCCACTCACCTTTTTATTTAACACAGAGTTTGACCGAAGTCAAACTCTTATCCCTTCCACTTGCCGCCAAACAAAACCAGTCATCACCACCACCTCACCATTTTCCACAGCTGTCTCACCACCTCATCCCCCCTCCATATACGCTACCTAACACTCCTAAATGCATTTAATGCATCTTCCTTCTCCCCAACAGTCAGAGATAGTGGATTTACCACTTTTCCATTTTTCCCGCCAAAAAGAAGATTGGACGATTGGGATGAATTCAAGCTAATCCAAAGGTGTGGAAGTAATCAGAGATGTCGACAAGGGATATCCCACCTCAATTTTGTATATATAGGACAATGCAATAGATAAAAAGTAGTAGTTAATTTCTAGTGTAATCGTATTTTACTTTTATTAGTTGTAATCTTGTAATTTATCATTTCCAGTTGTAATTCAAGTTAATTTAAGTTATAAAAATCTTGTTCCAAGTTATTTTGTGTTTAAATTCAATGTTGTTCAAATTTGTATGTTCCTGTTAAAATTATTAAGTTCGAACCCCTACTAAAAAGTTCTCACAAGCTCAAATACACTGCATATGAGCTTATACAAGCT
Organism: Artemisia tridentata subsp. tridentata; assembly: GCA_021014915.2. Lineage (NCBI taxonomy): Eukaryota > Viridiplantae > Streptophyta > Magnoliopsida > Asterales > Asteraceae > Artemisia > Artemisia tridentata. Next base: position 299,436,535 of record CP139506.1, read on the forward strand.
TAATATGGCTTGTTATAAGCTTATATTAGATTCTAGTTAGTTTGATTTTGAAGAATCAAGGAAGTCAACAAAAGTCAACTTTGGAGCTAATAAGCTATTTCTAGGTAAAAAGCTAATCAGGAAGGCTTCTTTGTGGTTTTCTGGCTTGTGTGAACAAGCTAGGATTGGTCCTTGGTCCTTGTTCTTTGTATCATAAGCTCACTCAGTTGTAAGCTTTTTAGCTTTTTAGCATTAAATTCCAAATTATTGTATAACTGCTTAAAAGTAGCTTATTCTTGTTGTTTCATACTTTTTGCTAGTTTCTAAGAGTATTTCATTAGTATAATCAGTAGTTAAATAGTCTTTCATTAATTTGCTTATAAAAATCTTAAAAAAGACCAAAAATAGTCATATATAGCATAGCTGATCATAGTGCTTAATTTTGTGTTAAAAGTTGCTATTCAGTACTCAAATAAGTTAGTTAAAGTAAGTTTATTAGAAATCTCAGCTTAAAAATACCCTTTTCAGTTCAAAAATCCACTCAGAACACCTAGAAGGGGTGTTTGGAATTGTGCAGTCAACTGGTCAAACCCAGTGATTACTATACGTTTACCTTTTTCCTAACTTTGGATCAGCTTATTTTAGCCATAATAAGCTGTGTTCAAGATCTTTTTAGTAGCTTAGATAGAAAATCTAGTTTTTAGTGCCTTGTGCTATTTTCAGCCCTCAAGTAGTCCATTTAAGCCAAATATAAGCACAAGCCTATTTTGGCCTTTTCATTGGCTTTTCTGAGTCACAAGTAGACCATATAGTACAAACATAATAGTTGGTTTAGCTCTCTTTTGGTGTTGTGCACTTCTGCACAGCAATCAGACAACACAGACCATAGCTTGTCTGCAACCTCAGTTTCACTACCTGGTCTAAGGCCAAATTGGACATCAATTGGTGTATTTGTGATGGGGCTTTTAGCATTTTAGGATAGCCAGTAGTATAGGGAAGATTTTGCCCCCATAATATTCAAGTTTTCTGCTTATTTGAGAGCTTAATCTGCTCTGCAATTTGGCTGCTTAACCTGAAATTTCTGCATAAGTTGTCCAACTGCATAGGTGCTTATCTTATTAATTCCTTGTGCTTATTTGTAGTTTTAAGTTGTTTTAAGCTTAAATAAGTATATTAAACCTGTTCTGAGCATTTGGTGAACTTTTGTGCTTATTTGCTTATTTTTGGGCTTATTGCAAACTGCTTATCTGCCCAAATCAGCCTATTAAGCTTAGATAACTTTTCATTTTATTTTTCCTATCTTTTAATTTATATTTTAGAATTATCTGTAAAGTTTCATAATTTTTTGAATAGTTTTGATATTTTTAACCTTTTTAATTAGTTTCTAGTAGTAATTAAATCATAATAAATAGAATCTTAATCAGAAAAATATAATTTTAATTTTCATAATTTTCTTTTGTCATTTGTAATCTAGGAAAAATAAGATAATATTTTTAGACCTTAATAAAAACCAAAAATAGAAATATAGTGATAGCTTCTATTTAATAGAATTTATCTTTTTAAATTTTAATTAAGTAATTTTCATTTTTATAATTTTCTTAACTTCTATTTACTTAATAATATTTTTAGAAAAAAGTTTTAGATTTTTCTTTGTTAATTTTGTATTTATTATAAATTTAAATAGTTTAATAAGTAATTAAATAATAAATAATTAATAATAATTAAATAAAAAGTATAAATAATATAATTTAAGTTTTTAAATAAGTTTTAAGTAATTTTACATTTTTAGGTTTTAAATTTCATAAATTTCAGTTTTAGTCCCATTTTAGTTTTTCCGTTACGCGTTTTCAGTTTATTTATTCGCGTTTAATTTTCTTGTGCATATCTGTTTTTTATTTGTTATTTAGAATTGTTAAAAAGCAAAATCTCAAATAAACCCTTTCCCATTCAATAGCACTTGATCACAAATCGTTCTAAACACAATTTCACGCTTCGCTGGGATATAACGACCCGGGAAAACACTATACTCCAGGGAGATCGTGCCCTAGATTGTTTGACTCTTGTTGACCATTCACCTGGTCAATATTAGTTGACTGTTCGGCTCGTATCATAAAGAAAGTGTAACAAATCTTTAAAAGTTTTAAACACGACTTCATCATTGATCTTTTTGAAGCTTATCTTTGTTTAATATTCAAAACCTATAAAGAAAGAAAAAGAACAAACGTGTTCCTCTCCTTCTTTCGTTTTGTTTAACAAGAAAAAGATTAAATTACCTTGAGGTGATCCTTGTATCTCGTTGTGGTTGTTTGTTCAAGCAGTAAAGTAATACACAATGGACGATTTTTATGTGGCTGCGTTTTCTATCAGTGAGTAATATTAGGGTTAAAGTGTGATTAGTGTGCCTCTTATACAAAAAAAAAATTAGGGTTAATAGGATTAGGATTGGGCTTGTACCGGATTTTTCTTTGGGCCGTGTTATATTGGACTGCTAGTGTGCATTCCGAATTTTTTCATTGGGCCTATTTTTTGTGGACAGATAACACAAGGAAGATTTTCTTTGGGCTGAATATTATTGGGTCTTAACACAAGGTCGAATTTCTTGGTTGGTAAAGAATTTTTTTTTTTTTCATATAATTTTGGACAACGACTTTGATTAAGCTTCAAGAATCCGAGATTGAAAATTCTTTTGGGTTGAGATATTTTCGAGCTTATTGGATATAACTACGGTGGTTATTTGGATTCACTTAAACCCTTTCAACCAAAATTAAACAACAGTTCACAAAGTCTAACAATCAATCATCATCCTCAACACTCAATCACTAATCATATTATCGATCCAACCTTTTATCATAACACATTCAAGTAATCATTATCATTTCACGGTTTATTCTTGATTTTTGTAAAATCCCGCGAAAGAATCTATTTCTCGGTTTAAATCATAGAATTGTAAAATTCCGTGCACGTTTACGTCATGTCCACTACTTCAGATTCTTTCATATCTGAGGTACTCAAGTTGTACGACATGAATGATAAACATAAGACTTCCAATCCTGTACAACAAATAAACGTGTGTGATTCTGATAATGCTAATATGGAATTATTGTGCTCGAATTCTCAAGAGAATGAGTTTCATCAGTCACTAATGTTGCCTAATGCAAAGGAAAGTTGCATTGAATGTTAAGATTCTCTTTGAACAACCTGGATACTTGGGAGGATACAGACGTGCATTCGCATCACTCTTTGGTCAAAATGTTCAGACTTTCACAGTCAAAATGATTTTGTATTTGGATCAACTTGAACAACAACTTGACAAAGGAGAATTTTATGAAGAAATATCCATGGCTGCCTTGTGTGTGATCAACAACCAACTCCAAGTGTTCATTGATTCGCAATTCACTGATGATTATGATTATGACAGTCAAATGAGGAAAAAGTGTTTTGCTAATTACACTGGAATCGAGGTTCACATGTTTAGAGTTACACTACTCCAGCTCATGAGTAATGTAAAGGAGTTCATTAATGAAAGAGCACAACACATAGGGAACGGGAAAGAGTCAAATAAGCATGATGATAGCAATAGCTCAGAGACTGATATCACATATGGTGTGGATGCAGATCTCAGTCCAGTAAATTACCAAGTACCATCTGCTGAGGTACATCTGACTGATCAACATAATGTTCTTTCTAATGAACAACAACATACTGATCAAATTAAACCTACTTATGACACATATCTGTTGGAAAAGACTGATAGCAATATTACCTCTGATTCAACAAATATGAGTCATAAGGGGGGAGAAATTGATCAGGATGTTGAACATGATGATGCGTCAAGTTCTTTGCTTACGGCTGAGTTTTCCAAATCAAATGATATGGTTGAAAATGAAGTTTATAATGAACTTTCAAACAGATTTTTACAACTTGAAAAACATTGTATTTCACTTGAAATCTCAATGCAACAAAAGGATGAAAGTCTTCAAACTAACCAACCATGTAGGAATCCGGAATTTCCTGAATTCCGAGAATTTTTTATGATAAATGATTCGAAAGCTCAGCTAGAAGCCAAAAACTTAATGATCAAAAACCTGAAAAAATGTGTTGCTGAGATGTGTGATATGTGTAATGAAAATAAGGCTAAACATGACAATGATGTTATTGCAACAAAAAATGCTGAATTAGAACATAAAGTGGCTGAATTACTTAATGAAAATGAGACTTTGAAAATACATTGCAAAGAACTGTATGACTCAATCAAAGAAGCGAAAACTAAGACTGTAGAGCAGACAACCTCTTTGATTGACAAAAATGATGAATTCAAAGCTCAACTTCAGGAAAAGGGTTTTGCAATTGCAGCGTTGAAAAACGAGTTAAGAAAATTGACAGGAAATGGTGTGAACACTAAGTTTGAAAAACCATCAATCTTGGGGAAACCAGTTTTACAACCACTTAGAAAACAATAAGTTGTTAGACAACCGACTGCGTTTACATCTGAACGCCCAAAATCTTCAAAACCACAGTTTGCCTCCCAAGTTGATTCGAAACAAGTTTTGTCAAAACCAGTCACTTCACAGTCTAGACCTAATGAAAAGGAATATACGTTTGCAAAACCTCATCACTTGAGTGGCTCTAGTTCTTCTTGGATTAGTTCAAAGCGTATGTCATTTGTGACACCAAAGGAACATGTTAGACATAAAAACAGTGTTCAGAATCACAACCTAGAGGATGCTAAGAAAAACACACATGAAAGGACTAGAAATTTTCCTGTTTCTAAGAGTAGTTGCGTATCGATTAAAGCGATTCCTATAGCAGATCACTCTAAGAATTCTAGATCTTTTTCTGAATCCAAACACTCTGTTTGCTCAACTTGTCACAAATATGTGTCTAATGCAAACCATGCTGATTGTATAACAAAATTCCTGAAGGAAGTGAATGCTCGTGATAAGGTTCAATCCTCTAAGACTAGAAACTACAACAAGCTCGTAGAACCAAAAAGTTATACACAAAAACCTGGTAGGCAGATTGCTATAGGACAAAAGTTTTCTCTCAACAAGTCTTCCACTGTGCATGAGAAACCAAACACTCCTAGATCTTGTCTTAGGTGGATACCGAAGGGTAGAATTTTTAAGATTGCTGGTCTTAGATGGATACCTATTAGAAAGATGTTCACTAAGTGCAAAACCAAGGTTGACAATGAAACCCCAATTGGTCTAGATGCTGATATCACTAACCCATATAAATGCAAACAAACTCTTAATGTCAGTGAAGGTAGTCTTTACTTAAGTGCAGGTACATCGTTCACTCATATTAAGGAAAGACTCTGGGTTTAGGTGCCGAAAAGACTGATATCTCATGAATTAGGGGTTTAAGCAACTCATGCTTGATCAACATCAATGACAATGACATCTGCTCACATCAGTTTAGGCCTCGATCTTCAACGACTACGACGTTTGAACACTGCAGTTCAAGCCTCGGGCCTCAATGTCAACATGATGGCGTCTGCTGAAAACACTCCAGGCCCCGTTCCTCAAAGAAAAGAAAGGTGTACGCTTAAGTGCACTTTATCTTCAGAAGAAGAGAAATCTTCTTGTTTATGACCATTCTCATCAACAAGCTTCATGCTCTTCCCATGCTCATTCTGTCATCAAGTGAATCAACATTCTGGAGTCATCGTTGTTTACTTATTCTATCTAGAGGATTGTCCCTGGGAAGATCCCTCCGGTTTTGGCTGGATCATGGGAACTGATACCTAACCTTACCATCCTTATAACTCCAGTGAAGGGGTTGAAGAATGAAAAAGAAATGTAAAGATAAAGGGTAAAAAGAAAGAAGCCCTCCTTACACTTTAGGCAGAAACTGGGTCAATACATATGCTGTCAGAATCACTTAGTTGATTGCTGACATTGAAGAAAAGTATCATGGACCCAGTGATACGCTGCACAACCCTCCCTAGCCACTCAAGGTCCCTCAAAGGACTCTTGTTTCATTTGTCACGGAGATCAATACATTTCTATCGTCTCTCTCACTTCGAGTTAGACGATATTGAAAAGGTGGCAGTCCTCTCCAACCTCCGATCACTAAATCAAAACGCACTATTGAGTCTAGAGCCAAGAGATCATCCATAAATCTCATTAGGACACATTTCCAATATGCTTGCTGTTTCATACACCGAGAAAAGTAAGAAAACATATATTAAGAGTCCTACACATTATCCTTGTGGTATTGCCAGAACATCTGAGTGATACGTAAAGTATTCACAATGAAGATGGAAATCCTTATAGAGCCAACATCAAACAAGCTCTTGGTGGGTGACATGTGAGATCCTTAATGGATCAAACTAGTGACAACTGGAAAGAAACGATGGGGTGATTCACATTTGAATCAAACATGTTCCAGGAAATAGATTGACGAATGCTTTTGGAAAACCTTTCAATGTGCTCACCAACTGAGTTTCGAGCACATTGATTGTGAAAATTTTCAAACAAAAGTATTTATGATGAAAATGTGATTTAACTTATAAAACTCTCGTAGTGTGGCAAAAAAACTCTTTATCCAGTGACATGCGAGTGATTTTTCCAATCAATTTCTCATCAATCAGTGGGTATTTAATTCACTGATTCACTCTACCGTGCTGTCTGCTTTGAGACGTTCCAGTATGAGAACATGCTTAGTATGATGATTCTGACATTAATTTGTTGGAAGACTCATTACTACAAGCTGGAAAGTCCTGTCAAGGAGAATCTTCTTTAAAGGGGATTCTACCTGATCACATGTCGGTCCTCACGGAACCGAAGGTTAATCCAACCACACTGAGCGAATGACAAAGCCATATTCATTCACCAACTTTATTGCTAACTATTTTATTTCAGATTCATATAAAGATGGTGATGGTGGTTCCTGATTCCAGTAGAGACGTGTCAATCCACACTCCATGCTCACACTTCCAATTTATTATCAAAGACATCATGATAGCTGAAAGACCTACAACACAGTTTCTGCAACTCTGATGATAGATATCATGATCCAGAAAAGTGTGAGCATGCAGTCCAAAGGTCACAACAAATCACATGGAGGCAATATTACTACAATGGATGAGCTTGGAGATTTACGGTGGCTGATGATCTCAAAGAATGCTCAAAGATCACAACATCACATGGAAACAATACTGCAACAAGATGACTTGAAGACGTATGTTGGATGATGACCTCAAAGAATCCTCAAAGATCATCCAATACAAATGAACAGTCATCAAAAGTCCACTGCTAAAAGTACAAAGTGTGCTGAACTTGAAGAATCAAAAGACTACGAGCTAGGAATTTATAGTCATGTAATAGAATGCTAGAATTCAAAGTGTATTTTCCGGGGTGACCTCCCTTAGGGGGAGATTGTTAGGAATATAAATATTCATATGAAAGACTCGGTCACCCCGAGTATCTATTTAGCATTTATGTAGTTCGTAGGATTATTAGTATTATTAGTATTAGTTTAGTTATATTAGTATTTGTGGAGCTGGGTCGGGTCTTTACCCACTGTCAGCTCACTCTACAGCCCACACGGGGCAAATAGGTTAGTAGTATAAATACCCCTTCCAATGTGTGGGAAGGGTTGGACCTTTTCATTAGTTTCAATCTAATCTCTTGCATTCTCTCTCTCTAAAAGGCTCCCACTCTATCTCTTTCTCTCTCTAGATTCAATCTATCAATAATCTTGTGTTTGTGTTATGATTTCTAGTATGTTACAATTATTCTTTAGTGAATTGAGGCAATAGGATTTGCTGCAAATAGTACCCCTAGAATTAACCATTTAGGCAGCCTAAATCCTGTAGAACTGATAAAAACGTCAAGTGCAGGTCACGGCTCCACTAAATAGGGCACAACACCACTAAATTTAGTGGTACCGTGGGTGATTTAATGGTACCATCCCCTGGGAGTACGTTTTTAACTGCTTGCTTTCACTCTTTGACTTTCTTTCCCTTAGATTCTACAAACATGTGCTGATTCCAACACTCCCAATTTCCTAAACTCACCATCCCACCAATCCATGCATGCCTTAGATTTGGCTATTTAAGCTCTTATCATGCATTCATCTTCCTCACCATCCCACATTCATCATAAACTCACCATGTCTTCTACAATGGCTACCACCTCACATAAAGCAAAGAAACCAAGACTCAACATAAAACCACCCAAGGAAATACTTCTAATTGATCTTATACTAGACAATGATGAAGACATTCATACACCATTACCCTCCACCAATTCAACCTCATTAATTTCCACACCTTTGGCTCCGTCAAAAGCCATTTCTACTAGGCCAACCTCATCATCCTCTTCCACAATTAGGACTACCGTACCCTTACCTCCACCTAGTCCTCCTCAACCATGGCACAAACATTCACTCTATCACCAACAACTCCTTTTGAGCTTGGGTCCAACACATCATCCTCTTCCGCCTCTCCATCACCATAACCACTAATAGGTCACCCTATTTTCTACCCTCTAGAGCTACATAGCCTAAGTTGTGGATGTTGTCATCACAACCGAAACCTCATCTTCAACCTTGTGGAAGATTTGAACTTCATGTTCTCATACCTTGAACACCTCCTAACACCACCACAAGGGCCCATCATACCACCTCCTCCACCAACCAATAGCCCAAACAACTAAACATTTTCATGTTTAGTTTCCAATAATAAAAGTCTAGGATCCCTTTTGTTATTGAAGCAAATCTTAGGGCCTCTTGTCACTAAAGATTTCTATGTGCCTCTTGTAGTTTATTTTTATGTTATAGTCATACTTCATGTATGACATTTCTTTCTATGAATTAATGGGCTTATTATGTGGTTATTTTATCTTTTATGGTTTTTGGCTTCTTAGCCCTTTTCTTAGTTTATGGTTGGATATTTGTCTTGGTTGCTACATGTTAGATATTGTATATGTGTGTCATCTAACTTTGTTTTGTAGCAAGAACCATTGCTCGATTCCTTGGTGTCTTCCAAACGAGGGGGAGTATACATCAAGGGAGAGCCTTAGCAACCTTTTTGCTTCGACAAAAAGGGGGAGAAATGGGATATAAACTCATGCTAAAAACTTGTTAAAATTAAATTTTAACTTAAAATGAGTTTATGTTTGTCATCATCAAAAAGGGGGAGATTGTTGATGCAAATAATGTTCTAAAAACGTTATTTATATCTTTCGATAACTTCACATTTTGATGATAACAAAATGTGAAATCAATTTACGTTAAAATTAACGTAAACAAGTTTTTTAGTCGAAATATCCTGTTTCTAAGTAAATCACTCTAGGTATGAACAACCAAATTTACAACTTGACAAATGATCAAAGAAGTGAATTTGTGTTTCAAACTTTACATTTTTAATGTGACAAAACATTTCTTCAAAAATATACCTTACAAGTTATTTTTTGTTGAATCTTGAATATCATAACACACACAAAGATCTATGTATGGCAGATTTGTAGAGAGAGAAAGAGAGAGAAGTGGGAGTTCTAGTGAGAGAAAGTGAAAGAGAAATGAATATTAGATTAGAAGCTCCAACCCTTCCCATGAGTGGGGAAGGGCTTATATATACAAGTAACATAAACGCCCCACATGGGCTGTGGATTGAGCTGACAGTGGGTGAAGACCCGACCCAATACCACAAATACTACTATGACTAAACTAGTATTACGATAACTAAACTAATACTAATAATCCTACGAGCTAACTTAATGCTAATAGATACTCGGGGTGACCGAGTCTTTCATATGAATATTTATATTCCTAACATTCTCCCCCTAAGGGAGGTCACCCCGGAAATTACAATTTGAATTCTAGCATTCTAATGAACTTAATTTCCTAGCTCGTAGACTTTGATTCTTCAAGTTCAGCACACTTTGTACTTCAAGCAATAATTGTGTGATTAATGTTCCTTTGGCATATGTGATCTTTGAGCATTCTTTGAGATCATCAGCCACCATAAATCTCCAAGTTCATCCTTTGTAGTATCGCCTTCATGTGATGTAGTGACCATTGGACCGACATGCTCACACTTTTCTGGATCAGGAGACTTTGCATTAGAGTTGCGGAAGCATTGTTGTAAGTCTCTCAACTTTCATGATCCTTTGATGATGAATTGGTCGTGTGAGCATGGGGTGTGGATTGACATGTCTCTGCTGGAATTAGGTACCACCATCACCATCTTTATATAAATCTGAAATAAAATAGTTAGCAATAAAGTTGGAGAATGAATATGGTTTTTCATTCGCTCGGTGTGGTTGGATTAACCTTCGGTTCCGTGAGGACCGACCTGTGATCAGGTAGAATCCCCTTTAAAGAAAATTCTCCTTGACAGGACTTTCCAGCTTGTTGTAAAGAATCATCCAACGAATTAACATCAGAATCATCATACTAAGCATGTTCTCATACCGTAACATCTCAAAGCAGACAGCACGGTAGAGTGAATCAGTGAATTAAATACCCACTGATTGATGAGAAATTGATTAGAAAAATCACTCGCGTGTCACTGGATAAACATTTTATGCAACACGACGAGGGTTTTATAAGTTGAATCACGTTTCTATCATAAGCACTTTTGTTTGAAAATTTACACAATCAATGTGCTCGAAACTCAGTTGGTGAGCACATTGAAAGGTTTTCCAAAAGCATCCGTCAATCCATTTCCTGGAACAAGTTTGATTCAAATGTGAATTGCCCCATCGTTTCTTTCCAGTTGTCACTAGTTTGATCCATGAAGGATCTTACATGTCACCCACCAAGAGCTTGTTTGATGTTGGCTCTAGAAGGATTTCCATCTTCATTGTGAATACTTTACGTATCACTCGGATGTTCTGGCAATACCACAAGGATAATGCGTAGGACTCTTAATATATGTTTTCTTACTTTTCACGGTGTATGAAACAGCAAGCATATTGGAAATGTGTCCTAATGAGATTTATGGATGATCTTTTGGCTCTAGACTCGATAGTGCGTTTTGATTTAGTAATCGGAGGCTGGAGCAGACTGCCACCTTTTCAATATCAACTAACTCGGAGTGAGAGAGTCAATAGTAATGAGTGAATCTCTGTGTGAATGAAACAAGAGTCTTTTGAGAGATCTTGAGTGGCTAGGGAGGGTTGTGCAGCATATCACTGGGTCCATGATACTTGTCTTCAATTTCAGCAATCAACTACATGATTCTGACAGCATATGTATTGACCCGGTTTCTGCCTAATGTGTAAGGAGGGCTTTTTTCTTTTCACCCTTTATCTTTACATTTCTTTTTCATTCTTCAACCCCTTCAGCGTTTACCGAGACTTCATCACTAGCACCTTGTTGGGTTTGTTCCAGTACTAGCTCCATCTCAGTCAGCACTCTTCCCTTATTCTCACATTACTCCTTTTTTAATCATACCTAAGGACTTCCACACTAACTAGTGGATTGCCCCTGGGTAGATCCCTCTGGCTCTGGCAGGATCGTGGGAACTGATACCTAACCTTACCGTCATTATAACTCCAGTATATTAAATAAAATGGTCGGTCTTTGGTATTCTTCCACGATTGCCATCATAAATCATTCGCTCTCCCTCAATATGTGCATCGATATACGAAAGAGTTTAGCACATATGGGAGAGCCTACACTTGAGTCCAAAAGATCACATTTTTTATCAGATTTTCATATTTAAATCACATTCTCTTCCCCGATCAAAAATTTCAAACCTTTTGAGATTTGGGATCTCAATTGATTTAAATAAGTTAGAAATTTTGGGAGACAATTTAGTCTGATTCAATGTATTCTGATAATGGAACATTATTATGCTCCCCCTCAATCAATGAGGGAAAATGTTAGTGTCAGGTATTGAATGAAACTAATACACTGACACATAACAACAAATTTTATTCACTTGCTTATTATGTACAAAATAACTATTACGACACAAATGATGTTGACCTTTACGCACAGATGATGTGATCATTCACTTCTGTGAGGGAGTCAGTAGTCAACATCAATTATCCATCCACCAACAAAACATCCCAAGTATTGTAGATCCCCACTCGGCGAGACCAGAATTAGTAATGCTTTGTTAAAGTGAGGATGGTGGTGGTGGTGAAGGTGTTGTTGTTGTTGTTGCTGCCGATGTTGTTGTTGTGGTGAATTCAGAGCCAGTCAATGGAGTTTGAATATCTGATCAAGTGGTTAAAGCGGGAGCAGGCACATTCACATCAGCCATGGAATCTGCATAGGAATATCCACAAAGATGGGCATACATACAGATTAACTCTACATTAACCGCTACCACGCAGCGGTTTGCCTACTCATAAAATCATATTCATGTCATGATCAAACCACAATCAGGAAATATTTCAAACCGCTATCTAGCATGAAGAGCAAGCAGCAATCATGAACATGGCAATTCACTCATATTTCAACATTCAACTTAGGATCTTATAAACAAGATTCTAACACGATAGCTACATACCTAAGCATATCCTGAGTGCACAAGCAATACGTCAACAACAATTAAACAGCTATCGACTAACAAAAGTTAATCAATATTCGAAACTCATTCAATCAGATCATACAAATGCCTGTGGAGTATTCAAGAACATCAAACACAATGGGTTTTCTAACTTCTTTTAGATTTTGAGTTTTAAAGTATTTAGGGGATTAAACGAGGATTCCAAAGTGACACAAATGAACCTTCTAGTTACATAAAGCTAGGAAACTATAAGCAAATTGCACATAATGCCCTAATCTTTCTAACAACTAACACATTTGACCATTTGAGATAAAGCTTAGTAAGTTCCTCTTCAACTAATACCCCATTAACTACAAAAACTTTTCTAACAATTATGAGATAACCAAGAAACCCGTTTGATGATATAAAATTTGAAATCACTCTCCCCCTCAATCAATGACCCGTATTCGAGTTAACGAGTTGTAGTCATTGATTAAGTGACAAATTTTATGAACAATCCAAGTCTTAAAGAATTTCAAACAACACGTTACCACCATATGTCTCACAAATAATTTTCAGAAGAATCATAGAAGGAAAATTATTTGTATACAAAGAAGACTTCTCTTCTTATACTATAAATAATGCACTGAAGCGTGCACTAAATCAGGGATGCACGGATATGAAGTAATCCATGCCCGGGTGAACTTCACCCGTTGTTAGGAACAACCGTCTTTTTGCTGACGTGCTTTCCTCATTTTGAAAAACCGGGTTGCATATCTGAAGTAATAGCAAGCCATTTAGGCATGTTTTGAAAACTTTTTAACTTCTGCTCGAACTTCATTTAAAGACAAGACCCATGTCATTATTGAATGACATTTCTAGGACCGTAAATGTTATCGATACCAGAAGACATGCCTTGAAAAAACTATTTTTTTGGTATTTTCTATTTTTCTGATTTTTTTTTTATTGGTTTTATATTTTTCTATTTACATTTTGGTTTTATATTTTTCTATTTACATTTTGGGTTAAGATATGTACAAAATATATTATTCAATTTAAGAAGATGTTGACATGAATACCGAAATAAGGATATCGTTCTGTACGTTGTAGAAGTCTGTAGTCAACATCTCTTAAACTTTCACCACCAAAGCTTTTGAGGCTCCTGAATAATCGTCTGAACTTGAGCATTCTCAATGTGAAGCTTTGATAGCTTCCCCCCAAACTGGCAATCTACTTTTTGAGCAGTTTCAAAGCTCTCTTTCAAGCTTACATTAGTTAAGTTCACAACGGAATCCGTAGCAAACCACATCAAATATTGCTGCTCCTTTTAAGAATAATCATCGTGATTATTCGTTTGGGGGATCATCAAATAGATCAGCAACGTATCATCTCACACTTGAGTAATTCTTCTCATATTTCTTCCTGCTGAAGCTGAAGTAATGCATACCAAAAGTATCAAGAGGCCACCTTCCCCCAAGTAGTTGAAGTGATGCAATCAGTCTCAGTGTATGAAGCTTAAAAACCCGAAGTACACACTCAATCCCATTAATGAAGTCGAAAACGTAACATCAAAATCAATTAAGACTCGGAAATGCACTTTTCTCCCTTCGGGACATTACATATGAGAATTGTTACACCAAAGTCAACTAAGTCCCAAGTGTAACCAATTTATCCCGTATGTAGTCGAAATGATAACACCATGACAGTACCGTAAAAATCAAGTAAGTCCCGGATGAACACATTTCCTTCTGTAGGATACCGACTAACCAGAGGAATCATCATACAATTGTGTACCTCTTTAATCATCAGAAACTGTTTCTTACATCTCTTCCCCCACGTAGTTGGAATAATACACCAAAAGCCACGAGTTAAAACACTAATTTTCTCTGCGGTTATGACATTTGTCTTCCCGGAATAACTTCAACTAAGAAGAAGTATAAAGTTTATCACGTGTACTCATTGTGCGTTCAGATGTATGTCTCCTTCCCCCTTGCTGGTTTTGATACCTCAGAATCAGCAACACATTTTACGCACATATACTTGAAATCTTGTGAGAAGAACACAATTGGCTCAAATGTATCCTATGAGAATCAACCACTACAAAAACCCTCTCTGACTATCTTTACCAACCCTTATGTTCTATCGGCTATTGCTGTGACCATTTGGTGAAGTAAACCCGATATACCAAACTTGAAAATGAAGTAGAATTCCCCAAATTTGTTACTTAAGCTTGCACTGTTGTTGATTGAAGAATGATGCAGAAGAAAAACCTCTAAGTACCCTTATACACTCAACTAAGAGCCAAAACAAATACAACACCTCTTGAGACTATCCACATCTGCATCTGCGTGTGACACTGAGCACTACAATGTAACTCCTTGAAGTGATAGCTATAACCCGTGAGTACTACAATGTAACTCCTTACATCGGGTATAACTAGATAATCCAAGTCCCAATCATAAACTTTATAAGTTCAAGCAAGTCATCAATCGATAAATGAAGTCTCGATGATGAAATAAGTAGAAGCCTTCGTGAGACCCACTTCAATCTCAAATAAGGGATGCCAAATAAACTTCGTGATCACTTGACATTCCATGTCCAAATTCTTAGCCATTTTGAAGTTTTAGCTGACATTTTCTTTTATGTTCTTGTGGTTGATTTACCGAGTGCACATTGGAAGGAACAACAATCCGTGATGAAGGAGATTCTTCAGAACCTGGTTCTGGGAAAGGAATGCCAAAGAACGGATCATTATTCATGTGTGCAACTTCAATATCATGAGAGTTATTGTCAAAACCTTGAGGGATAACTGGAGATTGGGTTTCTTGAGTAGTCTGAGTTGTACTTCTAGATGGTGCATCTTGATCAATGGAAATTGAAGAAGGTGAACCAGTTGAGTCAGCGGGAACCGGAGCAGGAGCTTCAGGAACTGGATGATCAACATTCGTTGGAGGTTGGAAGTATTCATCAAACATCGGTTGAAACAATAAATCCCAGTCATCCGTTGTTAGTGGAACATTTGGTGTTGTATGAGGCACTTGTTGTGCACAGGAGCCGTATGACCATTTCTCAAACATCAATCAACATGTAGTTTATTCACACTTTTCCCCCTCAAAAATTGCATATGACTGCCAACTGCCATTTTTGATTAAACGAGTGAATAAGAATACAATCAACGGTAAGTAGATCCACTTGATGACTGACATTTAGTTTATTCACACTTCTCCCCCTCAAAAATAGCATATGAGGTTGCCATTTTTGATAGAACAAGTGAATAAGAATATACTCCAATGTACGTTGATCCACTTGATGACTGAATGAGCATGGGAAGAGCATGAAGCTTGTTGATGAGAATGGTCATAAACAAGAAGATTTCTCTTCTTCCGAAGATAAAGCGCACTTAAGCGTACACCTTTCTTTTCTTTGAGGAACGGGGCCTGAAGTGTTGTCTGCAGACGCCATTTTGTTGTTGAAGAACGAGGCCTGAACTGATGTGAACAGACGTCATTGTCGTTGAAGAACGAGGCTTGAACTGATGTGTTCAAACGTCATTGTCTTTGAAGAACGAGGCTTGAACTGATGTGTTCAAACGTCATATGTCATTGAAGATCGAGGCCTGAACTGATGTGAACAGACGTCATATTTCGCTGAAGAACGAGGCTTGAACTGATGTGTTCAAACGTCATATGTCATGTTCATCAAAGTTGAGTTTCATGAACCCCTAATTTATGAGATATCAGTCTTTTCGGCAACCAAACTCTGAGTCTTTCCTTAATGGGATTGAACGATGTACCTACACTTAAGTAAAGACTACCTGCACTGACATTAAGAGTTTGTTCACATTTATATGGGTTAGTGATATCAGCATCTAAACCATTTGGGGTTTCACTGTCAACATTGGTTGTGCAATCAGTGAACATCTTCCTAGTAGGTATCCATCTAATACCAGCAATCTTAAAAATTCTACCCGTCGGTATCCACCTAAGACAAGATCTAGGAGTGTTTGGTTTCTCATGCACAGCGAAAGACATGTTGAGAGAAAACCTTTGTCCTATAGCAATCTACCTACCAGGTTTCTGAGTATAACTCTTTGGTCCTCCGGGCTTATTGTTGTTTCTAGTCTTAGGGGATTGAACCTTAGCACGAGCATTCACTTTCTTCAAGAATTTTGTTACACAATCATCATGATTTGCATTAAAAACACATTTCTGACAAGTTAAGCAAACAAAGTGTTTGGATTCAGAAAAAGATCTAGATTCTTAGATTGATCTGCTACGGGAATTGCTTTAATCGACATGCAACTACTCTTAGAAACAGAAAAATTCCTAGTCTTTTCATGTGTGTTTTTCTTAGCATCCACTAGGTTTTGATTCTGAACAATGTCTTTATGTCTAACATGTTCCTTTGGTGTCACAAATGACACACGCTTTGAACTAATCCTAGAAGAGCTAGAAGCACTCATATGATGAGGTTTTGCCATAGCATATTCCTTTTCATTAGGTCTAGACTGTGAAGTGACTGGTTTTGACAAAACTTGTTTCGCATCAACTTGGGAGGCAAACCGTGGTTTTGAAAATTTTGGTCGTTCAGATCTAAACGCAGTCGGTTGTCTAACAACTGATTGGTTTCTAAATGGTTGTGAAACTGGTTTCCCCAAGATTGATGGTTTTGCAAACTTAGTATTCACACTATTTCCTGTTAATTTTCTTAACTCGTTTCTTAATGCTGCAATTGTGAAACCCTTTTCCTGAAGTTGAGCTTTGAATACATCATTTTTTGCAATCAAAGAAGTTGTTTGTTCTGTAGTCTTAGTTCTTGTTTCTTTGATAGAATCATACAGGTCTTTTTAATGCTTTTTCAAAGTGTCATTTTCCTTTAGTAATTTAGCCACTTTAAGTTCCAATTCGATGTTTCTTGTCTCAATCAAATCAATGTCATGTTTAACCTTGGCTTCATTACTTTTCCCATGCATATTAATTCGAGTTTTCAAATTGTTGATCGTTAAGTTTTTGGCTTGTAGCTGAGCTTTCAAATCGTTTATCTCAAAAAATTCACGAAATTCAGGAAATTCCGGATTATTACATGGTTTGTTAGTTTGAAGACTTTCTTCCTTTTGTTGTATTGATATTTCAAGTGAAATACAATGTTTTTCAAGTTGTAAGAATCTGTTTGAAAGTTCATTATAAACTTCTTTTTCAACCATATCATTCGTTTTGAAAAGCTCAGCCTTAAGCAAAGGACTTATAACTTGATTATGTTCACTAGCAAGGACATTATGTTGAACAGTTAAATGTACCTCAGCAAATGGCACTTGGTCATT
Source organism: Artemisia tridentata subsp. tridentata (assembly GCA_021014915.2). Lineage (NCBI taxonomy): Eukaryota > Viridiplantae > Streptophyta > Magnoliopsida > Asterales > Asteraceae > Artemisia > Artemisia tridentata. The sequence continues at coordinate 299,454,285 of CP139506.1, forward strand.
TACTGGTCTGATATCAGCATCCACACCATGTGTGATATGAGTCACATAACTGCTGCTTGTATCATGCTTATCTGACTTTGTCCCACTGCATTCTGTGACAACTGAACTAGCACCCAGTGCTTTACTCGAATCAACCTTAATCTCTCTTGATTGCATCCGACTTTCATTCATCTTGATGTCATACTTTAGTTTGTGTTGTGCTCTTTCCTCAATGTACTTCTTAACATTACCCATGTGTTGGAGTAATGTTTCTCTAAACATGTTAACTTCAATTCCAGTGTAATCAGTAAAACACATTTCTGTCATAATCTCAAGTGTATTGTGAATCGATGAACAATTGAAGTTGTTTGTTGATCATCCGAAGAGCAGCCATGGGTCCAATTTCATGAAATTCTTCTTTGTCAAGTTGTTGTTCTAGTTGATCTAAGTTCAGGAACATAGCGCCTATGAAAGTCTGAACATCTTGACCAAAGAGTGATGCAAATGCTTGTTCGAATCCTCCCATGGATCCAGGTCTTTCTGAGAGAACCTTGAGATGTGAATGAAGTAGTCGAAAGTATTTCATGCAACTTTCCTTTGCATTATCTTACATTTGTTGTAACTGATGCAACTCTCTCTCTCTCTCTTGTGAATTCGAGTACAAAGGTGTACCCATTTGATTATCCATTTTCTATTCACATTCAGTGTGTTCCAATTATGCACGTTGTTCATGTATGGCCACTTGATCTGTATAGATATTATGTTTAGTGGTCAATGAGTCATCAGGGATAACAGCAGTGTTCTCATGCATCACATAACCATCATTTAGAACAGAAGATGCACTACTAGGTACAACAGACACTTCGTTGTGTTTCACATATTGTTCATATGGGAAAACATTGTTATTTCCCATATTAGCAGTATCTGACTCAACAACGTTTGTCGGTTGTATTTTTTCGGGAATCTTATGTTCATCGATCATGTCGTACAATTTGAGTACCTCAGCTATGACTGAATCCAAAGTTTTTGACATGATATTAACGAGCACGGGATTTTACAAGTCTATGATTTAACCGAGAAATAGAAGCTTTCGCGGGATTTTACAAAATCAAGAAGAAACCGTGAAATGATGATTATTTGAATGTGTTATGATAACTGTTGGATCGGTACAATGATTAGTGATTGTGTGTTAAAAGTGATGATCGTTAGATAGACTAGGTGATATGTTGTTTAGTTGTGATTTGGTTTGGTTGATGCAAGTTGTTATGGTGAAATTTTGGTATGAAAACTTAAAACCTCAATAACTTCATTCTAGAGGGGATTTGGGCCTTAAAAAATTCGTTTCATGACTTTGAAGTGAAACCTCACAATATTCAGGCTGTTCTGGTCGTTTTGACAGGTATTTCGCTGAAAACGGAGTTACGGTTCAAAAGTTATGGCCGTTTGAAGTTTTGACGTAAAAAGTCAACTTTCAGTCAAACCGCAGAGTCTTCAGTCAAACTGCAAGAGTCAAAACGCAAGATCTTTGGTCAAACCGCAAGAGACAAACCGCAATGATCAAAACTCAATCGTTCTAGGCAAACCACAGTCTTCACAAGCAAAACGCAAGGACCAAACCGTAGAAGTCAAACCGCAGTCTTCACAAGCAAAACGCAGTGACCAAATCTCAAGATCAAACCGCAGCTTAAGGCAAAACGCAGAAGTCAAATCGCAGGAGCAAATCGCAATGGTCAAAACGTAGTTTTGGTCAAAATGCAATTCTGGTCAAAACGCAATTCTGGTCAAAACGCAATTCTGGTCAAACCGCAATTCTGGTCAAACCGCAGGTCACTTTCACCCACTTCTGTCCTTTTCCCAATTTGGCTACAAACCAAAACGCAGAAATGTAACAAGCCAAAACGCAACCAAGAATTACCTAAACTAACCAAGAACAACCACAAATAGGCAAATCGCAGCCAAGAAAAAGTACTTCCAACTTTCGAATAAGCCACAAAATTAGCCCTAGGCTTATGAAATAAGCACTCTAATCACCAAAATAAGCTATTCCTATGATTCTAAACACAAAAGTACAACACTTTTTCGAATCTAAGCACAATCAAATGATGTTTTCTTACTTTACAATTTGAACCAAGTAAAACAACAATAATAAACCACAAATTCGAGTACACACAATCAATCTAACCAAACCATGGCTCTCTGATACCAATTGTTGAATCTTGAATATCATAACACACACAAAGATCTATGTATGGCAGATTTATAGAGAGAGAAAGATAGAGGAGTGGGAGTTCTAGTGAGAGAAAGTAAAAGAGAAATAAATATTAGATTAGAAGCTCCAACCCTTCCCATGAGTGGGGAAGGGCTTATATATACAAGTAACATAAACGCCCTACATGGGATGTGGATTGAGCTGACAATGGGTAAAGACCCGACCCAATACCACAAATACTACTATGACTAAACTAGTATTACGATAACTAAACTAATACTAATAAGCCTACGAGCTAACTTAATGTTAATAGATACTCGGGGTGACCGAGTCTTTCATATGAATATTTATATTCCTAACATTTTTGAATTATAAAGAAATGTTTTATTGAAAAAATAAGTTTAAAAATCATAACAACTATTTTTCCCTCCAAAATCAGCTCCAAACTTCCCCAAATAAACTTTCACCACTAAAAACAAAAATTAGAGCGTCCTTGTCTGGCACGGTACCACTAAATTTAGTGGCACCGTGTGGTATTTAGTGGTACCGTGTCCCTATAACAGGCAAATTTTCTCTGCCTATAAATACCAGCCCTCTTCACAGTTTTTGGGCATCCCTTTTTACACACAACTCTCTGAGTTTAAAACTCTTATCACATCTTCTCTTCTTGATCATTTAGTTTAGTTTTCTTTTGTTTAAAGAGTGATCCAATCATCCAACCAAGAGATCACCTTCATTCCTCTACTAGTGCAAGAGAAGAACATAAGGTATTAAAGAAGATACAAAGTGTTGTAGTTATAGTTAGTGCACTTGTAACACTTGTTACATACTTGTTGTATCCTAGCATACACCAAGTTTATTTTCTTTTGAGTAGTTTGTGAGAGTAGATCATTGTGATCTTGTCGAGATCTTGGAGATCTCTTGTAGCTTGTGGGCTTGTGTGTTGATCAAGTCGATCAAGGGGAGATCGGGTAGATCGAGTCAAGTGAGAGTAGATCATTATGATCTTGTTGAGATCTTGGTGATCTCTTGTAGGTTATGGGCTTGTGTGTTGATCAAGTGGATCAAGGGCAGATCGAGTCAAGTGAGAGTAGATCATTGTCATCTTGTTGAGATATTAGAGATCTCTTGTAGCTTGTGGGCTTGTATGTTGATCAAATGGATCAAGGGTAGATCGGGTAGATCGAGTCAAGTGTGTTGATTGTGTGAATTATAAAGGATCGTGTGGATCGTGGTAGATTGGAACTAGCTAAGATTAGTACTCGACATTTAGCTTAGTGTCAGAAATAAGTATAAGCGACGTTGTACGGTTTTCTCCGCCTGAAGGGAGCTTTGTTGACATAGTGCTTAGAACTCTCGAGTTTGGTACTCGGGGAGTGGAGTATGGCTAAGAAGAGTTTCATGACTGAACCACTATAAATCTCTTTGTCCCGGTTTGATCTTTCCATCTCATTTCTTTATATTTATTGTTTATATTAGATAGCATTGTTTAGTGTTCATATTGGTGTTGATTGATTTCACAAAAGAATCGAATCAAAGTTTTTCACAAGTAAAGTTTTTAAAACTAATTAAAAACCGGTAAAACTATTCAACCCCCCTTCTAGTTTTCCACATTATTCATCAATTAATTATTACTATATGTCTATGTGTTGTGTGACTATTTGTTTAATTTTTATTTCAATTAACATGCTAGGCTAAATTACTTAGTGTTTGCTTAAGATTAGATGAAACCTAGTTATTGATTATTGATTGTCGTCACTTGTTTAATTAGTTGTTATTGCGTTAGGAGTTGGAAAACTAGCTTGATCTTAGGATGCTTGATCTTAGGGCATTTGGCATCTCCTTATAACTAATATTACGGAATACAATGCGGCAATTAAACAAGGACGTGACAATTCGACAAATCAATAGGATTTAACTAGGGAGTAATCAGATTCTAAGTAAACACCTTCACTTATCATACGAGTTCACCAATTTACTTTTCCACATATTTAGTTTAATTAGTAGTATAAACTTGTGGTTCTCGAACAATTGAGGGCTTATTGTATGAACTTGTGGTTCTCGAACAATTGAGGGCGTTTCTCCATCAACTCTTCCTACATCTCACCATGCCACCACCCCGTTGGATAGTGTTGTTCAAATTGGTTTGTTTGAAATTTCGATGAGTTTCGTACAAGGGTCAAGGTCGTGGTCGTGTTTGGTTTCCATTTGTTCCATACTTCTTACAGGGTGATTGTCCTCGAGTGGTTAACGCTTTCGGGTTGAGATGGTGGAGTTTCTTCTTTAGATTATTTGGTTATTCAAAATGTTTATGTTAGTGTCGTTGTATTGATAGGGTCGTTTTAGTCAAGTGTTTTATCCATGTATTTCCTAGCTTCTTGCTAGTTGTTATTAATAAAATTATTACCTTTCAAAAAAATGTGTGGGCGTTTTATGGGGTATTTGTGCGTAAGAGAACATCCCTCGCCGTGATGACATGGCATGTATGCCATCCCTCGCCGTGACACCGCCACCCTTCGCCGTGGCTCGCCATCAAGGAGCTACTCGTGCAGATGGCGAAGCAAGTTTCCTGACAAGTGGGGCTGTTTTTTAATATCAAATGTTTTTTTTTCTTTTTCTAATAGTGTTTGTGAAGTGTGTGTGTTTAGTGAACTCTGTGTGTGCTGCGTCTGAGGAAGAAGAAAGGGTTAACAAGCTGAGATACATTAAGCATCGAATGGAAATTACATTACACATCGAATTGAAAAAACAAAGTACGATTAATAGAAACTACGATACGGTAATGAAAATGAAACTACAAATTAATGAAAGGAATCATCTGAGTTCCAACCGTCTTCACTCGAAGAGGACCTGAACTCGCCAGCATAATACTTTCCTTCCATGATGTCAAACCAGTTGTTCCTAAGATGTTCTGCATCCCTGGCTTCCTGCTCCAAACGAGCAGCTTCCTCTCGTAGTTCTCTTTCTTCTGTTTCTCTCCTGACTTCCTCATCCTGCTCAAGAAGTCGGAGTTCATCCTCAGTGAGTCCAAATGGATTGGGTTGTTGTTCGACAACCGGTGGAGTGTTTACCGGTTCATTTTCCGGTCGGAAAACCGGAAAGATATCTTCCGGTGGAGTGTTTACTGGTTCATTTGGAATCAGGTTCGAGCTAGGGAATTGCTGTAAGAAGTCATGTTCATTTGGGAATTGTTGTGAGAAGTCGTGGTGACTGGGGAATTGTTGTGAGAAATCTTTGCGAGGACTGGGGAATTGTTGGGAGAAATCTTTGCGAGACATTGAATTTTGAATGTTGAGTTTTGATTTTGAATGTGTTTGTGTGTGAGAAGTCTGTGAATATGAATGGGTATTTATAGGCTAGTTTTGAAATTTGAATTTGAATTTTAAATATATCCCGCTCGTTGAAATATGTATTTGAATTTTAAATATATTCCGCTCGTTTTTAATTTGAATTTTGATTTTTGAATTTGAAAGTTCAAACGGCTATAAATAACATACCATAATACACTATTTTTCACACACTTGTATATCAAAGTTCAAATTTTTGAAATAAATTCTCGTTGGTCAAAAGAAGAAGAAAACTTGCTAGCTTAAGTTTGGGTTGCAGTTTCCCAAGACCTAGACAACTACAATGAATACTCCTTTTGGAATCAGGTTGTAGACATGTTCAACAATCAGACTAACGGTGACAATCGTAAAAAAAATATGGTCACGGGTAAATGGACAAGACTTAGCAGTGAATGTCAAAAATTCAACGCTATTTACAAACATTTGCAGCGTACAAGCGGAAAAAATGACAGTGAGATTCTCAAGAATGCAAAGACCATTTTTGAACAATGATTTGGGGGGTGAAGCTTCCAACATCTTCACGTGTGGGAGGCTTTGAGAAACCACCCCAAATGGGATGAATGAAATGCTTAACGGTGTTGTATGATTTGTTTTTCGTATCGTGTTTAGGGAACAAGTGTTGCAAGTGTGGGAGGAGAAGTCAGATCTCATCGACAATTACAAATCTATATAAAAGCTTCATGAGAATCGTTGGATGATTTGTGTTTTCGTATCGTATTGTTATTTGTGTTTTAAATTTCGTATCGTGTTTTTTTTTCGTGTATTTATTTTATGTTTTATATGTTTTAATATGTTGTAATGTATTTTTATTTTTAATGAAATGAATTTAATTTATTTGGAAATTTGAATAAAAAAATAAAATAGGAAGTTGTGGGACCCAAATGAGTAAGTTGTGATTTGTTATGATAAGGGGGGTTGTAAAAGGAGGTATGTCATGGTGACTTGGCATCCCGTGAGACCCAAATGAGTAATTTTGCTTGCCCATGACACCTAGTGCTCTAAGAGCAGAGGATATGGTTAACGCACCCATGCGTTAAACCTTAACTTTTGGTGCGTTAACCACACCAGAGTGTTGCGTTAAAGGTGCGTTAACCCTTTAACGCAACGTTAAGGCTGAGTTAGAAAAAATGCACTTTTACCCCCTGTATGTTTTTAGTGTTTGATTAAAAAAAAAAAAAAAAAAAAAAAAAAAAAAAAAAAAAAACTGGTTCTTAAGCGGGATAACCAAATTCAAATTCAAAATTCAACCACGAGTGGGATAATTTAATTTCAAATTGGAGCGGGATTTATTCAAATTCAAATTTAAGGGTGCATATATATATAAGACCACCAGAGTTGTTTATCACACACACAACTAATACACACAACTCACACATAGATTCTCAACAATGTCTCGCAAAGATTTCTCCTAACAATTCTCAACTCACCATGACTTCTCCCAACAATTCCTAACTCACCGTGACTTCTCCCAACAATTCCCAAATGAACACGACTTTTCTCAGCAATTTTCAAATGAACCGGTAAATATTCTACCAGAAGATATCTTTCCGGTGTTCACACCGGAAAATGAACCGGTTGTGGAACACCAACCAAATCAACTGGTTGTGGAACAACAACCAAATCCGTTTGGACTAACTGAGGACGAACTCCGACTTCTTGAGCAAGATGATGAAGTCAGGAAAGAAACGGAACAACGAGAACTACAAGAAGAAGCTGCTCGTATGGAGCAGGAAGCTAGGGATGCAGAGCATCTTAGGAAGAACTGGTTTGACGTTATGGAAGGAAAGTATTATGATGGCGAGTTTAGGTCCTCTTCGAGTGAGGAGGGTTATGTTTCAGATGATTCATTTTCTTAATTTGTAGTTTTAGTTTCATTACCGTATCGCAGTTTCTATTAATCGAACTATATATTTCGTGTTTTCACTTTAATGTTTAATGTAATTTGTGTTTAACTTTAATGATTAATGTAATTCGTGTTTTAAATGTTATGTTAGTTATAGTTTAGAGGTTGAATTTGAAAATAGTTGAGTTAAAGGTGAATTATGATAAAGGGTGTTTTTTTTTTTTTTTTTTTTTTTTTTTGAGTGAAAGGTGAAAAGGTGAAAATGTTAAAAGTTCGTGTTTAGAGTTGGGAGGGTCTAATCTGTTTCGCTTTCCGTTTCGGTTTCGAACCTGTCCAGTTCAAGTTTTGCCACATCACTCATCACTGAACTAACCTGAACTTCACCCAAACTGCAGATACTTTTGCTCCATGAGACGCCTTTCTGCTCTTGCTTCTAGGGTTGAACATATCCCAACTCAAATCACAACCAAAACCCTAATGAAACCCAATCCACCAACCACAACAGGTAAATTCTCTTCCATAAACCCTAAATCAAAACCCCAAAATCACAAACCAATTGACCATCACTACATTTCACAGATTCTTGCACATAAAGATTGGTACTTATTGCTTAACCATGACTTAAAAACCCATAAATTTACCTTAAACCCTAGGCTTATTATAAGTATTTTGCAAAACCAAGAAAACCCATTACATAGTTTGCTTTTTTATTTGTGGGTTTTGAATCTTTTTCCGTTTTACGCGAAGAATCAGTCGATTCGAGTAGTTTTAGCGAATACCCTTTATCGAAAAGGTCCGGTTTTGTTGAGTAAAGAATGTATTGATTTTGTTAGGAGTTCAGGGTGTAGTGTTACTGAGGATTTGTTATGTGTTTTGATTAGTAGTTGGGGGAGGTTAGGTTTACCTAAGTATGTTGTGCAGGTTTTTGATCAGATATCGTTGTTAGGGATTGTGCCTAGTACTAGATTGTATAATGCGGTTATTGATGCGTTGGTTAAGTCGAATGCACTTGATTTGGCGTATTTGAAGTTTCAGCAAATGAAAGCGGATAGATGTAATCCGGATAGGTTTACTTATAATTTTTTGATTCATGGAGTGTGTAAAGTTGGAGTTGTGGATGAAGCGTTGCGGTTAGTGAAGCAAATGCAGGAAATGGGGTATGCGCCGAATGTGTTTACGTATACTATACTTATTGATGGTTATTGTAATGCTAAAAGGATTGATGAAGCGTTTAAGGTTTTGGAGAGAATGAAGGAGAGTAATGTGAGCCCTAATGAAGCTACGTTTAGGTCATTGGTTAATGGTGTATTTCGTAATGTGGGTCCACTCGAGGGTTTGAAATTGTTATCTGATTTTGTGGATAATGAGCATGTTATACCCGTAGCAGTTTGCGAGTCTGTTTTGCATAGTCTTTCGAGCAATTCTTTGGTTAATGAGACCGCTATTTTCTTGAAGAAAAGTGTTGAGAGAGGTTATGTTCCCGATACTATGACTTTTAACATGACTATAATTTGTATGCTCAAGGGATTTGATCTCATAGAAATTTGTGATATTGTTGATGGTTTAATCGGAAGAGGTATGAATCTTGGATTTAATAGTTATCTTGTTCTTGTTGAGGCTTTATACAAGAGTGGAAAATTAGAGGAGGGAAATCGGTATTTAACTAAGATTCTTGAAAATGGGCTTTTATCTAACGTGGTATCATATAACATGATGATTGATGGTTTTTGCAAGACGGGTATGATTGATAAAGCAATGAAAACTTTTTTAGATATGCTTCAGTGTCGTGTTTCACCTAATCTTGTTACTTTCAACACTCTTTTATCGTGGCATTGTAAGAATGGTGATATACGTGAAGCACACGAGCTTCTTAAGATGCTATTACAACATGGTTTAAAACCTGACGCATATACGTTCACTTCACTAATTCATGGTCTTTGTATGACCCATCAAATTGATGATGCTTTCGATTGTTTAAATGAGATGGTGGAATGGGGTGTGAATCCAAATGCCATTACATACAATATCTTGATCCGTTCATTGTGTATTATCGGTGATATTTATAAAGCAAAGGCATTGCTAAAATCAATGCAAGTCAATGGGGTAAAGCCAGATGTTTTTTCTTTCAATGCCTTGATTCAGAACTTTTGTAGGATGAAGGAGTTCGAGAAGGCACAAAAGGTCCTCGTGACTATGTTGACTTTAGGTTTGGCTCCGGATAATTTTACATATAGTGCTTTTATTAAGATGTTGTGTGATTTGGGGAGGTATAAAGAAGCTAAAGAATTGTTCTTATCAATGGAAGATAACGGGTGTTGCCCTGATTCTTTTACGTGTAATTTGTTTATTGAGGCTCTAGTTGCGTCTGGTAGGTTCATTGAAGCTAGAGATATCTTTCTCAAGTATAAAGAAAAGGGAATTGTGTTGAAGCCCATCTCCATTTTGTAGTCATATTTACGCAAGAAATTCAAGGGTATTGGTTCTATTCATACATCAGGTGTTGATAGTTATGCATCTTGGAGTTGCTTTGCAGCCTCATTGTCAGTTCCATTCTGCAGTACATCAAGGTACTAATTACATAGTTACCCTTTGTTATCAAGAGTAAAGATTAAATATTGATTAAGGTTTTTATGATATTATGATCACCTATTTAAGTTTCATGTCTATCTTAATTTGTATATTTTTGTCATTTGATCAGTACACTTTTTTGCTATAATATGATCAGTCAATTTGCTATTTTCATGGGGCATATATAAGCTTGCACTCTCTGAGAATCTATTAAGAAAATTACTTATTAATTACCTTCTCCTAGTCATGTACTGTGTCTTATGAACATATGAAAGTATTGGTGATCGCGATGCACCAAACTTAAGTAGATGGTTTCCGTGAATCAAATTATTGACCTTCTGGTCAAAAATTAAGTATTGCTCTAAGGCTCGCCCATGATTACAGATAGATGCATGATATTGAGCTCATTAGTAAATCTGATAGTGAAACTTCATAAAAGTTATGTTGCAAGTCAAACGATGCGTTCTTTTTTGTATGGGCATGGTATATTTAAATAGTCCATTTTTGGGTATGATCAGGTGCGTACTGCATTACTGCCATTGTAAGCATAAAAAATGACATTTGAATTTTTGGCCAAACGTGGCTTTAGCTAGCATCAGTTTGCAAACTTTTAAGAATATTTTGCCTTTGTATAAGGTGTAATATCATCATAAGTGAGCCCTTTTTCTTAGACTATTCATATTAGATTTGTATCCTAAAGTTGACTCATTTGACCAGATATTTTAGAACATTGAAATTAAGTAAGGTAACTGAAACTGCAAGTAATGAGAAAAATGTAAATTAGGTTTGATTTTAGCAATAAAATGTTAATGGTGAAAGGTTGGTGACTTTTTCCAACCACCTTCTCTTGTTTTCAGCCCAAACCCAACCAACATTTCCTGTTTTTCTCTCATTCACCAATCAAATTTCGCAAAAAATTATGTTTTCTTACACGTTCATTGAATCATTTATTATACTCTTTTTACCAGTCTTGGTTGGTTTTACCCACAAAATTGAATTTCTGCTCATCATTCATGTGATATATGGCAGATATTATTATCTGTTACATAATGCTTGATCAACATGGTGTCCTCGGTCTTTGTTAACCAATGGCTTTTAGCTCTGATGTTGTTTGTTGGTCTTTTCTGGTTTAAACTAGGTGCGCCTTTCAATGAACGATTAATAAAGTTTTTAATTTAACAAAAATTTGTTAAATGGAAGTGATTTGTCACAGGGAAAGGTGATACGGGAATTGCTGGAACTGGACTTGGATATTTACCGGAACCAGGTGGCGGATCCAGTGGCAGTAGTGATGACAGTGGCGGTGGCGAATCCAGTGGTGGTAGTGATGACAAACCAGATGAGATTGTTGTGAAAGCTCTCAAATGTTTCAACGAAAAAGAAGTAATTTATCTCTTCACATTCTGTTCTAAATGCTTCATAATGTTTGACTTTCGGTGAAAGGTCAAACAAAGCCTATTTTTGCTCCAAAGTTATACCAATTTACCCTCATTGATTAGACATGAATACAAGTATATGAAAAGTACTTCAAATCGATAGATGTTGGTTTAACTTTATAATAAAACTCATCTAAATCATGAAGTTATGCCGTTATCATGGATATGATCAATTAATAGTATTTTTTGGTTTGTAACAGATTTACAGCAGTTGTGAAGAGTCTTATAGGTTGACTGAGAGTGGTCAACTCCACGTGCCACCTGAATACGCTGATGAATACTGTCATGGGCCCTGCTTACAAGAGACATACCTCGTTCTTAAGTGTGTTGATGATATCTTATCACACTTCGTTTTCTACAATCATGCTACTATAGAGGATGTGAAGGAAACACTAAAAACAGGTTGTAGTGATGGTCCACACAAAGGTAACCGGAATAATCATTTAGTTCCACTTTATTGACTTTTTGAAAATTCTAGATTATCAGTAATAAGTTATCGTCTTTTTTTGCGAAAATCACAAATAGCTTGCGTAAATGAGCTATTTTCGACAGATTTTAGGAGCATAAATGGCGGAAAACCGTATATATTTTTTTTTTCACAAATTTGTTCATTTTGCCTACTTTCACTTTTTCACAAAACAGTCTTCTTTCATATTTATAATAGCACAATGATTAATTTGTGATGAATTTGAAATATAATAACCCAAAGAGTGAGTTACTTATTATTTCAAATTATATTTTGATGTTTGCAGGTGATTTTGATGTGGCTGAGCACATTGGAAAGGACGAAAGCGATACATCCAAGCTTTCATATGCTATAATACTATTGGTTCTTCCATCTTTCATTCTTTACCTTGTGTTGTTCTGATCGCGTTCCTTTTGATATTAATCTGCAAGTAAAATGTATTATTGGTGATGACAGTTATATTACGTGTTACATTCAAGTTTTCATATTGTGCTACTTATTTCCTGAATAATCTTTTTGGGCAAGTAAAATGTATTATTGGTGATGACGCTTATCTTTTTGATATCAATTCTTTACCCAGAATTGTTTTGTTTCGTTTTTTTTGGAACGGCTGTGTTATATAAAACTAGCAAAAGCTAGAAAAAGAAAAAATTACAAAAAAGATAACCACCCTATCCAACTAAATCACATCTTGAGATTTCTAGATAAAATTCACATAAACCATTGACAAACAATAGAAGCCCAAAGATTCGCCTTAGGTTTAGAAGCAGTAAAGCATTACGAAAATTCCATATAGACCGCATCATCTAGAATCCTTTAACTTCACGATTGAGGTATAATGTGAATAACGAGTATGTTGCAGTTAAAAGCTTTATAAGATCAAACATATGGTTGAAAGTGTTGAATGTGAATACTAAATTAATCGCCTTATGATCAAAGTGTCCATACAATATAAATGGGTTAGGCTTAATAACAATACAATAGGTCTAGTGTAATCCTAATGTAACAATAATAGCCCACTAACACCCTCGTAGTTGGAGTGGGAGTTGGACGCACTCTCAAACTGAAACGAAACTTATCAAATAATGCAGAAAGAAGCCCTTTCATGAAAATGTCAGCATACTGATAGCGAGAAGGCACATGAAGAACCCAAACCTGTTCTGTAGCAACCAAATCACGAACAAAATGAATGTTTATTTCAATATGATTTGTCCTATGATGTTGAAAATGATTAGAGGACAAATACACGTCGCAGACATTATCACAATAGACCAAAGGTTCAGAAGCAAAAGGAGTATGGAGCTCACGTAACAAGTTCCTCAACCAACAAGTCTTAGCAACTGTATTGGCAACAACATGATACAAGTTCCTCAACCAACAAGTCTTAGCAACTGTATTGGCAACAACATGATACTCAGCCTCAGCGCTAGATAGAAAAAGCGTCACTTGACGCTTAGAAGACCAGGAGAGTAAGTTGTTGCCAAGAAAAACACAATAACCCGAAGTCGATCTGCGAGTAGTATGACAACCAACCGAGTCCGCATCAGAGTATGCGACCAAAGATGTAATCGACGAAGAGTATAACTGTAATCCATAATATAAAGTACCCTGAACATACCACAAAATCCGATTGAGAACAGAAAAATGAGGCTCCCTCGGATCATGCATATATAAGCAAACTTGCTGCACAACATAAGATATATCAGGACGAGTAAAAGTAAGATACTGAAGAGAATATGCAAGGCTACGATATAAAGTCGGATCAGAAAAAAGATCCCTATCAGCCCCTAACTTTGACTCAGTGTCGACAGGCGTCCGACAAAGATTACACCGGACCATATAAGCCCGCTCAAGTATCTTAGAAGCATACTTTTGATGTAACAAAAAACATCCCAGAAGAAGTCCTAGTAACCGATACACCAAGAAAATAATTAAGTGAGCCAAGATCAGTCATAGAAAGCTTCTGATGTAATAAAGAAATAATCCGCTATAAGGAAGCTGCAGAAGAGGCACTCAAGACAATATCTTCAACATACAAAAGTAAATAATCAGTATCCATCCCCTGTCTGTAGACAGATAACGATGAATCACAACAACGGTAAGAATGCATATGTACAGTCTACAGACATCGTTATCTGTAGACTGTCTATAGACAGGGGATGCATATAAACAGTCTACAAATAATAATGAATCACAACAACTGTCTACAAAAGTAAATAATCAGTATCCATATCGATGAATCACAACAACTGTAAGAATGCACATGATCAGGACACGCTGGATCCCGAAAACCAGGAGGCTGATACATATACAGTCTCAGAAAGATCCCCATGTAAGAATGCATTGTTAACATTGCTGATGAACATGCCAATATCGAGAAACAACAAGACTAAGAACAGTCCGAATAGTAGCCGGTTTAACAACCGAACTAAAAGTCTTATCAACATCAATACCGTAAAGTTGGATGATGTCATTCGCTACACAAGTGTCCAAGTAATTTTTAATAAGTGCATTATATTCGTCACATTGCCAATTAGAGTCATTAAAAGCTTCGGTATAAGACTTAGGTAAAGGAGAAACAATAGACACATTTAAGTAAGACGATCATGAGGACCATTAGAACCGACACGGAAACAAGTGACAATCGGGTGAACTGAAATCGGGTTCGGGGTTGGTTTTATAATCGGTGGCTGTGAGGTGTTTATTTGGTCGGCAGGTGGGGAATGAATAATAGGTGTGGATTGGACTGATGTTGGTGATTGGGCCGTGGAGGGAGGATCTTAATGGGCCTCGGTAATAGGAGCAGGACTATTTGTTGTATTATTTGGTGAATTATATGGCGGATGGTTTGTATTTTTTGGTGGTTCAGAGGGCACTGAGTTGTGCGGATAACGTGGCCAAGTAAATTAGGAGGTGGGTCCAAGAATGTGTAGGATGGTGGAGTATTTGCATTTTGCAGTCATTGTCGAACCATCCGGAAAAACGGCTTCTTCAAATGTGGGCTATTATTGTTATATTAGGATTACACTAGGTGTAATAAGAAAAAGAAACAACAATAATAGCCCACTAAGAGAAAGAAGTATAAGTCTGAAAAACATGGTTACCCAAAAAGAAAAGATATACAGGATTGCACTTAGCATAAGTGTAAACACTGACTTACGCTTTGTTCTCAAGGTTTTTTTTTTTTTTATTTTTATTTTAAGAATGGAAGGGGTGCGTTTAGTTGGAGAAAAAATTCTCTTGTTTTCTATCTCTAGTTTTGTAAAAAATTTGAAGGGAAATTTATCTCCACAAAACACTTGAAAATATAGAAAACGCGTTTAGTTGATGTTTGTATTTTCTATTTTGAAGAAAAGGGGGGGAGGGTTGTGGGTTACAAAGGAAAACAAGGAAAATAACTAAAATTTATTTTGTAATTTTCCTTGTTAAGTTAGAAAATAGGGTATTTTGTGTTTTGCAAAACATTTGATTAGAAAACGCTAATTTGAACGCGATCTCTGTTTTCCTTGTTTTTCACAAAATATTTTGTGAAAAACAACGGTGTTTTCCACCAACTAAACGCACCCAAAATATTGGTGTTCTTAAGTTTTTTTAAGAAGGTACAGTAGGGGACGGGAAGGGGGGAAAGAGGGAAGTTATGGGTTTTTTTATATAGATATGTTTCTCTCAATATTGGGGGGATTAGGAAAGGAAGTGGTTACTAGCATTATGAGTTTGTGTAAAATTATAATTATATCCTCATTTATTCCTGCATGTTCCATATATTTGACTTAGTTTTCACAACCGAAACTTGATTTACGAATAAACATGGATTTATAAGGCATACAGATAAACTTAAATTGCATGCTTCTTTCAATCGTATATACTTTCAATTGCTGACATTGATATAATTGCTTTCCTTGTAATTTTGTGATTTTAAATATACTTTTTTCTTGTAAAAAAAAGACAAATATGTTGTGGTTTTAGTTCTTTAACACCAAGTCAATTAGGGTACAAAGACTACATTTTAAATTGAATTTGTGACCATGTGACGCTCATGTTGTTACAAGCGTGTATCTCGATTCAAATATCCATTTGCATTTTAATTTTATATTCTGTTTAGGTAAATGGTTGATACCATATATTATACGGATATATGCGCATTTACATACTTTACGCTTTAAGAATTACATGCAACTATTGTTTCTATAACGTTAAACTATACTGTAAAATTAAGGGAGTGCTTGGTCGGGGGTAAAGGGGGTGGGTAATGGGAAAAGAAATGAATAATGATGCTTGGTATGGAGGGGGTAATATAATAATTACCCAGTACTAGGTAATCAACCATTATAGAGTAAATTGGGGGGTAAGGTAATGATTACCCACCATCACCCATTCCTTTGCATTCCCTTACCCTTTCCCTTTTCCTTTGCATTCCCCTCTACTGAACCAAGCGGGCCCAATATTTAGTGCCTTTAAATACTTATATTGTTGGCTTGTCTATATAGTTTTAAGGGTATATTAGTAATTTTTTTAGCTTTCATGTCCTTTCCTTTCTACTTAAAAATACAAACTAAAGAACACAAATTGCAACAACCACTTTCTTCTCAATATCATCCCTTACTTTGCTCTTCCCATCTCATCCCCTTCCATTCTTTAAAATTTAGACTCGAGAACAGAGCGTTAATGACCTGAGTTGGGTTGAACTCTTTAATTTTGGCTATCCTGAAATTATGGCATCTACAATTCGAAAGAGTTTATTTAATTATCACATCAACATTTAATCTCGTTACTTCTTTGAGCATCTTAGATGGCAAACTTTTAAAATAGAGTTCATAGAATTTCTATATCATTTTATAATATTAATTTATTAATTTCTCATTTTAAAAAGTTATAATCTCTATATTAATCTTGTTAAACCTTTATAAATTAAAGATATATCAGTTATATTACATGTATTTGGTTGTAATGAAAAGATCCATATACGCATACCCAATTCATTTCAAGTCATTATAAATCTGATCTCATTATAGTGACTCAATTTGTAAACCATTTGAGACTTTATAAACCTTTTTGTTAACCTCCCATTATGGATGTTTTAAGCTTACGTGTGAAACTTTCTAAAACTAAAACATTTTAATAAGAAAAACCTTCTAAAACTACGTCGTTTTAAAAAGAAAAACATTAAAACTACCACATTTGTATCATGAATCTTCACAATATTAGTGTTTTCCTTGATTGCATCATAATATCCCGAAAATTGAGTGTTTTATGTTATTAAACCAAATAGTCCAAGTTTCAACAATTGTTTGATTTAAGTCACAACTAAAAAACGTCCTACTACTCATACGTTAGTTCCACTGCTAAAAATATTAACATATATTTTTTTTCTCGTTAAACTTGCTTTGCGCATATACTTACATCTCATCTCGAATATGACTTGAGTTCTATTTGTATCAAACAATAGATGCTTAATAGTTAATACAATATCTTCTCCTAAAATTTTAAACTTGTACAGTTTTTAGAGAGACAGGTGTAGTGAATGGAGATGTGTTATCCACCCCGCTACATGAGCTTTTGGTCTGATAACATCAAATATTCCTGATATTTTAGTGTCAATTTTCCCCTAATATGCTCACCATTTATATCATTTTACTTGAATATACACTCGTATTCGTTAATATTTCGTTTTCAGGTAAATTATGAGCATGGGAACGAAGAGACGCGGATTTAGAAGGTTATTAATGAAAATACACAAGAGTATGCTGACCGGAAAAGAGTTACGGCGTAGATTCACTCTCTACTTACGCCGTAACAAAGATTTACACTAGAAGACCCAATTCAACGCTAACCAAGGTTACGGCGTAACTCCTACATAAGTTACGCCATATATATATATATATATATATATATATATATATATATATATATATATATATATATATATATAATATATATATATATATCTCCATGACTTAGAAGATTTTCGAGATCAAAGAAGTTACGGCGTAACCATCCTTATGGTTACGGCGTAAACCCATGTACGAGGGTTCTACGTTCGTAACTTACTTATGGGTTATGCCGTATATATGTCTCCAAGAGTTAGAAGAAATTCGTGACCTAAAGAAGTTACAGCGTAACCATCCTTATAGTTATGGTGTAAAACCATGTACGAAAGTTCAACGATCGTAACTTACCTCTAGGTTACACCGTAGAGTCATCACTGAGGATAAGATCATCCATGATACAAAGGTTACGTCGTAACTAACCCTAATGGTTACACCGTAACTTAGTCGAGGCTATAAATACCAGCCCTAATTCCGCATTTTAACATATCTTTTCACCACACAAAAACTAGAGGGCGAATTAGGGCTTGAAGAAGGACGTTATTCAGCAGCATACAAGCCATTTCCAAGGGAGAATTCACGCACATAATTCATAAGTTTTAGTATTTCATATTTCATTTGTGTATTTAATTCCATGTCTTCATTTACAATGTTAAACATTGAATTTACTGCATGTTTTAATGTGATCGGCTAAACACCTTTGGTGTTAGCCTGATTATGAAATTTATATTGCTAAGATTTAGTTTTCTCGTTTTCATTTCACTTCATATGTATGCTTTCTTTGTTTATTCGTGACACCTTTGTTTCGGTAGTATGGATGCTTGATAATATCTAGGAAATGGGAGTGTGGAAAACTAGAAGGGGGTTGAATAGTTTTACCATTTTAAAATTATTTTGCTTTGAATACTTAACGTGATTTCAAAGTTATGCAAACAATTAACAATATATAACAAGTAAATAGAGAAAGAAACAATCAAACCACAACACGGATGTTTATAGTGGTTCGGTTTACAAGGACTCTCTTCCTTACCCTACTCCACTCCTCGAGCCTCTAACTCGAGAGTTTTTTTTCACTAAGAAATAAGCTCCCTTCTCGGCGGAGAAAACCTTTATACACGTAGCTTACACTTTTTCCGGTACAAAGCTAGGTACCGAATTCTTTTACAAGGGCACAACCACTCCCGATACTCTATGTATTTTAAGGACTAAAATACTAACCGGACTCTACCGAGGCATATGAATGATTGGTACAACAACGATGTGTGAAAAACAACTAATTCACACAGTGAGTAATCTAACAAGTCTTGCAACGCTTAGTTGAAGCTTGTGATGTTTTGATATTTTTGCTACAAAAGAAAGATCACTAAGAATGTAATATGTAATATGAATGGGTTTGTAATGAAAGAATGAATGATGTTGTTTATGCTAAAAGTGATGAGGAAACATGAATGAGCAGCTTGCTATTTATAGGCAAATTGACCAAACATCCCACGGATTTGGCGGATCCAAATTGAGGGATCCGTCCCTTATGGCTTTTGGTTCCGACAGAGCCTGACAGCAAATCTTCAAGATCTTTCCCAAATCTATCCAAGATATTACCAAATCCAATTCTTTGTGTGAAGATCTAACCATGATATTCTCAAGATATCCATATGATGTATGCAATGATGTCATTGTACATATTCTTATTTTAGGAAATAAAATGTAATATGTAAATGTAAATGTATGTAACATGTATGTATCATGTATGAACTAGTGATCATGTATGTAGCAGGTTATGAGTTTTAAAAGCTTGTAACTATATATGTAAAAGACTTAACTTATATTTATGCTTTGTTAAAGATAAAATTTATAGTTGTCATTAACAAAATATAGCAAAGATCGTAAAATATAAATAACGTTTTTTAGACGATATTTGTATTAACAATCTCCCCCTTTTTGTTGATGACAAAACATGAAGTTTATTTTTAAGCAATGAAATAAATAAAGTGCAAGTCTTTTAAAAATATAGATTAAACTAGTTTTATGCAAGTTTTGAAATCAATTTAGGCATAAAACATGTAATGTATGAGTTTAATATAATCTCCCCTTTTTTGTCAAAACAAAAAGAGGAAATGCATAGCGGAATGTAGTGAATGACCCTTGGTTATTACTCCCTCTAATTTGGAGTACCATATATGATGTTTCATGGATTTTGAGTGCTTAATAGCTCCCCCTTGGACAATACTCCCCCTAGTTAGAGGGCTAAGTATATGATGCATGAAATGAGAAATCTACAAAAATAAAGGTTAGTGCATGATTAGCTCCCCCTTGATCAATACTCCCCGTTGTTAGGGTACCAACGTATATGATGCAAGGATGAGAAATGCTACAAAACAAAGGTTAGTTGCAGTTAAACTTAACCAACTAATATGATGCATAAGCAATGATATCTACAAAGGTTTAACCAAGAATAATAGTTCAACCCATTCAACCAAGTATAAAAAGGTCAACCCAAGTCTAATGGGTCAAACCAAGCACAATAGTTCAAACAAAGTCAACCAACCATATAATGCACAAATAGTGATCACAATCAACATATGAACAACAACAAACACCTTTCATTGAAAATTATTTGTGACAAAGGTCACAAATTAAGATGCTTACAAAGGAAAAATAGAAAATTAAAAATAATCCTAGAAAAGAAAAAATTCTAAGAAAAGCTCCTAGTGAGCATCTATTGAGGTGGGTACGAGAGAGCGTTGATGCGCTCAAGAATGTGGTTCAAAATGAACCTCATTTCATTTTGTAACTCGTGAACCAAAATGTTGGTTCATTGAGTTAGATGGGTGGTCTGCTCACACATGGAGCAACCATGGCGAGGGAAGTTGGGTGGAAGGTTTGGTTCGTTTGTTGGTGGTGTTGGTGTTGGTTGGTAGTTTGATGGTGGAGGTGGTGGAATTGGTTCATGGTTTGTTGGTGGAGGTGGTGGAACATAGGTGGGAGACATGATAGATGCTAGCAAAGTGGATTGTAAATCCATTGCTTCATTTAGGTGGGAATCCACCATGTTTGAGAAGGTGTAAGTTCCTCATTAATTTCGCCTTGAGTTTGTGGATGGTTGATCTACATTGACTCATCAATGGCTTGGAGGGTGGAAGATGGTGAGAAAGGTTGAGGTTGAGGTTGAGGTTGTGGTAAAGTTTGTTCACGGTAAAGAGGACCATGAATGTCCCTATAGATGGGATGGAAGAGAAGTGGTTCTCCTTGTGAAGGTTCTACCCTCAAAAGGCATTGGTGGTGGATTGGTGGACCTAGGTGGAAGATCTTCCAAGGTTTCTAGATAGGGATATGGTGAAGTTGGTGGAGTTGCAAACAACTCAATGGGTTGGAGTTTGGGTGAATGAGGTGGTGATGGTGATCTTGTCACTTGAGATGGTGCGGGTGGTAGTGTGGTAGCTACTGGAGTTTTAGTGGGTGGTGGAGTTGTGATAAGGATATGCGATGGTGTTGGTGTTGATAAGGTAAGAAAGTTTTCATCTCTTATTGGGGATGAGATGTTCAAAGGTGATGATTCGGAGGATGAAGAGTTAATGTTGACAAAGCAACAAGGTCGAACACTTATCCTAGAGGTTCTTCGTTGTGGTCTGGATGTTGAGGAGTTGTTTGATTTGGTCATTGTGAGGGAGAAGGTTGCTTAGAAATGCAGAAATATTTCTTAGAAATGATGGTGAAGATGTGAGAAAAGATTAAACTAAAGCTCCTAGTTTATAGACACCAAGGTTTATGGAATAGTGTGTTTGGATGTGATGTTGATCCATAGAAATATATTGGTTCCTAATGATTTTGAAGAAGAAAAGAAGCTAGTCATATCATCAAAGTCAATCCATTGAGATGGGGTTGAGTAAGATGAAGAAGATATGCAGTAAATGCAAAGGGTGAGTGGGAAATCTAATGATGTGATTGATCCATGAATTGCAATGAACCATTTTGAGGGATACTTGCTTGTTAGAGAAAGGCAACTTGAGTGAAAATTTGAATTTTCAAATTTTGGTGGGAAATTGTGTTCTTATTGGTCTAATGTTGCTAAGATGATTCTAATGTGATGAAATATCAGTAAAGGAATTATAATAATAATAATCAATGATCTAAAGTGCGGGATTAAATGAGAAATTTAAAAAAAAAATAGCTGTTGGACGGCGGAACCAAACGACAAAACAGGCGGATCCCTGTTTTTGGTTCCGCGGAATCCGTTGGGTGTAATTTGGCGGCACCAAAAAATTGAACAGACGGAACCCTCTTTTTGGTTCCGCCATATCCGCCAATTAAAAATTCGAGACAGTGGGCATTTTTAAAGGCCCGAAACCCGTTCAAATCCCAAAAATTTTCCTAAAACATATGTAATTAATTAGTTGTGATTGATTAAAAACAAAAACACAGGTAATAACACATGTAATCATATAGATCAAATCAAGGCTAATGAACTTACTATTAATAGAATTTAAGTCAAACAGTGGCTTAAGCATGAAAATTGATAACATGTAAATGTTATCACCTTGCATGATCAAGTTAGTTTTCATAGTTGTTCAACGATAAGAAAATATCATACAATCATAACAATTCATCACATCATTGTTTAAAACCTATTGTGCCAAACACTCATTAACCTCTCACTGTTTTTCAAGCTTCTTGTTGATCTTCATCAGCCAACGCCCGATGTTCTTGAACATCCCTCTTGTTTGTTTGAACTCCTCACTTTGTTGTGCAATTGGTGGAAGTTGGCTCATATACTCCGGAGGTGGAATCCTAGAGTTAGGGAGTCCGTCATCCTCGCTCATGGATGATGATGATGATGAGGAGGTTGGTGGATGAGGGCGTTTTCCTTTCAATATGGCTACTCTCTTGTCACTTAAGGGTACAAATGTGTGAGGAATTAGGAGTAGTCAGGCAAGAAACCTCTAGCGTTAGGAGAAATAGGTGCAAATGCTCTAAGAAGACGGGTGAGAAGCATCCCGTATGGCATAGCGGTTGTTCCTAACACGGGTATGTCGGCCATCCTTTTGGCCACATAGTATCCAAGATTGAATGGTTGATGAGTTGAGACGCAATAGAGCATGTAGCAAAGGCTTGCATTGATGTGGTCTCTATTCCCTATGGTGCACAACACGTTTACCCGAAGAATTTCTTCCCATTTCTTGAATTGAGGCTTAAGTTCGTTTAGCTCCATGCCAAACGGATCTCTATTGACCTCATGGCCTTGTCGGGTTATCCTAGTGTGGGTGGTTCTAGGGAGGAAGAGATGATCCCGGATAATCTCTTTTGGTGTCAAGGGAGTGTCGTATGGAGGCATACGATCGACTATAGAATCGAGGGTTGACAACAACCAGTTGTCGGTGTATAGGCAAGTACCTTGACCCAGAATTCCTAGGACTTTCGCAAATTGATCTAAGGGAATGTTGAATTGGGATTGATTGACTTTGAAATGAATGGATATGAGACCATAATCATTTGAGCTAAGAACAACACTAGCATAGAACTCTAGTATGAATCTAGGACATATGGGTTCGTCAATGTCCAAGAGGCAATCAAATTGAATGGCGGCTAGTTGTTGACGAATTTCGGTCCCTTCTAGAAAGGACAGGTCTATGGTTCTACCTACGTGGACATATCTCTTTTCTAAAGCTTTAAATATTTTCACTTGGTCGGTTGAAAGTCCTTTTGTCTTATGGTGTTTTGGGAGATACTTAAGGGTATCTTGGTGATCGTAGAATGTTGCAGGAGGCATGATTTATCCCAGATAGAAAAATTACATAGCTTTAGTTAAAACTAACACAAGTATAGATATAATGTTCTAGTGTGTGCCTATATGGGGACAATGTGGAGGTGTAGTTATCTCGACTCTTTTTAATGCATGAAAATTTTGTTTTGCAAATTTTGTATCAAAACGAGAGATAACCCAAACGCTCCTAATTCAATGTAGCTTCGATTGAATGTACCTGAAAATACATATTAGTTATGTATTCCCTTTAGCATTCAAGAGACATTATGCAAATGATGTTTAAAACATAACGTTTTTATTTGTATGAACAATGTGCAAAATCATTTTTCCTACTAGTGAGAAGGTTTTTACAAGGAATTTGACATGGGGTTTTTAGTGAATTGTGATAATGTCCTACAAGATGCAATTTCTAACTATAGAAAACATGATTAGTTATGTAATTTAACAAATATGCTTCATGATTTTTCAAAGAGATGCATAAACCCCAAGTTTTGATTTTGTGCAAGAAATAGAGATCCTAGACTCAGATCAGGAATGTAAATAGAATTGGGATACTTACAGTGTGAGTTAGAACACAAATTTGTTGAAGAAGATGACCTAAGTTCTGCTATGGGTCGAGTTCTAGTTTCTTGTGAGTTTTTGGGGAATGTGAGAAGGAGTAAAGGAGTGTTTGTTTAATATACTTAAAAATTGGCCTAGGAACCCACGGATAGGGCGGAACCAAAAACTGGGATCCGCCCTTGTTGTCGAAGGGTTCCGCGGGTTCAGTTTTAGTTTTTGGTTATTTTCGTGTTTGGTTAATCTAAGGTTTAAGCTAAGGTTTTAACTACACATTAGGTTCCATTAATCCTAAACCAAGTCTAAGAAGGTTAAAGGGTTCTCTCTTAAGAGGTTTTGTGAGGATATCGGCAATGTTGTCTTTTGAGGATACTTTCTCAATCGAGATGTTTCCTTTTTGAACATTGTCGCATAGAAAGTGATGACGAATCTCTATATGTTTGGTTCTAGCATGTTGAACTGGATTCTTGCTAAGGTCGATAGCTCCTTTGTTGTCGCAGAGAATGGGGACGTCGTTGAGTTGAATCCCATAGTCGACGAGAGCTTGTTTCATCCAGAGAGCTTGTTGGCAAGCTTTTCCTGCTGACACGTACTCGGCTTCGGTTGTTGATATTGCTAGAGCCGTTTGTTTCTTAGCAAACCATGAGGTGAGACAATGTCCAACAAAAGTACAAATACAACTTGTACTTTTTCTATCGGCATAGTCACCGGCATGGTCTGAGTTGGCATACACTATGGTTTCAACTCCCGTTCCTTTGGAATACCATAATCCTAAGTGTGTAGTACCTTTAATGTATCTAAATATTCGTTTAATGGCTTTAAGATGGGATGTTTTAGGATCTTTTTGAAAGCGTGCACATAGACAAACACTAAAAATAATTTCGGGTCTACTAGCCGTGAGATAGAGTAAACTACCAATCATTCCTCTATATTTAGTGCTATCTACGGATTCACTTTCTTCATCCTTTGTGAGTTTGGTTTCAGAAGACATGGGTGTTTTCATAGGTTTGGAATCTTCCAGACCAAATTTCTTAAGCATATCTTTGATGTACTTAGATTGGTTGAAGAATATCCCATCTTCTAATTGTTTTATTTGGAGTCCTAAGAAAAAGTTTAGTTCTCCCATCATACTCATTTCAAACTCATCATGCATGATTTTTGAGAAATCATCACATAACTCTTGACAAGTTGATCAGAATATGATGTCTTCCACATATATTTGAACTATGATAATATGTGATCCTTTTTTCTTAATGAAAAGAGTGTTATCTACTAGTCCCATGGTATACTTATGTTCAACTAGGAAAGTCTTAAGTCGATCATACCATGCTTTTGGTGCTTGCTTAAGTCCGTATAAAGCTTTTTTAAGTTTGTGGGTTTTTCAAAATCGGCAAAGCCGGGAGGTTGTGCGACATACACTTCCTCATTAATAAAACCATTAAGAAATGCACTTTTAACATCCATTTGGAAAAGTTTAAAGTCATGTGCACATGCATATGCAAGTAGTATTCTAATTGACTAGAGCCTAGCAACTGGTGCAAATGTTTCATCGTAATCTATACCTTCTTGTTGATTGTAGCCTTGAGCTACTAGCCTAGCTTTGTTTCTAGACACTGCACAATTTTCATCCATTTTATTTCTAAAAACCCATTTTGTTCCAATTATGGTTTGACATTTAGGTTGAGGGACCAATGTCCAAACATCATTTCTAACAAATTGGTTTAATTCTTCTTGCATTGCTATAACTCAAGATTCATCTTTTATGGCCTCATTTATATTTTTGGGCTCAATTGTTGAAATGAAACAAAAGAAATTACTTTGAAATTGAACTTTTGATCTTAAGGTTCTTTCATTAATTTCTCATATGACATTATCTAATGGATGACTTCTAGATTCGTTGATATTGACTATTTTCTTATTTAAAGGTTCATCTTCCTTATCATTATCTAGATTTTCTTGATTTTCAACCATTTGACTTTCAACTAAGTCATCATCTACCAAAGGTGACGTCTTAGAGGGAGGTGGATTTTCGTTAAATGTTACGTTCAACGATTCCTCGATTCTTAAGGTTTCTTTGTTCAAAACGATATATGCTTTACTATTTTGTGAGTATCCAAGGAACACACCTTCATAAGACTTTGGGTCAAACTTGGTGAGATAATCCTTAGTGTCTAAAATGAAGCACTTGCTTCCAAAAACTCTAAAGTATCCTAAAGTAGGCTTTTTGCCTCTATAAATTTCATATGGTGTTTTGTTCAAAAATGGTCTTATTAAGACTCTATTTAAGATATATGTGGAAGTGTCAACGGCGTTACACCAAAAATTTTGTGGAATGTTTTGTTCATTTAGCATTGTTCTACTCATTTCTTGAAGTATTATGTTTTTACGTTCTACTACACCATTTGATTGAGGAGTACGCGGAGCTGAAAAGTTATGTGTTATGCCATTAGCATCACAAAAAGCTCCAAATTGAGTTTCGTTATCAAATTCACGACCGTGGTCGGTTCTAATTTACACAATGCTATTTCCTATTTGATTTTGAATTTTCTTACTTAGAATTTCAAATTTATCAAATGCTTCGTTTTTAGTTTTCAAAAATTTAGTCCAAGTATATCTTGAATAATCATGCACTATGACCAAAGTGTAGAAGTTTTCTCCATAACTTTGTATAGTGGATGGACCAAACAAATCCATATGTAATAGTTCTAAACACCTAGATGTGGACACCATGTTTTTAGCCTTATGGCTATTATGAACTTGTTTCCCAATTTTGCAAGCATCACAAAAGTGTTGGTCGTATTTCAACTTGGGTAGGTTTCTACGTAGTTCCTTAGATGATAGAGATTGGATTAGTCTCATATTGGCGTAACCTAGGCGTCTATGCCAAAGAGTTGTCGTCTAGAGAGGTAACACAAAGTTTGTCTTTAGATGTTTTATCTAATTTCATAACGTATACGTTATTTTTCAAAACACCTTTTCCTACGGTTATACCGTCTTTAAATATTTTACTTCCATTTTCACTGAAAAGGACGTCTTACTTTTTACGACATAGTTGACTAATACTAAGCAAGTTAAAACCTAAGTTATCTATATGAGCAACATCATCAATAGAGAGAGAGTCATGAGAGATTGTACCTTTTTCGATGATTTTACTTTTAAGCTTGCTACCAAACGTAACATTACCTCCGTCGTATGGTTAGTAGGTTGAGAAAAAGCTCTTGTTTCCCGTCATGTGCCTTGAACACCCGCTATCTTTAATCCACTCGTCTGGTTCCAACCCGACTTTCAAGCATACCTAAGTTTAAGAAAAACTCAAGCATTTGGTCCCCAATATCTCATGGGTCCATTTGGGTTAAACATCCTATTTACTTGATTCATGTAAGGAAATGGTGGATATGGGTTCCATGGCATGTAGTTGAGACTTTGATAGTTCCTAGGAATGTTTAGGTTCCAACTATTTTGATAATGATGTTGTGTGTTGTAGTTACTTTTTGGAAAGGGGCGTTTGGGAATATTAGTCCTAGATCTTTGTTGAACAGTTTTGGTTCTAAACTCATTTTTAGCTTGTCATATTCCTATAGTAACAGCTGGTTTTTGTTTGTTTATAGTTGAATTAGAACTAGGTTTCCTTGTGACTTTAACAAACTCAGTACGAGCTGAAGTGCAAGCTTTCTGTTCAGCAACAGTATCCGCAGATCCCTTCTCCACTACTGGCGGAATCAAAGATTTGGTTTCGTCGGATCCGTGGGTCTCTGAAACTGTAGGAACAATTTCTTGTACTTTTATGGCTAGTTTCTTAAAACTACTTACGTCTCCTAATTTCATAAAACCTAGTCCAGTTTTATCATGAGGTAGTTTTTGAATTTTCATTATCTCATCTGCTAAACAAATATTTTTATCAAACCTTTTAAACTTAGAGGTTTGTTTAATAAGTGTATCATGTGTGTTCTTAAGCTTTTCTAATTCTAGTTTAAGCTCTTCACATGAAACACATGCTTCGTTAACAGCTTTACCTTTTTCTAATCTTTTAACTTTCTCCTTTAATTCATAAACTTCGTTTTCTAGAAATTCCATTTTGGTTTTCAAAAACTTATTTTTGTTTATGATTTTAAGACTAAGTTCACAGAGATTGTTATATTCCTTTTGCAAGGTATCATCATCAATAGAAGAATATGACGAGTCAGAATGTACCTCTTCTGAGTCATGAGCCATGAGAGCAACTTCGTCGTTCTTAGGCTCGTCGTCATCACCTTCACTGTCACTCCAAGCCCCACTAACAAAATCTCTTTGAGTCTTGTTCTTGGGCGGCTTAGGACACTCTCCTATTAGATGACTAGTATCTCCGCACCTAAAGCACTTTCTTTCTCCTTTACCTTTCTTATCATCACAGTCTTTCCGGAAGGATTTCTTTTCTTCTCGAGGTTGTCTTACGAACTTCCCTCATATCCTAAAGAACTTCTTGAAATCTTTTACGGCCATGGCATACTCTTCATCTTCGCTACCTGAACTAGACTCTTCATCATCAGTTGAATCTACACTAGCTTTTAAGGCAATGGACTTGATCTTATCCTTTTTTCCCTTGACTATCTCTGAATCATTTTCCTTCACCATCTCATGAACTTTGAGATTTCCTATAAGCTCATCAAGTGACATGCTTGAAAGATCCTTGGATTCTTCAATCTCGTTCACCTTTGCTCTCCACTTCGGATGAAGTGCTCTAAGAAATTTCCTGACAAAGTTCTTACTAGAAAAAAGAATCGTCAAGTGCTTTAAGAGAAGTAGTAATAGTATTAAACCTAGCAAATGCACTATCAATGGTCTCATATTTAGGGATAACAAATTGTTCATATTGTTGAACAAGAAGATCAATTTTGTTATCCTTTACTTGTGAGTTCCCTTGATGAGTGATAATTAAAGATTGCCAAATATCTTTAGCGGTTTTACACATAAATACTCTTTCATATTCTTTCCTAGGTAAAGCATTATAAAGCATCATTTTAGCTTCATTATTTTTGGCAATCAACTTCTTTTGCTCATCACTGTGACGAGTAAGAGAAGTATCCTCATCCCGACCACTTGATATATCTTTTATTATGGCCTTATGGTCACCTTCTATAATAATGTACCATAGATCTATATCCTTTGACTTCACATAAGTTTCAAAGCGGTTTTTCCAATATGGTCTTTCCATAGATTTCCCTTCTTTGAAGTTTTCAAAATCCATTGATCGTTTCAAGTTTTAAAATACAATATATTTTGAAAGTCTTGAGTAACGTAGCTCTGATGCCAATTGTGGAAAACTAGAAGGGGGGTTGAATAGTTTTACCGTTTTAAAATTCTTTTGCTTTGAATACTTAACGTGATTTCAAAGTTATGCAAACAATAAACAATATATAACAAGTAAATAGAGAAAGAAACAATCAAACCACAACACATATGTTTATAGCGGTTCGGTCTACAAGGACTCTCTTCCTTGCCCTACTCCACTCCTCGAGCCTCTAACTCGAGAGTTTTTCTTCACTAAGAAATAGGCTCCCTTCTCGGCGGAGAAAACCTTTATACACGTCGCTTACACTTTTTTGGGTACAAAGCTAGATACCGAGTTCTTTCACAAGGGCACAATCACTCCCGACACTCTATGTATTTTAAGGACTAAGATGCTAACCGGAATCTACTGAGGTATATGAATGATTGGTACAACAATGATGTGTGAAAAATAACTAATTCACACAGTGACTAATCTAACAAGTCTTGCAACGCTTACACTACTAGAAAAACAGCTATTCTTGACGCGCAATGCGCGTCATAAAGGGGTCAGATGACGCGCAAATGTCCGTCAAGGATGGACCAGTCATAAAGCTTCATGACTCGCATATGTGCGTCATCCCTCTATGACGCGCACTTATGACCCACGTTTTATGACTCTCCTTTTTGCGTGTCATAACCTAATTTTTTTTTAAATTAATTTTTTTCAGTTCCTAATTTTCTGTTAAATGACAATTAAAAACCTGATAATACAAAATTAAAAACACAAATATCAAAATAACGCATTTCATATATTAAAAACCTGATAATACAAAATTAAAAACACAAATATCAAAGTCAATGAAATGTACAGATGCAATATTCGTTTAAACAAACCCATGCCATTTGAAGTACATTTAACAGGATATTTTCCTTGTTGCTGCTAGAACTAAAAATCAACCTAACTTTGCCTATGTTAAAAACCCGCTGCAGTTGAACGGCGTCTATTTATCCGAGACGAACGTCGATGAATTCCACGTTGGTGAGTCGCTAAAGAAACGGGTGCTGCATACGGAAAAAAAAAGTAACATGAAAGGAACATTCAACAATAGCAAAGAAACGTGTGTTAAAGTGAAGCAACAGAAAACAAAAGAGATGGTCACCTGTCCTTGCCGTCATGGTTTCAGAACTTACATGAACCCGTTGACCATTCGCAGATGAGAACGCTGCGCAAACAATAGAATATTTATCAACATGGACGATTGGATATAAATACAAATAAAACAAAATGTAAATACATACACACCACCTTCAAAAGACTGCGAAACAGTGTTTGACTCGAAGTCCAATATGACCGGTCCTGGAATTGGCCTCACCATATCTAATAAAACGGTTATCAAACATGTCATGAGCCAACATCTGTCCCGTTTTAAAATCAAATGCAATACTAAATTCGATCCTTCAATATCACCTCTACACTCAGCACACGCTTATATAGCAACGTGTCGAGTAAAAGTATCAAACGCAACAACGAAAATATACATTCAAAAGCAGGAGGCGCGAGTTGCGGCCGTGAATCAGGCCTGAATGGACCATGTTGTGACTCTGCAATATTGTTTAAAAAGTTTATTGCACAAACCGACACGGTGATGTGGGAGCAGCATAAGAAGTATAAACCTGCCTGCACACCAATTCTAACATAACAAAAACGCCCCTGTTGGGTTCCTTTTTCACACCAAATAGACCAACAAACAAACAATTAGCTAGGCCTGTTGGATGGGGCGCTTATCTGTGTGACAACAACCAAACCAAACGCACCTTTTACGTAAAAAAATCAGCAAAAAACGTACCCTTTTTAGTGCAGAAAATCTGCAGCAAACGCACCCTTTCGGGACTGAAATAAGCAGATATAACTGCCCCTGATGGGCTGGGAATATGCAGAACCATAACAAAGCCACATATGATGAATCCAAATCCAAATGAGCAACATCTGGGTACAAAATCAGTATTAGGCATGGACACAAATCTGATATAACATTCATACGCAAAATACAAGTTTGATTGCCAGTTGCAGATACAAAAGTTTGATCATGTTAACAAGATCAAAACATTATCTCAAATAGCCAAGTTACCTCAGATTGTGAAGTAGAAGCATATCTAGCAGATCGTTCTTCGGTGATACTTTCTGCAACATTGAAAAACATCTCACGATTAGATCAAACTATACAGGTTACATTACATTAAAACGATGACTAGAAGCAACTAACTCTTACCTGAATCAAATGTTTTGCTTCCACCTGAATCACGGTACTTTCAGCAGCATAAATTCAGCAACATACAAAAAACAATCAGCAGCATAAAACATGCAATATAAATTCAGCAGCAACAAAAAACAATCAGCAGCATAAATTCAGCAACATACAACAACATACAACTAGTTGGATCTCAGTTTCAGGTGTACTAACTGAAAGTTAACAAAACTAACCAACTAAGTAACTAACTAACTAACTTAACATACAACTAACTACATACTCTCGGCCGGCTAATCCTAACGGCTCGAGACCTCTAATTTACTTCCAATAAGTCTCAACTTCGCCAAAAACAACAAAACCACAACGATATCAACACCAACCACAATCAATAACCTCATGGCCGAGACCCTAGTGGTCTCGGTTCACTCTATCTCGGCAGCCCCCAACCAATCGACCACAACAACAACAATATCCACATCATCAAAAATCAACAACCATTAACAAATCTCATCCTAAATCTACTCCCCGCCTCGGCTTTTAGCCGGTATCAACATATCACGAAAATCAAGAAAAGAGCAAAAATAATAAAATGAACCACAAGGGCCACGGGTCGAACCCGTGACACAGCCGTGGGTTTGAACCCACGGTTCGACTCGAATAGAACCAATCCAAACTCAAACACGACACAATGACGATACCACATCAAGTTTTAATCATTATTATTCATCAAAACGTTAAACCCATTATTATTAGTTCCAAAATATCAAGATACGTGACGAGTTGGTCACGGGTTGACTCGTTTCCGAGTCAACTCTCGCATACATAGCATATTTCCTACCTTCTTTCTTCGATCTCCACGAGTGGTGATGATACAAGGTGATGAGCAAGGTTTTTAGTGGCGCGTTGTGGTGCTAGAGTGACGGTGAGGTGGTGTTTGAGCGCGTGAGTCACGTCAAATGGAAGGGGAGATGGTGGTGAGTGTTTTGGTGGTGGTGGTGTGCTTGTTCGGGTGGCGGTGATGGTGTCTTGGGTGGTGGCAGTTGGCGGCGCAGAGAAGAGAGAAAGAGAGTATGTGAGTTTTTAGGGTTAAGTGATAATGAAGAAGATAAGATGATAGGTAGGGTTTTATTAGTTGTAGGGACTTGAGAGCGAGAAGTGTTTTGGCAAAAAAAAAACAATCAGATGGTAAAAAAAACATAGATGACCCCTATTTATGACGAAGCAAAACGAGTGTCATCTCCAATAGAAAATTTACTCGTTATGACTCTTATTTTATGATTTTTCTCTTTGCGCGTCATCTTGTAGCGTGGGTCATAAAAAGCGGGTCAAGGATAGCCCTTTTTCTAGTAGTGTTAGTTGAAGATTGTGATGCTTTGATCTCTTTGCTACAAAAGAAAGATCACTAAGAATGTAATATGGAATATGAATGGGTTAGTAATGAATGAATGAATGAATGTTGTTTATGCTAAAAGTGATGAGGAAACATGAACGAGCAGCTTGCTATTTATAGGCAAACTGACCAAACATCCCACGGATTTGGCGGATCCAAATTGAGGGATCCGTCCCTTATGGCTTTTGGTTCCGCCAAAGCCTGACAGCAAATCTTTAAGATCTTTCCCAAATCTATCCAAGATATTACCAAATCCAATTCTTTGTGTGAAGATCTAACCATGATATTCTCAAGATCTTCAAGACATCCTAAAGATATCCATATGATGTATGCAATGATGTCATTGTACATATTCTTATTTTAGGAAATAAAACATAATATGTAAATGTATCATATATGAACTAGTGATCATGTATGTAGCATGTTATGAGTTTTAAAAGCTTGTAACTATATATGTAAAAGACTTAACTTATATTTATGCTATGCTAAAGATAAAATTTATAATTGTCATTATCAAAATATAGCAAAGATCGTAAAATATAAATAACGTTTTTTAGACGATATTTGTATTAGCAGGGAGAATTGACCATAGGATCCTTGTGAAATAGATTGCGAATAGTGGTAAGAATTGACCATAGGACGCGCACTATCTTGTGTGAAACTGGACCAAAGAATCACTTATCAAGCAGAAGTACTTAAGAAGTTAAGGGGGTTCCGACATGCCAGGCTTCCCGTAGAATAAGTCTTAGATTGTAGCAGTGCGTAATGACTCTTCCATAGTGGAACCCATAACCTCTCGTAATCATTAGGTCACGGAATAAGACGCTATGGAAGGTAGGCTAGGCGAATTGCTCAACTGAGTCTAGTGACTTAAATCCCCATATGAAGCGATAGAAAACCTTTATTAGAAAACCTTTATTAGAAAACGTAATCATGGCATCACAAGATTAGTAATTAGGCTAGCACATTTCTCTTTATTGATATCTCTTTACATTTTAATTGCGTTTATTTTCATTTCATTTCTTTAGTTTAATTAATCAAATTACAACCCCATTTAAAACTAGTGACATTAGAACTTAGGTTAAATCCGCACGCATAGCTCTTGGGATGACCTCGTGTGGGAAACTAGAAGGGGGGTTGAATAGTTTACCGGTTTAAAATTCTTTTAAAAATCTTGTTTTAAAAGTTGGTTATTGGAAACTTTGATTCGAACTCTATATGTAATCAATCAACACCAATATGAACTACACACTAAACTAACAAATATAAAGTAATGAAAGTAAAGAGTAGAGTTGGAAAGATCAAACCGAGACAAAGGATTTATAGTGGTTCGGCTACGAAGCTCTTCTTCGCCCTACTCCACTCCCCGAGTACAACACTCGAGAGTTTCAAACACTATATCAACAACCTCCCTTCAGGCGGAGAAAACCGTACACGTCGCTTATCCTATTACCGACACTAAGCTAGATGTCGAGTGCTAATCTTAGCTAGCACCAATCTACCAAGGTCCACGTGACCAAACACTCAAGCCCAATGGCTTCAAGAGATCACCAAGATCTCAACACGATCACAATGATCAACACTCACTTCACTCTACTCAACTAACACTAATCTATCGACCCTTGATCTTCTTGATCAATCACACAAGCCCAATGGCTATAAGAGATGTTCACTATCTCTATAGATCACACTTGATCTTCACTCTCACTCACAAAAGAAAGATAATCTTGATGTATACTAAGATACAATCAAGGATGTAACAAGTATTACAAAAACCTAACAACCATAACTCTTGTATCTTCTTGAATACTTGAGTTCTTCTCTTGCTAATGAAGAGGGATGACAACACCTTGTATCTACTTGGATACTTGTGTTCTTCTCTTGTTAATGAAGAGGGATGACAACACCTTGTATCTACTTGGATACTTGTGTTCTTCTCTTCCTAGTGAAGAGGTATGAAGAGGATCACTTGAGGGATGATTCGATCACTCTTGAAATAAAGAAAAACTAATCTAAAGAAGTGAAAGGTTTGAGAGGATTAAGCAAAGGGATTTTTCTGTGTGTGAAGAGTGCCTAAAACTGTGAAAGGGGTTGGTATTTATAGGCAAAGAAAATCTGAACGTTACAGAAAAAATGGTACAGACGGCTCCTTTAAATAACCCACGGCTCCGTTAAATTTAACGGTACCGTGGAGTCGTGGTAGACTAGGACGCTCCAAATTTTGTCTTTTCTGGTGAAAACTTATTTGGGGAAGGTTGGAGCTGATTTTGGGGGGAAAAATAGCTGTTGTGATTTTCAAACTTATTTTTCCATTAAAACATTTCTTAATATTTCAAAAATAATTTGTCATGTGTATTTTTGAAAAAATGTTTTGTCCCATTTAAAATGTGAATTTTCAAAACATAAATTCACTTCTTTGATCACTAGTTCAAGTTGTAACTTTGTTCAAGAGTGATTTGCGTAGAAACGGGATCTTCCGATTAAAGACTTGTTTACGTTAATTTTAACGTATCGTGATTTCACATTTTGTCATCCTCAAAACGTGAAGTAATCGAAAGATATAAATAACGTTTTTAGAACATTATTTGCATCAACAATCTCCCCCTTTTTGATGATGACAAAATATAAACTCATGTTAGGTTAAAATTAGCTTTTAACAAGTTTTTAATGAGTTTATTCCCATTTCTCCCCCTTTTTGTCTAATCAAAAAGGTGACGAAGGCTCCCCTTTGATGTGTACTCCCCCTCATTTGGAGAACACAAAGGAATCGAGAAATGGTTCGTGCTACAAAACAAGGTTAGACGACAAGTATACAATATCTAACAAGTAGCACATTTGACAAATATCCAACCACACAAAAAAATATGGCTAAGTAGCCAAAATGAAAAGCCCATTTCATAAATATAAAATAAATGTCATACATAAGTATGACTACAATAGGAAAGCAAATTAAACTAACAAGAAGACACATAAACATCTAAAGTAACATGAGGCTTCTAGATTTGCTTCTAACTTCAAAAGGTTCCTAGTCTTTTATTGAAGGAACTAAACATAACTATGTTTAGTTTGGGCTATTGTGTGGTGGAGGTGGTGGGAGGATGATGGGTCCTATGGGTGGTGTGAGGAGGTGTTCTAGGTATGAGAACCTAAAGTTAAGCTCATCTCTAAGGTTCATGATGAGGTCAAGGTTGTAGTTGCAACAAGGGCAACTCAAGGTGTGTGAGTGAAGGGGATAAAGGATGGGATAACCCATTAAAGGTTGAGGTGATGGTGATAGGGAAGGAGATGATGTGTAGCTTCCAAACTCAAGTGGAGTTATTGGTGATAAGGTGAGGGTGAGAGCTAGAGGTTGTGGTGATGGTGAAAGTGATGAGGGTGTTGTGTTAGTTCCCAATTCAAGGGAAGTTGATGGTGATGAGTTGAGTGTTAAGGCTAAAGGGTGAATGGGACTAGGTTGAGATGAGTGTGTGTTGGTTCTTGTTGTGGAGGATGAGGATGTGGGTTTGATAGAGGTTACCTTGGATGGAGCTAGGGGTGTAGTGAAGGAAGATGATGATTTGGTAGAGAATATGGGTGTGTGGGTTTCATCTTCATCATCCAAGGTGAGATCAATAAAGGCAATGTCATTGGTGATAGGTTTAGTTGAAGATTGAGGTGTGTCAATACTCTTGATCCATTGATCAACTAGTGTGGTTTGATTTGTTGGTTTGATGTTGAATCTAGGTTTCTTGAACACTCTTGATCCCATGATGGTTGTATGGTGAATGTGAAGGTGTAAGGATGAGTGTAAGGATGGGTGTGAAGGTGTAGGGATGGGTGTAAGAATGGCAATGCATGATGTTAGCTTAAATAGCCAAATCATAAGCATGCAAGGTTGAAAAGGATGTTTAATTTGGGGATTTGGGTGCATGGGAATCAGGTTTTGTTTGCAGTTTTTTTTCAGGAAAAGAAAGTCAAAAAGTGAAAGAGAATTGTTAAATTCGTCTTCCAGAGGCACGGTACCATTAAAGGTATGACGGCACCACTAAATTTAGTGGAGCCATGACCTATTTAATGGAGCCGTGGGCTCTTTTGACCTTCTTTCTAGGTCTGCAGGTTTTAGGCAGCCTAAATGGGGAAATTTCTGGGGAATCCATTGGCTGCAAATCTCAAAGCCTCAAATCACTAAACACATAGAATTCCTAAAGCGAGTTTCAACTAGTAACTAACATGATCATGTGATCATCTATGTATTTAGGCAACTATTAAGCATGCATGAATTCAAGCATTTTTAACATCTAGTGCATGTAATAAAATAAGCTAACATGCATGAGTTAGGCAAGATAAACCATCATGAGGATTAGTTAACAAGAGAATTAATCATGTTCAAGTGTTAAAAGGAACCACATCAAGCTAGTTAATGTATTAAGCAACAATGCCACAAACTATTAGTAGTATTTTAATCATAATGCTTATATTAATGATACTGCTTAGGTTATTTCCATCTAATCCTTTCTTTTCCCCAACTTCTTAATTTTGTTCCCAAGTCCTTTGATCGCCTTGCCGATGGACTTGAATCCCCCGATAGTTTGCTCATGCATTGAGACTTGTCGATTGTACATTACTGTTTGTCTCCTCATTAGGTTAGGTAGGTTGACGTCACCAAACTCAAGGTTGGAGGTTGGTTGGAATGACGAAGTGTCGAGGTTACGAAAGTAGGTGTCGGGAGAAGGGATTTGAGAACTAGACGTTCCTTCTTCGTTCACCTCATCATCGTCCTCATCCATAGGCTCAGATGATGATTCGTGACTGAAGGAGGAGGATGAATGAGGAATGTCGGAAGTGGATTTACGACCACGTTTGGACCCTTTGTCCTTACGTTGCTTTGTGCGACGTTGTGGTCCACCAAGTGGTTTCATAACCCGATTGACTAGGACATAGTCGACACTTTGAAGATGTGGGAAATGTTCCATAACCCACCTGAACAAACGAGTAAGTAGCATGCCGTATGGCATGAGCTCATCGGAGCGAAGATGAATGTTGGCCATCCGTTTGACCATGTAGTATGCGAGGTTGAATGGTTCCTCGATACTGAGACAGTAGAGCATGAGGGCAAGACTTGCCGATACGTGATCACGGTTGCCCGCAAGGCTTAACACATTTTCACGTAGAAGAAGTTCCCAACTTCTAAGGTCGGGACGGAGTTCCCTGAGGTAGATTTTGTGTGGGTCGAGAAAGACAATGGAACCATCACGTTTTTGGTACGTGTTGGTGACTCGAGGAATTTGGATTATTTGTTTGATTACTTCAATGTCGGGAATTTCAGTACTATAAGCACCATCGATCTCAACATTGTAGTAAAGAGACTCTAGAGAATGGTCGTTAGTGAATGCACACTGACCATGAGAGGGAACACCGAGAATTTGACCAATGTCAGTAACAGACAGGGTGATATTTTGGTGCTGAATCCAAAAATCAAGAAAGACATTTCCGTCAGAGTTAGTGTAGGTACGGACACGACTGTAAAACTCGAGAACGAAAAGGGGACATATTTGATCGTTTATTGTGTATAAACAATCGAACCGAATAGAAGGAAAGCAAGCACTGACTCTGTCTAACATGACATAAAGTGCATCGACTACACGCCCTTCGTGTATGTATCGTGTTAGCACTTTGGCAAAATAAGCCTTTTGTTCATCAGTGATGTTTGGGTTTTCAAGTGTTTCAATGATGTAATGTCGGGTTAATTGATAATCATTTCGAGGCATTGTTATCTACAAAAAAAAAACATTTTTGTATATGTTAGTTCGTTGCATTTTAATGATTACACTTCTAGTGTGTGTGCCTAAATGCAAACAATGTGGAGGTGCGGCAATCTCGACTCTAAAACTATCCTAAAGAGATTGCCCAAACGCTCCTAACTTCACTTTTGCTCAATCAAATATGTCGAACAATACATATCAATTATGTACTTCGAGCCATATTTGAGAGTTCATGTATGCATGCAAAAATGTTTTTAATTTGCATCAACAATGCATGAAAAAGGTTTCATGATCCTAGACTTGTGAAGTTTTTCGAAAAGTGATCGAATTGGGGTGTTTGGCAAATGCCTCAACATGGCGCCAACAAGGTTTAAGATTGAAAAGCTTTAATGCAGAACGTTCCTAATCCAATTTTAATCATCCTAAACATGATTCCATTGCAAATAATCAATCATAATCCGAATTTAGTGATTAATTTCGGATTAGGTTTTGCAACATAAATGGGTTTTTGGAAATCCTAGGTTTAGGGAATCATGTGAATGCTACATTGTCTAATCCTAGTCTTAATTTCACAAGGGTTTAATTAATTTTGAAAATCCCCAATTCGGATTTATACTCAAGAACAAACCCTAGACTCAAATTAAATGAAATTAAGAGTGATTTACTTACAATTAGTGATGTTGTGATTAGGATTTGTTGATTCCAATGCCTCAATCTTGATTTGCAAGAGTTTAGTTGAATTAAGGTGTTATGGTTGGGTTTTGACAGCAAGTGAAAGTTTTTTTGGATGTGTTTGGAAAGTCTGTGCAGAAGAAAGGGGAATGGGCACGTTTTTCAGATGCACGGCTCCACGGTTTCATTAAACATTAATGGAGCCGTGACTCTTTAATGGAGCCGTATATCTGATGGTCCAATTTTTCTTCCGTTTTGACTTTTGGCTGATTAATCTTACTTATTTAGCAAGACTTTTTGACACGAGGAAAAAGTTTATACCTAATAAACTTTTTGACGAAAGACGATAAGATGGGATGACAAGGAATGACCTTAGTGTTTCCAAGGAAATTGACTAAGTTGTCATTGGATGAGGATTTACTTCTAGTATTTCCCGTGAAATAAATAGAAGTTATGAGTTGTGTTTTGGAGGATGACTATAATATTTCCCATGAAATATTTAATTAGTCGGAATACGAGACGCGAGGAATGACTTAATATTTCCCGTGAAATATTCAAGAAGTCATGTGACGAGTTGTGAGGGAATGACTTAGAATTTCTAGAGGAATTTCTAAAAGTCATGAGATGAGTTAGATAGATGACTTAAGAAGTCATGGGTGATTTATGGAGAATAACTTCAATATTTCCCGTGAAATATTTGAGGAGTCATGGAAGGAATAAAACGTACATAAGATATGACGCGAGAGATGACTTTAATATTTCCAGTGAAATATCGAAATAGTCATAAGCGGGATGAGAGGAATGACTTAAGAGTCATGAGGCGATGTGAGTGGAATGACAAATGAGTCATGAAACAAGACGTGAGAGATGACGTTAATATTTCAAGTGAATTATTAAGAGGTCATAAGGAGAGAGGTGGATGATGACTTTAATAATTCAAAAGAATTATCTAAATAGTCATGAGTGGGGTGACGAGAACGTATTGGTTGGTGAATTGACAATGTTGTCATTCAAGAGACGGAGGAGATTACGTACTTCAACGAGCTTCGTTCATGAGCAAACTACAGGGTTCCCGATCAAGTCTAATGGCATCTTGACTGCTACTCTTCGTAGGAGGTTCTCATTTATAGTGTTTGTTGTCATGCCTTTCCGGCTGTAACACCCCGACCCGACAAGGGTAAAGATATCACAAATATATGGTTTCATATCAGATAAACATAGTATCCATGCATAAAATAGCGGAAGTCAAATACATAATCCCACAATAAGTCAACATGACTTATATCCAAAATGAAAGGAAATAAAAGGAGTACATAAGTTCAATGCCTAAACAATGGCTACATAATGTCTAAGGAAAATCAAATGGTAGATAAGCTATCAAGAATAAGCTCCACTCAAGTGCATTCAACCCCAAAGCCATGCCCAGCTCCTAGCTTAATTACCTGCCGTGTGAAAAGAAACACGGCTGAGCTACACGAGCTCAGTGAACAGATATAACGATAACAAGCAGTAGAATAAGGAATAACAGAATGAATGAGTCAAAGTTAAGCATCAATATGAAGTAGCAGTAATGAAAGATAAAGAGTAAAAGTGTAGGAAAACAGTAATCCTCTACGAGCCCAGTATCAGTAATCAGTAACAGTAATCAGTGTAATCATGCCACCATATAATCATATAGAGGGGAGACCTCTCAGTAAGCCAATAATTATGAGGGGAGTCCTCAAACAGTAAGTGGAGTGATCAGCTCCCAGTATGTGAAAGACGTGTATCGCACACACCATCAGTCACCAGTAATACAGTAATCAGTAATCAGTAACAGTAACAGTAACAGTTCTAGGATGCATCCATACGCCCCAGGTGGCCATAAACCTCCCAACACACCAAATAAATACATAAAAGGGACGGAACAGGTCATCACTCTCCTGCCCTAGAGTCATGCCATCGGTGCATCAATGACATGGTCATGAAACCCTCATGACTAGTTATGGCTCGTAGTATCAAACTGTGGGTCAGTGGTCAAGTATTAGTATTCAGTATTTCAGTTTAGTTTCATAGGTCAATATCCAGTTCAGTATATCAGAAAGTTCATATCAGATGGTTCAGTAACAGAAGGGTCAATATCAGTAGGTTCATTATAAGAAAGGTTCAGTAACAGTAGGTCAATATCAGAGGTTCACAGAAACAAGGAACATGGCAGTGAATCAGAAATCAAAATGAGACGAAGGCACCTTACTAAAGAAGGGCAGAATATCTGTACCTTATTGCTGACAAAGGAAACACACTGAAATAAGATGATCAAGATCACAGGACTACTCCCTCTTCACACCTAGAGGAGTAAAGACATGATTACTAAAGATCCCATTTCCATATTAAGTAACTTTCTATTTTTAGCAGGTTTCCATTTTTAGAAAGTTTCCATATTTGGAAATTTCCCATCTTTGGTAATATTAAGTTATCATAAATCAATTAAGTCATCATTCAAAGGTATTATGGAGATAAGACGTGTTTTAGCAAGTTATGGAAGTTTTTATGGTTTATTATGACAACTTCTCATATTTTAAGGTTCTAAATGTAATTACATTAAAGGTGAAGGTGTAAAATGAAAATAACAAGTTTTACTCATTTCATACTCAAGTTATCCATATTTATATCTTTAGTCCATTAGATTACATAATTTACCATTTACACCCTTTATATTAATAAGTTCCACTTTAAACCTTATAATCTCAATAATTACACATTAAACCCTTGGTTTATCAAATTTACATAATTAGTACTTATCTTATCAAGTTATTCGAATTCACCCTTAAGTTTCCATAATTTACATAATAAGTCCCTTACTTTAATTAGTTTGCGTATTTAACTTTTAATTTACATTTTCATCCTTTAATTATTCAAAATTACATATTAAGCCATTAAGTCTTCCAAATTACATAATATACCCAAAATAAGTTCTAATACATTAATACACCTTGTATTTCCAGAATTTACATTTTTAGTCCCTTAATTTATTTATTTATTCAATTCGAATTACAATATATACAATTACCCATTTTAGTCCATTTAAATATGAAAATGACACATAGGCCCCTCATCTTATATTTTATTTAAATAGTACACGACCTAACTAATATTCTAAAAATAACCCACGAGTTTCAAATGTTACAAAACACACCCTTATACTTACTATTATCCAATCGGTACACTTAACCTTCACAAAAACCCTAACCCTAGCTATTCATCAATTCATCAATCATTAGATCATTATTAGTTTGCATTTATTTGACCTAGAACACACCTCAAATCCCAAATTCATGATCGAACCCTAATTTTTATTCTTTCTTTTCTCGTTTCCATTAAAACTCGATTCACACAAAATTTAACCATGAGTTATTTAGGCTTCCACAATTCGAACCATGATAAACATAGAGCATTCTTATCATATAGAACTCAAATAAAATAAGTTTGATGCCAAAAGGTTCTCGGATACATGATTTAACAAATTATATGTGTTTTATAGATTTATTTATGTATCGATCAATTAGCCTTGCATGATTCACGTTTCATATTTTATTCGACATTAATA
This sequence comes from Artemisia tridentata subsp. tridentata, assembly GCA_021014915.2. Lineage (NCBI taxonomy): Eukaryota > Viridiplantae > Streptophyta > Magnoliopsida > Asterales > Asteraceae > Artemisia > Artemisia tridentata. The sequence goes on from CP139506.1 coordinate 299,497,159, forward strand.
GGACATAAGGTTCATAGGAAAAATACCAAACCACGGTTCGAACGTGTGGATGAGGCGTACGAATTAGATGTTGCTCGGTTTCACTCGCTCGACAAAGGAATTTCCACACGGCCACAAAAACGACTCCACAACCTTGTACACATTTTTCATAGGTCGAGTAGCATGTAAGGGACATGAGAAAAATAAGAAATGAACATTACAATGATCGGATGAGACATAATAATTTTTTTACCTTATTATTGGACTCGACAACAAGAAAATCGAATAGGCTTGAATCGGGCTACCACAAATCGTCTTGCTATTTTTCTAGGCTCCTTAGAACTGTGATGAACTTGTAGAAATTGTTTGGAGAATTATGGTGATCGAATGGAGGCTACAAAAATGTTTGTGTGTGTTTTAGGGTTACTCGGCAATTAGGGTTAATCCAAATAAAAATGAGATTGATTTTAAAATGGCCAAGCCGAGTCAAAGGAGGAGGAAATAAGGCCAAATTTCCGGTTCTATAGTTGGCAAATTTATTTTGATTGATTTCTTCCTTTTTTGTAATTTTTCCCAACATTTAAAATAACTAAATGTAATTCATAATTAATTTGGTGCAAGTAAGGGCAATTTGGTAATTTTCTCACTTGTGTAAATGTTAATAGAAGTTGTTAAAATTATTTGGGGTCATAACTTGTTCATTGTTAGAAGGTTGGAATTTATTTTGTGCTTTACATATGTTTTATTTAGATTTTAAATTCTCAGGGGCAATTTGGTCATTTTACATGTTATAGAATTTTAGGTATTACAACTTCTTCCCCACTAAAAGAAAAATTTCGTCCTCGAAATTTGCAAGGACATAGGAAAGGAAACATGACAGAAACGAAACTGAACATACCAGATCAAAACATGAAATGAGGATAACTCGATCGTATTGACTCTTCGGTCTCCCAGGTTGCCTCGCGCGCTGGGTGATTCCGCCAAAGAATCTTTACAAAAGGAATGACTTTATTTCTCATAACGCGTTCCTGACGCTCTAGAACCGCTTCCGGTTCTTCAGATAAGGTCATATCGGGACGGATTTGATCAAACGGATAAGAAGCCACATGCAGAGGGTGATAGTTGTATCCCCTCAAAAGAGATACATGAAATACATTATGAACATGAGCCAACTGAGGTGGTAAAGCCAGACGATACGATACTTCTCCGATACGCTCCAGAATTTCAAAAGGTCCAATAAACCGAGGGCTGAGCTTGCCCTTAATACCAAAACGTTTGACGCCTCGGAACGGAGATACTTTAAGAAATACCCGGTCGCCGACATTAAACTCTAGATCCCGACGGTGCTTATCCGCATAACTCTTTTGACGCGCCCGAGCCTCTTTCAATTTCTCTTTAGCCGTAGCAACCTTTTCATTTGTGACCTCAATCATCTCAGGTCCTTCAAGAAGACGTTCCCCTACTTCATCCCAACATACCGGTGCTCTGCACTTCCGTCCATATAACATCTCAAAAGGTGCCATATCAATGCTCGCGTGCCAACTATTATTATAAGCGAACTCTACCAAACACAGGTAATCGTCCCAACTACCCGTCCATTCCAACGCACACGCCCGTAACATATCCTCTAATGTCTGGATGGTCCTCTCCGACTGACCATCAGTTTGGGGATGAAAAGCGGTACTGAATTTAAGACGAACACCCCAAACTTTATGCAATCCCTTCCAGAAGCGCGAAGTGAAACGAGGATCATGATCAGAAACGATAGAAGAAGGAGTGCCATGTAATCTAACAATCTCCTGCGTGAAAATTTCTGACAACTTACTAACACTGTAGCTCATACGGATGGGTAAGAAATGAGCGGATTTAGTTAGCCGATCAACGACCACCCAAATCGCGTCATGTTTCCTACGAGTCAACGGTAAACCACAAACAAAATCCATGGATATTTCATCCCACTTCCAAACTGGAATCTCCAAAGGCTGCAATAACCCACTAGCTCTCTGGTGTTCAATCTTGACCTGCTGACAGGTCATACATCTAGCTACAAACGATGCCACATCCTGCTTCATGCCGTTCCACCAGAAGTGTTGCTTCAGATCCCGATACATCTTGGTAGAACCAGGATGGATAGAAAAAGGAGAACTATGAGCCTCAGTCAACAAGGCCTCACGTAGATCAGAATCATCAGGAACACATAATCGATCTCCATACCATACCACACCACTATCATCAACCCGAAACTCAGACTGCTTACCTTCCTCGACATTCTGCACAATAGCCCAGAGTTCACCATCGTCCTTCTGAGCTTCCTTAATCCGCAGCATCAAGTTTGATTCCACCTTCAGACTCGCCCAAAAGCCACTAACGCCTTTTTCACATAGCTCAATCTCTAACCGCTCTAAATCTTGAAGAATACGAGGCTCGATATTCATACTAGCAATCATACCCGATTTCCTGCTGAGTGCATCGGCAACAACATTCGCCTTGCCGGGATGATACTGGATATTAGTGTCGTAATCTTTCAGAAGCTCTAACCATCTCCTCTGCCTCATGTTGAGCTCCTTTTGAGTAAATATGTATTTGAGACTCTTATGATCCGTGAAGATATCACATGATTCACCGTATAAGTAATGTCTCCATATTTTCAACGCAAATACCACAGCTGCCAACTCTAGATCATGGGTCGGATAATTTTCCTCATAGGGTTTTAACTGCCTTGAAGCATAGGCAATTACTTTCCCGTTTTGCATGAGAACACAACCTAAACCTTTCTTGGAAGCGTCACTATAAATCTGAAATCCTCCCGAACCCGACGGTAAGGTCAAAATAGGTGCAGAAACTAGTCGTCGTTTCAACTCCTCAAAGCTCTGCTCACGCTCATCCGTCCACACAAACTTTTCACCTTTTCTCATCAATTGAGTCAACGGTAAAGCCAACTTCGAAAACCCCTCGACAAAACGTCGATAGTAGCCAGCTAAACCCAGAAAACTCCTGACTTCGGTTACCGTGGTAGGTCTTGGCCATTTTGTGATAGCCTCAACCTTAGCTGGATCCATGGTAATCCCATCTGCAGACACGATGTGACCAAGGAAAGCAACTCGGTCCAACCAGAACTCACACTTGGAAAATTTAGCGTATAATTTCTGCTGCCTCAGAATACCCAAAACAGTACGCAAATGCTGCTCGTGCTCTTCCGCCGACTTAGAATATACCAGAATATCATCAATGAAAACGATGACGAATTTATCAAGAAATTCATGGAAGACCCGGTTCATTAAGTCCATAAATACTGCAGGAGCGTTTGTTAACCCAAAAGGCATAACCAAGAACTCATAATGTCCATACCGGGTACGGAAAGCAGTCTTAGAAATGTCCTGCTCTTTAACCCGCAACTGGTGATAACCAGATCGCAAGTCAATTTTGGAGAATACTTTAGCTCCCTGCAACTGATCGAACAAATCATCGATGCGAGGTAGCGGATAACGATTTCGAATGGTGATGCGGTTTAACTCCCGGTAATCAATACACAACCGCATAGACCCATCTTTCTTCTTTACAAAAAGTACAGGAGCACCCCATGGTGACACACTCGGGCGAATAAATCCACAGTCCAATAACTCTTCAAGCTGCTCTTTTAACTCTTTAAGTTCCACCGGTGCCATCCGGTACGGAGCCTTAGAGATAGGCTCAGCGCCGGGAATCAGATCGATAGTAAATTCAACCTCTCTGGCCGGAGCAAGACCAGGAAGTTTTTCAGGGAAAACATCAGAAAATTCCCGAACAACATGAACAGTATTAATATCAGGACTCTCGACAGATGAATCCTTAACAGAGGCCAAATAACCTTGACAACCATGAGACATTAGAGTCCTTGCTTTCATAGCAGAGATAATTTTCACAGATTTCAGAGAGTGTGTTTCATGAAAGACAAATTCAGGCTGAGTTAGATCACCAAAAATTACTTTTCGAGCATGACAGTCAATGGTGGCTCTATGGAAAGATAACCAATCCATGCCCAGGATAACGTCAAAATCAGTCATATCCAGAGGAAGTAAGTTTGCCGAACGGATTCGGTCATCGAATCGTATAGGACAGTTTACATATTCATGATCAATAAGAGTACTGAGTTTCATGGGAGTGGAGAGGGATACTTGATTACTTAGTGGTGTTGGTGATATATTAAGTTTCTTAACCAATTTCATAGATATGATAGAATGTGTAGCTCCAGTATCAAAAAGTGTGAAAATAGCGTGATCACCAATATATAAAACGCCCGTAATCGTACCTGAAGATTGTGCCGCCTGATCCCGCGTCATAGAATATACACGGCCAGTGTTAGGTGGTGGAGGGGGAGGTTTCAAATAGTTCCCGGCTGCCTCCGGGTGTTTAGGGCAGTCTTTCACTCTATGCTCCGTAGACCCGCATCTAAAACATGCCCCAGTAGCCACACGACAAGCCCCAGCATGACGTTTCCCACAAGTAGTGCAAATAGGAAAAGAATAAGAACCCCCAGCCACACCTCCTTGAGAACTAGAACCTGAAGCCCTGCCCTGCTGATTACCCTTAACAGTCTGGTCTCTCCACTGTTTCTGACCGTTGTTGCGTCCTGAGCGATCATCTCCCTGCCTAGTAGTGGACCTGGAATCCTGCCCTCTAGTATCCGACCTCCTCTGATCATGATTCCTGCCAGCCTGACCCTGATGGTCGTATCGTCGATCCCCCTGTCCACGAGAATCGTAACTCCTGTCATTTCGGCCCCTAAAATCCCTGCTCTGACCCTGAGTCTGAATCCTATCCCCATCTCTGTTCCTCTTATACCCAGATCCCTGATGAAATATCTCAATATTGCGAGCTGCGTCGCAACATTCTGCCGGGTCTCGAAACTCATCATTAAGTATGCGGTCTAGTACCCACCTAATACAATAGCAAAGAAAATGTATTAATGTCTATTGGTACCAACCATCAACTTAAATAGGTTACTAACCTTTTGAGTCCCCATTTGAATTGTCTAGCCTGCTGCTTAGAATCCCCAGCAAGCGGACCCACAAAACTCACTAATCTCTGAAACCGCTCCAGATACTGCCCAGCATTCTCAGAATCAAGCTGAGAGATGGTGTTGTACTCCCTAATGAACCTCTGCTGCTCGGAAACTGGGAAGTACCGATTATAGAATGTGGTACGAAAATCAGCCCATGAACAACTAAGAACATATGCATCACCACCCTTTGCTTCTTTGTGCGCTTTCCACCAATTGAGCGCGTCACCCTCTAACTTGAACACAGCCAGACGAGTCTTGAACTCGTCCTCACAACCTAACACCTCGAACAGTTTCTCCATGTGGGTGACCCAGTCTTCTGCTGCATGAGGAGTAGCGGCAGAAGTGAAGGACAACGGCTTGAGCTTATTAAAACTTTCCAGCCACCCATTAATGGTAGTGGGTCGGCCCCCACCACCAGAAGAACTGCCAGCACCCCCAGATGAACCAGCTCCACCATTAATAAGCCGGTTGATAACCGCATCAGTGTTAAGGCCCGGTAACAAATTGGCTATAGCATTAGCCACCATAGCCTCCAGATTGGGGATTTCAGCGTCTCCTCCACTGTTATACTCCTGGTGGCGAGTGTTAACCATCTATAGAATTATGAAGACGATTAGTAAGGTGAAGCAAAATATGACAGAGCAGAATAAGGAAAAGAGTACGCGAAAGGAAAACCTAATGTCTACCCAATCCTCACAGGTCAAAGGCCTAAGCCAACGGGTTTCGGAAACCTGTCTCTCTGATACCATAAATTGTAACACCCCGACCCGACAAGGGTAAAGATATCACAAATATATGGTTTCATATCAGATAAACATAGTATCCATGCATAAAATAGCGGAAGTCAAATACATAATCCCACAATAAGTCAACATGACTTATATCCAAAATGAAAGGAAATAAAAGGAGTACATAAGTTCAATGCCTAAACAATGGCAACATAATGTCTAAGGAAAATCAAATGGTAGATAAGCTATCAAGAATAAGCTCCACTCAAGTGCACTCAACCCCAAAGCCATGCCCAGCTCCTAGCTTAATTACCTGCCGTGTGAAAAGAAACACGGCTGAGCTACACGAGCTCAGTGAACAGATATAACGATAACAAGCAGTAGAATAAGGAATAACAGAATGAATGAGTCAAAGTTAAGCATCAATATGAAGTAGCAGTAATGAAAGATAAAGAGTAAAAGTGTAGGAAAACAGTAATCCTCTACGAGCCCAGTATCAGTAATCAGTAACAGTAATCAGTGTAATCATGCCACCATATAATCATATAGAGGGGAGACCTCTCAGTAAGCCAATAATTATGAGGGGAGTCCTCAAACAGTAAGTGGAGTGATCAGCTCCCAGTATGTGAAAGACGTGTATCGCACACACCATCAGTCACCAGTAATACAGTAATCAGTAATCAGTAACAGTAACAGTAACAGTTCTAGGATGCATCCATACGCCCCAGGTGGCCATAAACCTCCCAACACACCAAATAAATACATAAAAGGGACGGAACAGGTCATCACTCTCCTGCCCTAGAGTCATGCCATCGGTGCATCAATGACATGGCCATGAAACCCTCATGACTAGTTATGGCTCGTAGTATCAAACTGTGGGTCAGTGGTCAAGTATTAGTATTCAGTATTTCAGTTTAGTTTCATAGGTCAATATCCAGTTCAGTATATCAGAAAGTTCATATCAGATGGTTCAGTAACAGAAGGGTCAATATCAGTAGGTTCATTATAAGAAAGGTTCAGTAACAGTAGGTCAATATCAGAGGTTCACAGAAACAAGGAACATGGCAGTGAATCAGAAATCAAAATGAGACGAAGGCACCTTACTAAAGAAGGGCAGAATATCTGTACCTTATTGCTGACAAAGGAAACACACTGAAATAAGATGATCAAGATCACAGGACTACTCCCTCTTCACACCTAGAGGAGTAAAGACATGATTACTAAAGATCCCATTTCCATATTAAGTAACTTTCTATTTTTAGCAGGTTTCCATTTTTAGAAAGTTTCCATATTTGGAAAGTTCCCATCTTTGGTAATATTAAGTTATCATAAATCAATTAAGTCATCATTCAAAGGTATTATGGAGATAAGACGTGTTTTAGCAAGTTATGGAAGTTTTTATGGTTTATTATGACAACTTCTCATATTTTAAGGTTCTAAATGTAATTACATTAAAGGTGAAGGTGTAAAATGAAAATAACAAGTTTTACTCATTTCATACTCAAGTTATCCATATTTATATCTTTAGTCCATTAGATTACATAATTTACCATTTACACCCTTTATATTAATAAGTTCCACTTTAAACCTTATAATCTCAATAATTACACATTAAACCCTTGGTTTATCAAATTTACATAATTAGTACTTATCTTATCAAGTTATTCGAATTCACCCTTAAGTTTCCATAATTTACATAATAAGTCCCTTACTTTAATTAGTTTGCGTATTTAACTTTTAATTTACATTTTCATCCTTTAATTATTCAAAATTACATATTAAGCCATTAAGTCTTCCAAATTACATAATATACCCAAAATAAGTTCTAATACATTAATACACCTTGTATTTCCAGAATTTACATTTTTAGTCCCTTAATTTATTTATTTATTCAATTCGAATTACAATATATACAATTACCCATTTTAGTCCATTTAAATATGAAAATGACACATAGGCCCCTCATCTTATATTTTATTTAAATAGTACACGACCTAACTAATATTCTAAAAATAACCCACGAGTTTCAAATGTTACAAAACACACCCTTATACTTACTATTATCCAATCGGTACACTTAACCTTCACAAAAACCCTAACCCTAGCTATTCATCAATTCATCAATCATTAGATCATTATTAGTTTGCATTTATTTGACCTAGAACACACCTCAAATCCCAAATTCATGATCGAACCCTAATTTTTATTCTTTCTTTTCTCGTTTCCATTAAAACTCGATTCACACAAAATTTAACCATGAGTTATTTAGGCTTCCACAATTCGAACCATGATAAACATAGAGCATTCTTATCATATAGAACTCAAATAAAATAAGTTTGATGCCAAAAGGTTCTCGGATACATGATTTAACGAATTATATGTGTTTTATAGATTTATTTATGTATCGATCAATTAGCCTTGCATGATTCACGTTTCATATTTTATTCGACATTAATAGGACATAAGGTTCATAGGAAAAATACCAAACCACGGTTCGAACGTGTGGATGAGGCGTACGAATTAGATGTTGCTCGGTTTCACTCGCTCGACAAAGGAATTTCCACACGGCCACAAAAACGACTCCACAACCTTGTACACATTTTTCATAGGTCGAGTAGCATGTAAGGGACATGAGAAAAATAAGAAATGAACATTACAATGATCGGATGAGACATAATAATTTTTTTACCTTATTATTGGACTCGACAACAAGAAAATCGAATAGGCTTGAATCGGGCTACCACAAATCGTCTTGCTATTTTTCTAGGCTCCTTAGAACTGTGATGAACTTGTAGAAATTGTTTGGAGAATTATGGTGATCGAATGGAGGCTACAAAAATGTTTGTGTGTGTTTTAGGGTTACTCGGCAATTAGGGTTAATCCAAATAAAAATGAGATTGATTTTAAAATGGCCAAGCCGAGTCAAAGGAGGAGGAAATAAGGCCAAATTTCCGGTTCTATAGTTGGCAAATTTATTTTGATTGATTTCTTCCTTTTTTGTAATTTTTCCCAACATTTAAAATAACTACATGTAATTCATAATTAATTTGGTGCAAGTACGGGCAATTTGGTAATTTTCTCACTTGTGTAAATGTTAATAGAAGTTGTTAAAATTATTTGGGGTCATAACTTGTTCATTGTTAGAAGGTTGGAATTTATTTTGTGCTTTACATATGTTTTATTTAGATTTTAAATTCTCAGGGGCAATTTGGTCATTTTACATGTTATAGAATTTTAGGTATTACACCGGCGCTTACGTACTCGGCTTTGGTCATGGAGACAATAAGAGTAGTTTGTTTCTTGGGGAACCAAGATGTTTGTTAATCAACCTATGAAGGTACAAACATTACTCATTATGTTTCAATCCACATTAACTCTCACATTATCAGAGTTGGTATAGAAACATTTTCTACATCAATCTCCTCAAGATATCGTAATCTCAAGTGTGTAGTATCTTTAATGTATGGTATGATACATTAAACACTTTGATGTAAGAGGTTTTGGGACACTTCTTACAAGTAGGCACAAAGCCAACACTATTCATGATAATGGACCTACTTGCCGTTAGGTAAACTACTTTACCTGTTATGCCCCTAACCTAGTTATATCCGCGCACTCACCTTCTTCGTCTCTTGTGAGTTTCGTATTTGCGGATATGGGCGTCATTGTCAATAAGGACTATTAATTAAACTATGTATCTCATACATATAGTATACATAAGTTTAAAGGGATACTTAATTTAGGCAAGATTACTTATGTGCAAGGAAGGAAACTTGATTCACTCATCAATGCTTAATTCAAACTTGTCACGCATGATCTTCAAGCGATCATCGAACATTTCTGGACAAGTTGAGTTTGACATGATGAGATGTGAATAGAGTTTCTGTGTTATAGTGCCTACCATGTTAGATTCTAACTACACTATTTCATGCCAAACATTACTACTAACAAAGGGTGTTTTAAGAAAGCGTACCTGTGCTTGAGGTGTTGCTCTTAAAACTAGAGGATTAGACTACCTTTGTTGAATGTTGAGCATATAAGACACGACTTGACTTTTGCGTCACCAGACTTGTTTGATAACACATCATACTCCTTTTGTAAGACTCCAAAATTTATTTACACTCATGTTTTCCTAGCAAAACAAAAGTTCAAACATCTGGTCCCCAATATCTCATGGGTCCAAAGTTGTTAGAGTCAAACATCCTACGCATTTGTTACGTTAGTTTAGGATGTGAGAATGGAAGACACATTTCCCATGGTAAGTAACCTTTTGGTGGACGATCATTGCAAGTTACGGGAAAGTTAATTGGATGATTTTGTCTTCTAAAGTTACCTCTCGGTAGAGGAGTTCTAGACCGAGGTTTGGGAGAGTTCACCTTTCTAGGCGGAGGAGTAGTCGACTTTGTGTCACGCTTTACAAATCCATGTTCGGGAGATGACAATGGTTTGTAAGAGCTTTTGACCTCCCCTTTACTTGGAGTAGACACACTAGAACTATTTTTAACTATGTGACTCGGTTTAGGACTTAGACTATTTTTCAAAATTGACTCAGTTTCGTCTTCAGCACCAGACGGTACCACGGTACCACTAAATTTAGTGGTGACGTCTGTACCTTTAGTGGTGCCGTCCCCTTCAGACTTAGACGTTTTAGCATTACAAATTTAACTTGTTTGGTACCACTTGTAGAAGCCTAATTTGGGTCAAATCCTAAACCCGAACGGTCATGTTCACTATATCTAATATTTTCAAGTATATCATTAAGCTTTTTAGTTCCTTCATCAAACTTAATGATTCTTAAAGCATTTTCTTTAAGTTTTTCATTTTCTACTTGAAGACTTATACATGACCCACATCCTAAGTCTACTTCCTTGTTTTTCTCAAGTCTTTTAACTTGATCTTTTAGTTCTAGGACTTGTAGTTCTAGTTCTTGTAGTTTTAACTTAAGTTTTGTGTTTCTACCTAAGATCTTAGTACTAACTACGCATAGTTTGTTGTATTCGTCATGTAATTCACTATCATCTATTGACGAATTATTATCACTATAATAAGAAGAGTCGGAACGTACCTCGTTAGAAGCCTGAGCCATTAGGCACCTTTCATTGTTAGGCTTCTTCTCTTCTTCTTCACCGCTATCACTCCAAGAGCCTCCTACAAAAGCTCTTTGGTTGTTGGAGTTCGGTGGTTTAGGACATTCTCCTATGAGGTGATTAGGATCTCCGCATCTATAGCATTTCCTATCACTTGTCCCTTTCCTTTCATCACGATTCTTTTGAGATGACCTCCTTTCATCGCGAGGTTGTCTAGGAAATCTACCTTTCCTTCTAAAGAACTTTCTAAAGTTCCTAACGGCTAGTGCGTACTTTTCAACTTCACTACCGGAACTCGAACATTCCTCATCACTGGACTCATTCTTGGCTTTTAATGCTAGAGATCTAACTCTCTCACTTTTGCCTTTGACAATGTCGGAATCCTTCTTGATGATCATCTCGTGAACTTTCAAATTTTCTATAAGTTCATCGAGTGACAATGCCGCCAAGTCCTTTGACTCTTCTATGGCGGTGACCTTTGCTCTCCATTTAGGATGTAGAGCTCTAAGAAACTTCCTAAGATAGTTCTTACTAGAATAACCTTCATCAAGAGCTTTAAGACTAGTGATAATAGTATTAAATCTAGCAAAAGCATTATCTATTGACTCATCCTCCGAAATGGAGAATTGTTCATATTGTTGAACAAGAAGATCTATCTTATTCTCTTTGACTTGGTTATTACCTTGGTGAGTGACTAACAAAGTTTTCCAAATATCTTTTGCCGTATTACACATGAAAATTCTTTCGAATTCCTTTTTAGGCAAAGCATTATAAATCATCATTTTAGCCTCATTATTTTTAGCTAATTTCCTTTTAAGTTCATCACTTTGTTTATCATAAGAAACTATTTCATCCTTTTTAGTTTCTGGATTTATTTGAATAGGTTTAAAGTCACCCTCGGTAATAACATGCCAAAGATCAATGTCTTTTGATTTCACATACGTTTCGAATCTTGTTTTCCAATATATAAAACAATCGGTTTCGAAAAGTGGTGGTCTTTGCATAGATTGCCCTTCTAGATATTTGTCGGAATCCATTGATCGATTCAAGTTTTAAAATACAATATACTTTAAAATCTTGACTGACGTGGCTTCTGATACCAATTGTGGGAAACTAGAAGGGGGGTTGAATAGTTTACCGGTTTAAAATTCTTTTAAAAATCTTGTTTTAAAAGTTGGTTATTGGAAACTTTGATTCGAACTCTATATGTAATCAATCAACACCAATATGAACTACACACTAAACTAACAAATATAAAGTAATGAAAGTAAATAGTAGAGTTGGAAAGATCAAACCGAGACAAAGGATTTATAGTGGTTCGGCTACGAAGCTCTTCTTCGCCCTACTCCACTCCCCGAGTACCACACTCGAGAGTTTCAAACACTATATCAACAACCTCCCTTTAGGCGGAGAAAACCGTACACGTCGCTTATCCTATTACCGACACTAAGCTAGATGTCGAGTGCTAATCTTAGCTAGCACCAATCTACCAAGGTCCACGTGACCAAACACTCAAGCCCAATGGCTTCAAGAGATCACCAAGATCTCAACACGATCACAATGATCAACACTCACTTCACTCTACTCAACTAACACTAATCTATCGACCCTTGATCTTCTTGATCAATCACACAAGCCCAATGGCTATAAGAGATGTTCACTATCTCTATAGATCACACTTGATCTTCACTCTCACTCACAAAAGAAAGATAATCTTGATGTATACTAAGATACAATCAAGGATGTAACAAGTGTTACAAAAACCTAACAACCATAACTCTTGTATCTTCTTGAATACTTGAGTTCTTCTCTTGCTAATGAAGAGGGATGACAACACCTTGTATCTACTTGGATACTTGTGTTCTTCTCTTGTTAATGAAGAGGGATGACAACACCTTGTATCTACTTGGATACTTGTGTTCTTCTCTTCCTAGTGAAGAGGTATGAAGAGGATCACTTGAGGGATGATTGGATCACTCTTGAAACAAAGAAAAACTAATCTAAAGAAGTGAAAGGTTTGAGAGGATTAAGCAAAGGGATTTTTCTGTGTGTGAAGGGTGCCTAAAACTGTGAAAGGGGTTGGTATTTATAGGCAAAGAAAATCTGAACGTTACAGAAAAAATGGTACGGACGGCTCCTTTAAATAACCCACGGCTCCGTTAAATTTAACGGTACCGTGGAGCCGTGGTAGACTAGGACGCTCCAAATTTTGTCTTTTCTGGTGAAAACTTATTTGGGGAAGGTTGGAGCTTATTTTGGTGGGAAAAATAGCTATTGTGATTTTCAAACTTATTTTTCCATTAAAACATTTCTTAATATTTCAAAAATAATTTGTCATGTGTATTTTTGAAAAAATGTTTTGTTCCATTTAAAATGTGAATTTTCAAAACATAAATTCACTTCTTTGATCACTAGTTCAAGTTGTAACTTTGTTCAAGAGTGATTTGCGTAGAAACGAGATCTTCCGAATAAAGACTTGTTTACGTTTATTTTAACGTATCGTGATTTCACATTTTGTCATCCTCAAAACGTGAAGTAATCGAAAGATATAAATAACGTTTTTAGAACATTATTTGCGTCAACACCTCGGATTTACCGACAACTACACTTTACACGACTGGGTATACTGCCCGTTAGTGCATTAGGTAGACCTTAGGTAGACAAGTAATTATAAATAGTAAAACCTAGTCCGAAATCCTGTATCAAGTTTTTGGCGCCGCTACCGGGGAACTATTTAAGGATTTTGTTTAAGTGTTATATTTTTTATTTAATTTTCATCATCTCACGATTTTTTTCAAGTTTCAGGTACCATGGGTGATGTTGACATCAATGAACTTACCCTTGAAGAATACCTCGCTTTGACGCGAGAGAAACAAGGGCCTGGTTTGGTTGGGCCGGTTATTGGAGCTGATGTTCAATTCGAAATCAAGAATCAGTTCATAAAGGAGTTGAGGAAAGACCCCTTTTTTGGAAACAATACCGAAGATGCTCATGAGCATATTGACAAAGTCTTGTACATCGTGAGCCTGTTCAACATTCCCGGAGTTTCTCACGATGCGATCATGCTCCGAGTGTTTCCTATGACACTCACGGGAGCTAATAAGAGATGGGTTGATAGATTGCCAGCGGGGACTGTCAGCACTTGGGATCCCTTAAAGAGATTGTGGAAAACTAGAAGGGGGGTTGAATAGTTTTTACCTTTTTAAAAATTAATTCGCTTTGTGACTTAACGTGATTTTAAAGTAAATACGCACAAACAAACAATATAAGTTAAGTAAGTAAGGAAAGGAACAATCAAACCACAACGCGGAGATTTATAGTGGTTCAAATACAAGGACTCTCTTCCTTGCCCTACTCCACTCCTCGAGCCTTTAACTCGAGAGTTTTTCTTCACTAAGAAACAAACTCCCTTCTCGGCGGAGAAAACCTTTATACACGTCGCTTACACTTTATCCGGTACTAAGCTAAACACCGGGTTCTTTACAAGGGTACAACCACTCCCGTTGGTTCTTTAACAAGGGTACAACCACTCCCGACACTCTATGTGTTTTGAGGACTAAAACACTAACCGATCACTAATGAATGAATGATATAACAATTATGTCAAAACACTACTAGATCATACAGTAACTAACTAATCAAGACTTGCAACACAGTGTTGAAGCTTGTTGATGCTTGAACTCTTTTACTACAAAAAGAAAGATCACTAAGAATGAAGTGAATGAAATGGGTTAGTAATGTATAAATGAATGAATGTATAATTTATGCTATGTAAGTGATGATTATGCCTGAATGATCAGCTTACTATTTATAGGCAAAGCTGATCAACAGGTGGCGGATCTGGCAGATCCAAAATATGGGATCTGCCCATATACTGGTTTGGTTCCTCTGGGACATGCCAGCTAAGGATTTTCCATATCTTTCCATATCTTGTGAGGTCTTGCCAAGATCTTGAAAAATTAATTTAGTTACTTAAAGATCTTTCCAGAATATTTTCCAAATCCTCAAGATATCAAAATTAGGTATGCCATGATGTCATGTTAATATTTCTAATTTAAGAAATAAAAGTAAAACAAGTAAATGTAAAATGTATGTAATATTATTCCTAGTGATTATGTAGTATGTGTTTTAAAAATCTTGTTACTATAAATGTAAAAGACTTTAACTTATATTTATGCTTTGCTAAAGATAAACCTTATAATTGTTATTAACAAAATAAAACAAATATCGTAAAATATAAATAACGTTTTTAGGACGATATTTGTATTAACAATCTTCCCCTTTTTGTTGATGACAAAACATAAAGTTTATTTTTAAGCAATGTAATATGTAAAGTGAAAGTCTTTTAAAAATATAGATTAAGTTAGTTTTATGCAAGTTTTGAAAACTACTTTAAGCATAAAAACATGTACTATGATGTAAAAAAATATGTACTGTGATGATCATAGTGATGTATAAACTTAATCCTATCATATCCACTACTAATACTACACCAATCATAACTCCAGTAGTTAACATATCATCACCTACTTCATCTCAACCAAGATCACCATCACCTACTCCATCTCAACCAAAATCACCATCACCTACCATAACACCAGTGGATACCACACCACCATATGCACCATCTCCAGTGAGAAAATCATCATCACCTCATCATTCACCCAAACTTCAACCCAATGATTTACTTGCCACACTCCAAGTCATTGATGAATCAATGTGGCTTAACCAATCAAATACTCAAGGCAATGAGGAACTTGATCCTCTCAACGCCTCTTCAAACATGATGGACTCTCACTTACGTGATACAAAGGATTTAGAATCTATTTGGCTTGCCTCCATCATATCTTCATCAAATCCAACCAACCCTCCGCAATAGGCACTTTTAGGTTCTTCCTAGTCTCCTTTTATAGGATTTCTTAGGATTGTTTTAGGACTTCTCTTTTTATTGTAACATCATGTTTTGTGACTTGTGTCACAAACAATTCTCAAGTAATGGATGTTATATTTATGCTTATAGGTGATCACTATTTGGCATAATATCTTGGTTTGTTTGATTTACTAACATTATTGTATGGTTGGTTTGAATTCTCATAATGATTTGAACACTTACATTTAGGTGCATTTTTTTATCAGACACGTATTTTTGACTTTTTAAAGTCAAATGGGTTGACCTATCATGCTTGGTTGACCTATACATATGCATTATGCTACTCGGTTGGAATTATTCACAACTAACCTTTGTTTTGTAGCTTTTCTCAACCTTGAATCATATACATTGGTACCCTAGCAACGAGGAGTATAGATCGAGGGGGAGTATATCATATACTAACTCATTATTATGTAGCATTTCTCATCCGTGAAATGTATACGTTGGTACCCTAGAAATGGGGAGTATACATCGAGGGGGAGCATATCATATTCTAACCATTTATTTTGTAGGATCATGCATCATAACCTTGGCACTCCAAATTAGGGGGAGTATTATCCAAGGGGGAGCTTTTAAAGTTCTAAAAATCATTGAATCATTTACTCCAATTTAGGGGGAGTAATAATCAAGAAATGTTTACCACATTCCGCTACGCATATCTTCTTTTTGTTTCAACAAAAAGGGGGAGATAGGATTAAGTTTATACATCACTATGATCATCACAGTACATTAGGAGTGGGATTTATTAACCAGTACGGTCTGACACTTATTCGTGTTGTCCTTCTGTGTGGTCTGGGCATGTAGGAGTTATTTGATTTATGCATTGTGAGATGCAGAATTAATACCTAGAGATGTTGGTGAAGGTATGTGATTTGATTATCTAAAGGTTCTAATATATAGTTTCTAAGGTTTATGGACATTGGTGTTTGGATTTTATGTGTTGATTTCCAATGACTTGTGATCCGTCTGAAAACGTATATATAAATATAAACAGTCTCAGAATGAATACTCGTGAATAATTACAAATTACCCCTTTGTGAAAAAGGATACTTGCAAAAACTCACGCTCGTGTGTAGTGTTAAGACAGGTAAGTAATTACCCGAATCGTTTCCCAACGAGGTGTGAATGGGCAAACTGTGAAAAGCTAGGATTAGAGTGACTGATGATTTAGATTGCTTTTGATTTTGCTTTTTAACAATTCTAAATAACAAATTAAAACAAATATACACAATAAAATTAAACGCGAATTAATTAACCTAAAAACGCGTAACAGAAAATCTAAAACGGGACTAAAAAGTAAAATTTATGAAATTTAAAACCTAAAAATGTAAAATGACTTAAAACTTATTTAAAAACTTAAATTATATTTTTTTATACTTTTTATCTAATTATTATTAATTATTTATTTATTTAATTACTTATTAAACTATTTAAATTTATAAAAAATACTAAATGAACAAAGAAAATTTTAAAACTTTTTCTAAAAATATTATAAAGTAAAAAGAAGTTAATAAAATTATAAAAATGAAAATTACTTAATTAAAATTTAAAAAGATAAATTCTATTAAATAGAAGCTATCACTTTATTTCTATTTTTGGTTTTTCTTAAGGTCTAAAAATGTGATTATATTTTTCCTGGATTAAAAATGACAAAAGAAAATTATGAAAATTAGATTTATATTTTTCTGATTATTTATCTATTTATTATGATTTAATTACTAATTTAAACTAAATAAAGGATTAAAAATATTAAAACTATTCAGAAAATTATGAAAGTTTTTCCTAAATTACTTTATAAGATTACAAAGCTAAGAAAAATAAAATGGGCGTGACAGCTTTTTGGGATAAGCTGTTAATAAGCTAACAATTTATATAAGCTAAAAATTGAAAAACAAAAGAAGGGTTAAATAGAAATGGGTTACTAATACCAACGGAACTGGTGCCCCAGAGCAGTTGGAAGGGGGTGTGGTACTAAGCATGTTATACTAGCGAGAGGTCTCAGGTTCGAATCCCACACCCCACATTTTTGCAAAATTATTTATTTATTTATTTTTTTAATTTTCTTTTACACAATAACTTTTTAGCTAAATATAAGAAACTTTTAAAAAGACAAAAATTTTAGATTAAGCTAGATAAGCCAGAAACTTCTAGCTTATTTACACAGTGGGCTATTAAGTTTATTTAAAACTAGAAATTCTTCAAACAAGCTAAAAGCTTGTTTATAAACTATGAGCTTATGGAAAATGTTGCTATGGACTATACTATACCTAAAGAAGCTACTGGGTTTGTAAGAACACTAGCTTATAAGCCAGAAAAGCTCAAAAGAGCTTTTGGCTTATGTGAGTCTGTTACTTCCCCTGCACCAGGGTCAAACAACCCAATTCGAGGGCTTGTTTAGGGCTTGTAAGAAACTACAAAAAATGAACCAAAAATACCTCACTATAGTTGAGCTAGTGGGGAATGATTATCAAAAGAAATTGGCTGGTAAGAGCTTATAGGGAAGGAATTTAAAATTCCACAAACTTTCTAAAAACACCACAAAGACTGCTGATGCAGTCTGTTTACTGAATTGGTGTGCACTTTGGTGCACACTTATGCAGAGGTTCTAGGCTATAAAGGACACACTAAATGAACCAAAGGGAGTTCAGAACTGCCAAGGAAAGAGGCTAAACAAGCTTGTGGCCATAAATAGCTTATGTGAGCTTGTGGCAGTCCAAAATTCCCACAGGTTGTACAAAGCTACTAAATTGATTCAAATGACTACTTGGAACTTGGAAAGAGCTTATAATGGTCAAAATAAGCCAGGTTGAAGTTGACCAAATGGTCAATGCACAGTAACAACTGTGTTTGGCTTGTTAGTCTGCTAGAACCAAACACTCCCTTATTGGGACTGTTATGGATTTTCTAACTGAGCTTGATGTTTTAAAGTACTGAAATGAATTCTAATGGTACTAGTAGTTATATTAAGCTATAAAAATGGACTTGACACAGAAAAATAAAGCAATAATATTAAGCTAGCTTATATAGTTATTTTTGGCTTTTCTAAGTTTTTTAAGGTGAAATTTAAGAACAAGGCTATGTTAACTGATTAAATCTATTGAAATATGTTAAGACACTATTAATAAGCTAGAAAATATAATGACAAGCTAATAATAAGCTACTAACAGTAATATTGAAAAATCAAGAAAAAGCTTAGAAAAAGCTTACAATCGAACTGAGTTGTGAGACAAAAAACCAAGATCAGAACCTATTCTAGCTTGTCAACACAAGCTAGAAAACTACACTAAGCCTTCCAAATTAGCTTATTAACCCAAGAAGAGCTTATTACCAGGCAGTTGACTTTCTGTTGACTTTCTTCAATACTTGAAATTAAGAACTGATTTAATCTATATAAGCTTACATGAAGCTAAGAAGAGCTTATGTCAGCTTATTTCAAGGTGGTTTGGAGCTTTTCATTATATTTAAGACTAACTTGGAGCTTATTCTAGTTAACAGATGACTTGAAACTTTAACAATACTGATAATTAGAATAAAATTGATTGAAACAAGATTGCTAAGATAGAACTGAACTTGTATTAAATATTTGAACTTGAAATTACAATAAGTAAGACTGATTAAGTAAAAAGCGATTATACTAAATTAACTACTACTTAATACGATTACAAATGCTTCTATTTATAGTACAAAATGCTGGGAAACCATGAGTCATCCTCTCTGAGTCATCCTTGAACCTTTAATTGCCTTAATATCTTCTCAAACGTCCACTTGATTTTTGGCGGGAAAGTCAGTTAGTGGGAAAACCACTTGGGTTCTGTGAGGTGACTGGAGGAGAAGCATTTAATGCTTTTGATAGTTGGTGGGATGTGTAACAGAGGAGGGGGGAGGTGGGTGTGTCAGGATAAGGGTGGTGGATGGTGGGTTGAGGTGCTTGGGCGGGTAACTAGGAAGAAGAAGATAGTTTGACCAGAGTCAAACATCTGGTTTGGCTAACTAAGAAGGGAATGGGTCGGGTATTAGGTTTTTAGTTAGTGGGTTGGGCTGGTGTGGTTGTGTAGTGGATTGGGTTTATTAATAAGGGTAGGGTTTTTTTTTTTTTTTTTGTTTAGGTCTGGTTGGTTTATAGTAGCTAAATCACAAGGACCAAAATTGCCATTTGCTGAAAGTTGAGGGGTTGAGTTTGTAAACTTCCAAACTATCTTCAAGGGATTAAACCTGCCACAAAACAATAACACAAGGACCAAAGTTTATTTTTCTCAAAGTTTTTTAAATCCCAGGGACCATTTTTGTCCATTTTGCAAAGTTCAGGGACTAAACTTGTAATTTTATGAAACTTCACACCAAAGGACTATATATGTTTATTTTATGATTCTTAAAGGACCTTTGATGACTTTTCCTGTTTTTAGAATAACCAGGGACTAGTTTTGACAACTTTTGAAAGTTGAGGGAATGAAACTGCCAATTATGCAAACTTTGTTCGTTTTTCACTTGTTTTTAAACATTTTGCATCTGAAACATATAAAACACAATTCTGGGATAATTTCAGTATTATGATGCATTTTTGAGTGTTTTTGGATGTTTTGGCAGCTCAGATTAGGTAAAAATGATGAGTATTTAGACACTTATCAATCACCCACACTAAACTATTGCTAGTCCCTAGCAATCATTTGAGAAAACTTAATGGATTTATCTCTTTACCAAAAGCCATTACTTCTGGAGTAGCCAATGTTTTAGTATGTGATACTTTGGTACAATGATAACCAAATGATTTTGAGCAAACCATCAGCTGTCAACGGTTTTGATTTGTCTTTACCAAAAGCCGTTTGCTTCTGGACTAGCCAACTCTTAGATAAATTATCACTATTATCTTTGGTGAGCTGATTACCAATCATGGATTTTCCACTGCCTTTACCACAAGCCATAACCTTGCGGGCTAGCCAACTCTTCACTTATGAAGATATGGTGAGTCGAATACCATACAATTTTCGGCAAATTGCAAGCCATAAACGGATTTGAGTTATCTTTACCAAGAGCCGTTTGCTCCTGGATTAGCCAATCCTTTTGTGGGTTAGACATGGCGGACTGATAACCATTTTATTGTGTTCTAAGTGAGATTTTTTTTTTTAAATTTTGGCTAAAATGGGGGTACTAGATGGTACATTTGATCAAATTCGCTAGAATTCCCCCCCACACTTAGAACTGAATATTGCCCTCAATATTCAAAGCACCGGTTGTTAAACCAACACTTAGAACGGAAAAAGGAAATATTAATAGCCATTTATTTTGATATATACACATTTTTTTTTTTTTTTTTTTTTTTTTTTTTTTGACTTATATACAACATGTGGGGCATCTCCCCCACACTTAGGTGAGACACGAGTGAAAACCCATGTATTTGCTACTGTTTTTGATTCCCGAGTCGCTAGCTTGACTCGACCCCGAATTGAGTTGATTCCTCCCGAACAGTCAGGTTTATCACGCAAGCTAACCGCTTGTGAACGGTCAACCGTAACAAAGGGTTCCTGAACAGCCCGGGAGAAAAAGCAATTTAAAAGTCTATGGGGAAGTAAGTGGAAGAGACCATCTCCATCGGATTTTCATTCAAAATGTTTGTATACACATTGAAGTACATGAAAGTTCCACACCAAGAGAGATATATCTGGCATTAAACCAATGTTATATGGAAAATGCCAGGGTCAAAAGTAACATCCTCACTCCCAAATGAGTGAAAGATAGGGGAAATCACCGGGTAGGTGAAGGGAAGAAGAGAGATCTGAACAGCAATTAAGATAAGAACTTCCTCCTCAAGAATTGCATTTTCAAGTGGAGGAGGCAAGTCCTTAAACTTGATCTCCGGAAATTTATCAGTTTTCTCAACTGACTGAACTTCCTTTTTATGAAGTTTAACGGGAGGGAGAGGAGGAGAATTGCCCTGATTTAACAATTTCTCAAGAGAAAGAATATCTCCCTCCAGATCAATCTCAGCGTTATCAATTCCTTCAAGAAATGAATCACACTTGAGAAAAGCCTCAATCTCTTCCAAATTGGAATCACTTCCCTCAAACGGAGTGAGAGAAGGGGAAGAGTCGGAAATGATGGGTTGAGAAGATGGAGTGGGATCACCACTCACAGAATTATGAAAATAATCAACACTCTCTTGAGAGTACTCCTTTGATGCAACATCAATGACATCGATTCGGTTAACCGATTTAGAGTCATAATTTGAGGAGTACCTCGAAGTTTGATCATGGTTAAAGGTAACAGCTTCCTTATCCACACGCAAGGTGATCTCATGCTTAAATACATCAATAAGAGCATGGCCCGTTTTTAGGAATCCTCTTCCAAGAATGAGAGGAACTTTTTGGTCTGCGTCGAAGTCAACAACCACAAAGTCAGCTGGAAAATGGAACTTTCCTATTTTCACAAATACATCTTCGGCAATGCCGCGAGGATGAGAGATGGTTCGATCTGCAAGCTCAAGAGTCATGCAGGTAGGAGTAAGAGCCGGAAGAGAAAGTTTCTTCCATACTGAATGAGGCATCAGGTTGATGCTTGCACCTAGATCTGCTAAGGCATAGCATTCAACCATTCCTGGAAATACACAAGGTAGTAGAAACTTTCCAGGATCTCCAAGCTTCTCCGGAAGCTTTTTCAAGATAACCGCTGAGCAGTTCTCATTTAGTGGAGTTTTAGCCATTTCAATCAGTTTTTCCTTGTTGCTTAACAAGTGTTTGAATGTTGATGCAAACTTGGGCATCAAAATGATAGCATCCGCAAAACTTATGTCAAAATGTAATTCTTTAAAGATTTGAAAGAATTTGTCCATTTGTTGACTAGCCTTCTCACGGTGCTTTTGCTCATTTAAGCGCGATGGGTAAGGAATGTAAGGTTTGGATTTAGGAGCTACAACTTCAGGAGTCTTAACAGATTCAAAGACAACTCCTGGTTTGGATTTTTTCGGGACTACCGGAGGATAGACATGTGCTGTACTTTGTGGGCTTGGAATTTGCACTTTGTACGTTGTATCCTCCGTCTCTTTTTCCATTTCAAACAACGGAGGAGGAATAGGGCCAGCTGGCCCCTCATAAGCAGCACCACTCCGAGTGGTGATAGCTTTGACGAAAGTGGTATCTTCATCATCATCACTGTCATCAAGTACACTGACAGGAACAGCATTGAGCATTTCGGAATAATATCTGGCTGATCTTTGCTCACTAAGTTTGGTTGACAAACTTTTAACCGTAAATCGTGAAAGAGTAGGATCGATTCTAGACGGTTGAGGAGCAATTGTTGGTGTAGATTTTTGGATGACAGAAGGTTGGATGACCGAAGGTTGGACGTATTTAGCACTTCCATTGTTAGTGGGAAGTACCGGGTCCTTTATCACCTTGAATTCAACATGAGATTTACCACTACGTGTACTGACAGCTTTGAGTTCACCCCTAGGGTTGACAACAGTGTTACTTGGGAGACCTCCCGAGGTAGAAGGTATATCAGTTAAAGACTTTTTGATCTGGTTTAATTGGGCAACCAATAACTGGTTTGTCTCACGTTGTGTCTTATTTGTTTCCTCTTGGGTTTTCATGAATTGCATAAGCAACTCATCTGAGGACGTCTGATTTCGGTTTGAACCTTGGTTTTGATTAAAATTTGGACCATCGTTTTGGTTAAAATTACCCTGATTCTGACCTCGGTTTTGATTGAAATTTTGAGAATTGTTAAAATTTTGTCCCTGATTTTGAACAAAGCGATTTTGATTATTATGATTTGGCACGGGTGGAAAACCAGGTGGGACCATAGCATTCGGTGCTCGGTACTGAGTCTCAGCATGCGGACGGTATTGATTTTGGTTTACTGCAGCTACGGGAGCTGAGTAAAGAGAAGCATCGGTTGCTTGACAATCAAAATACGCATGTGGGCCACCACAAGTTTCACACACTTTGTTTATTGCTTTGATTTATTCCGGTTTATGAATTTCACTTTTTAATTATTTCATTTCCTTCATCATACAACGCATTGAGTCCGTTAAAAAGGCTAACTCTGAGGAGTTACCGGATGAAGAAGCAGTAGGAGTGACAGGAACATTCACTTTGTTTCGCGAAAAAGGAACTTTTGATTTATTTTCACAAATTTCAATCACCTCTTTGGGTTTGCGATTCAAGATATTGCCACCGGCGGCTGCGTTAAGTGCATCTTGATCGTTTTGGGTCAATCCATTATAAAAAGTATTTATCTGTTGTAACTCCGTGAAATCGTGATGTGGGCATTTTCTTAGGAGATCTTTAAATCTGTCCCATGCCTCTCCGAAATTTTCATCAAAACTTTGACGAAATCCAGCAATTTCATTTTTTAGATTAGTCGTCTTTGATGGAGGGAAGAAATAATTTACAAATTTCTTAACGAGATCTTCCCAGGTTTCAATGGATCGAGGGGGTTCTTTATCCAGCCAAATTCGGGCTGCCCCCTCAAGTGAGAATGGAAATAGCATCAATTTGATAACTGTTTGCGGCACATTTTTGTAATTGATTGTAGAGGTCAGTTTGTTGAACCAACGAATGTGTGCATAAGGATCCTCTCGTTCAAACCCGTGGAATTGGTTTGTGGACACGAGCTGAATCAAATGTGTTTTCAGTTCAAAATGATCAGAATCGATGACTGGTAAAACGATGGCATCTCCGTAACCCTCGGTGGGTGCCTGGAGCATTTCAGCCATTGTGCGTTCGTCTGCCATATTATCAGTGAGAACAGTACGAATCTCGGGTTCGACTATTTGGGCAACACGTCTACGATTACGTCTTCTCGAAATATCTACGAGTTCACGTAAAGGGCTTGATGACGTGGAAGAACGAGTGCGCATGCACTAAGTAAAATATTCCAATTAAAACAAGACAGAAGCAAAACACAGGTTAACTTAAACCAACAATCAACAAGCGTACGGTAGCTCTCTAAAAGATAAACGCACAGAGTGGCGGAGAAGCAAAGGTGGGCAATTAAGCTCCTTAAAAACCCGCTTCTTTCAGTCCGACAATTTAATGTCAGACTATCCTAGAACCTCCGTTAGAGTTTGTTTATCAATCAAAGGTGAGCCGATATTCGCAAGTGATACAAAGGTAAAGTTTTAAATCTTTGGTTTGGGAACTTATTATGGTCGTACCCCCAGTTAGGTAGTACTCTGTCTTGGTTCTCGATGGTAAATTTTTTATTGTTATTTATTATTAACAAAGAAAACGGAAATTATTTTTGGTGTTTTTATTTTTTATATGATAATAATAATAATAATATATATAGAAAAGAAAAAGAAAAATATTTTTGTATTTTATATGGTTTTTGGGAAATAGGAACTTCTGATAGAAGGATCTCGAATCACTAATCGCTAAAACTCTACACAATTGTCGCAGCACACCTCCCCGGCAGCGGCGCCAAAATTTGATCCGTCTGAAAACGTATATATAAATATAAACAGTCTCAGAATGAATACTCGTGAATAATTACAAATTACCCCTTTGTGAAAAAGGATACTTGCAAAAACTCACGCTCGTGTGTAGTGTTAAGACAGGTAAGTAATTACCCGAATCGTTTCCCAACGAGGTGTGAATGGGCAAACTGTGAAAAGCTAGGATTAGAGTGACTGATGATTTAGATTGCTTTTGATTTTGCTTTTTAACAATTCTAAATAACAAATTAAAACAAATATACACAATAAAATTAAACGCGAATTAATTAACCTAAAAACGCGTAACAGAAAATCTAAAACGGGACTAAAAAGTAAAATTTATGAAATTTAAAACCTAAAAATGTAAAATGACTTAAAACTTATTTAAAAACTTAAATTATATTTTTTTATACTTTTTATCTAATTATTATTAATTATTTATTTATTTAATTACTTATTAAACTATTTAAATTTATAAAAAATACTAAATGAACAAAGAAAATTTTAAAACTTTTTCTAAAAATATTATAAAGTAAAAAGAAGTTAATAAAATTATAAAAATGAAAATTACTTAATTAAAATTTAAAAAGATAAATTCTATTAAATAGAAGCTATCACTTTATTTCTATTTTTGGTTTTTCTTAAGGTCTAAAAATGTGATTATATTTTTCCTGGATTAAAAATGACAAAAGAAAATTATGAAAATTAGATTTATATTTTTCTGATTATTTATCTATTTATTATGATTTAATTACTAATTTAAACTAAATAAAAGATTAAAAATATTAAAACTATTCAGAAAATTATGAAAGTTTTTCCTAAATTACTTTATAAGATTACAAAGCTAAGAAAAATAAAATGGGCATGACAGCTTTTTGGGATAAGCTGTTAATAAGCTAACAATTTATATAAGCTAAAAATTGAAAAACAAAAGAAGGGTTAAATAGAAATGGGTTACTAATACTAACGGAACTGGTGCCCTAGAGCAGTTGGAAGGGGGTGTGGTACTAAGCATGTTATACTAGCGAGAGGTCTCAGGTTCGAATCCCACACCCCACATTTTTGCAAAATTATTTATTTATTTATTTTTTTAATTTTCTTTTACACAATAACTTTTTAGCTAAATATAAGAAACTTTTAAAAAGACAAAAATTTTAGATTAAGCTAGATAAGCCAGAAACTACCAGCTTATTTACACAGTGGGCTATTAAGTTTATTTAAAACTAGAAATTCTTCAAACAAGCTAAAAGCTTGTTTATAAACTATGAGCTTATGGAAAATGTTGCTATGGACTATACTATACCTAAAGAAGCTACTGGGTTTGTAAGAACACTGGCTTATAAGCCAGAAAAGCTCAAAAGAGCTTTTGGCTTATGTGAGTCTGCTACTTCCCCTGCACCAGGGTCAAACAACCCAATTCGAGGGCTTGTTTAGGGCTTGTAAGAAACTACAAAAAATGAACCAAAAATACCTCACTATAGTTGAGCTAGTGGGGAATGATTATCAAAAGAAATTGGCTGGTAAGAGCTTATAGGGAAGGAATTAAAATTCCACAAACTTTCTAAAAACACCACAAAGACTGCTGATGCAGTCTGTTTACTGAATTGGTGTGCACTTTGGTGCACACTTATGCAGAGGTTCTAGGCTATAAAGGACACACTAAATGAACCAAAGGGAGTTCAGAACTGCCAAGGAAAGAGGCTAAACAAGCTTGTGGCCATAAATAGCTTATGTGAGCTTGTGGCAGTCCAAAATTCCCACAGGTTGTACAAAGCTACTAAGTTGATTCAAATGACTACTTGGAACTTGGAAAGAGCTTATAATGGTCAAAATAAGCCAGGTTGAAGTTGACCAAATGGTCAATGCACAGTAACAACTGTGTTTGGCTTGTTAGTCTGCTAGAACCAAACACTCCCTTATTGGGACTGTTATGGATTTTCTAACTGAGCTTGATGTTTTAAAGTACTGAAATGAATTCTAATGGTACTAGTAGTTATATTAAGCTATAAAAATGGACTTGACACAGAAAAATAAAGCAATAATATTAAGCTAGCTTATATAGTTATTTTTGGTTTTTCTAAGTTTTTTAAGGTGAAATTTAAGAACAAGGCTATGTTAACTGATTAAATCTATTGAAATATGTTAAGACACTATTAATAAGCTAGAAAATACAATGACAAGCTAATAATAAGCTACTAACAGTAATATTGAAAAATCAAGAAAAAGCTTAGAAAAAGCTTACAATCGAACTGAGTTGTGAGACAAAAAACCAAGATCAGAACCTATTCTAGCTTGTCAACACAAGCTAGAAAACTACACTAAGCCTTCTAAATTAGCTTATTAACCCAAGAAGAGCTT
The DNA here is from genome assembly GCA_021014915.2 of Artemisia tridentata subsp. tridentata. Taxonomy (NCBI): domain Eukaryota; kingdom Viridiplantae; phylum Streptophyta; class Magnoliopsida; order Asterales; family Asteraceae; genus Artemisia; species Artemisia tridentata. The sequence continues at coordinate 299,524,712 of CP139506.1, forward strand.
ATTACCAGGCAGTTGACTTTCTGTTGACTTTCTTCAATACTTGAAATTAAGAACTGATTTAATCTATATAAGCTTACATGAAGCTAAGAAGAGCTTATGTCAGCTTATTTCAAGGTGGTTTGGAGCTTTTCATTATATTTAAGACTAACTTGGAGCTTATTCTAGTTAACAGATGACTTGAAACTTTAACAATACTGATAATTAGAATAAAATTGATTGAAACAAGATTGCTAAGATAGAACTGAACTTGTATTAAATATTTGAACTTGAAATTACAATAAGTAAGACTGATTAAGTAAAAAGCGATTATACTAAATTAACTACTACTTAATACGATTACAAATGCTTCTATTTATAGTACAAAATGCTGGGAAACCATGAGTCATCCTCTCTGAGTCATCCTTGAACCTTTAATTGCCTTAATATCTTCTCAAACGTCCACTTGATTTTTGGCGGGAAAGTCAGTTAGTGGGAAAACCACTTGGGTTCTGTGAGGTGACTGGAGGAGAAGCATTTAATGCTTTTGATAGTTGGTGGGATGTGTAACAGAGGAGGGGGGAGGTGGGTGTGTCAGGATAAGGGTGGTGGATGGTGGGTTGAGGTGCTTGGGCGGGTAACTAGGAAGAAGAAGATAGTTTGACCAGAGTCAAACATCTGGTTTGGCTAACTAAGAAGGGAATGGGTCGGGTATTAGGTTTTTAGTTAGTGGGTTAGGCTGGTGTGGTTGTGTAGTGGATTGGGTTTATTAATAAGGGTAGGGTTTTATTTTTTTTTTGTTTAGGTCTGGTTGGTTTATAGTAGCTAAATCACAAGGACCAAAATTGCCATTTGCTGAAAGTTGAGGGGCTGAGTTTGTAAACTTCCAAACTATCTTCAAGGGATTAAACCTGCCACAAAACAATAACACAAGGACCAAAGTTTATTTTTCTCAAAGTTTTTTAAATCCCAGGGACCATTTTTGTCCATTTTGCAAAGTTCAGGGACTAAACTTGTAATTTTATGAAACTTCACACCAAAGGACTATATATGTTTATTTTATGATTCTTAAAGGACCTTTGATGACTTTTCCTGTTTTTAGAATAACCAGGGACTAGTTTTGACAACTTTTGAAAGTTGAGGGACTGAAACTGCCAATTATGCAAACTTTGTTCGTTTTTCACTTGTTTTTAAACATTTTGCATCTGAAACATATAAAACACAATTCTAGGATAATTTCAGTATTATGATGCATTTTTGAGTGTTTTTGGATGTTTTGGCAGCTCAGATTAGGTAAAAATGATGAGTATTTAGACACTCATCAACTTGGAACAAGAAAAAGTTGTTTGTCATTTTATCAAAGTCAATCCATAGAAATGGAGTTGACATGAAGATGATCAGTGAGTACAGGGGGTGACAGAAAATCTTGTAGTGTGATTGATTCACGGATTTCAAGGAACCAATAAGAGGGATCCTTGTGTGTTTGAGAAAGGTAACCTGGATGAAAATTTGAATTTTTAAATTTTGGTAGGAAATTAATTTCTTATGGTTCTAAGTATTTCTAAATCATCCTAATGATCCTATTGATCAGTAGAGTAATCCTAAAAACTAAAATCAAATTTTTAAGGATCGAGATTAGTCGGGAATTTTGAAAAAGTTACTGTTGAAGTTTGGCGGATCCAATCGATAACAAAGGCGGAACCCAGATTTTGGTTTCGCAGAATCCGTGGAGTTGAGATTGGCGGAGCCAAAGAACACAACAGACGGATCCCATATTTGGGTGCCGCCATATCCGCCATATGGAAGTGCTAATTCTTAACAGAGAGCAATGCATATTTCCCGATACCCGTTCAAATCCTGAAAATTCTCCTAAAACATATGTAACTACTAATATGTGATAGAAAAATACCAACAACACAGGTTCTAACACACGTTTACACCTAGATAAATCTCATGATAATTACTTACCATAACAGGAGGTTAAGCCAAACGGTGGCTTAAACATGAAAAATTGATAACAACAAGTGTTATCATCCTGCAACATTATGTTAGTTCACATAAAAGTCAAATACCAACGTAATATCCTAAAATACACACAGGTTTATCACATCATTGTTCGAAAATGTCTTATGCCAAACGCTCCCTAATCCTTACTTCTTGTTCATTTTCTTGTTAAGCTTCATGATCCACCGGCCTAAGTTCTTCATCATTCTTTTTGTTTGTCGAAATTCTTCGGATTGGTTCTCGTAAGTAGGAAGTTGACTCATGTATTCGGGTGGAGGAATCCTAGAATTGGGAAAACCATCTTCTTTACTAGCTGATGATGATGATGATGAGGTAGGAGGATGAGCACGTTTTCCTCTTGCTATGGCTACCCTATGATCACTAAAAGGAACAAAGGAGTGTGGAATTTTGGTATAGTCAGGAAGGAAACCACTAGCGTTTCGGGGAATAGGTATAGAAGCTCTAAACAGACGGGTAAGAAGCATCCCATACGGCATGGCGGTGGTACCTAAGACTGGAATATCGGCCATTCTTTTGGCGATATAGTAGGCTAAGTTGAATTGTTGGTGGGTAGACACACTATAGATCATGAAGCAAAGGCTTGCATTGACATGGTCCCTATTTCCTATGGTGTTAATGACATTGGCTTTAAGAACTTCTTCCAATTTTTTAAATTGAGGCTTAAGCTCATTGAGCTCCATGGCAAATAGATCTCGATCTACTTGTTTACCTCGGCTTGTCTTAGTTGGGTTGTTTCTAGGATTGAAGAGATGTTCACGGATGATTTCTTTGGAAATTAGGGGTGTGTCGTATGGATGGATACGATCAAGGTTGGAATCTAGGACGGACAATGACCATTTTTCCGAATAAAAGCAAGTTCCTTGACTTGGAATACATAAAACTTCCCCGAATTGGTTTAAAGGGAAGGTGAATTGGTTTTGGTTTACTTTGAAATGGATGTTCGTGAATCCAAATTCGTCTGAGCTAAGAGTTATGGTAGCATAGAATTCAAGTATAAACCTAGGAATAATGGGTTCATCTATGTCGAGAAGACTATCAAATTGGATAGCGGCTAATTGTTCACGGATATTTGTTTCTTCTAAAAATGACGGGTCTACGGTTCTACCCTCGTGAACATAACGTTTTTCTAATGCCTTAAAGATTTTGACTTGATCTTCGGTGAGACCTTTGGTTTTGTGGTGTTGAGATAGGTATTTGAGGGTTTCCATATGGTAATAATTTGTCACGGGAGGCATGATTATCCTAAACACGAAAAATATATAGTTTAGTTTAAAACTATCGAAAATACGTATATATTTCTAGTGTGTGCCTATATGGGGACAATTTGGAGGTGTGGTTATCTCAACTCCTTTTGATGCATGAAAATTTTGTTAATGCAAGTTTTATGATAAAACAAGAGATAACCCAAACGCTCCTACTTCAATGTAGCTTCGATTGAATGTACCCGAAAATACATATTAGTTATGTATTTCCTTTAGCATTCAAGAGACATTATGCAAGTGATTTGTAAAAACATAACGATTTTGTATTTGTATGAACAATGTGCTAAAAACCATTTTTCCTAGTCGTGAGAAGATTTTTGTAAAAATTTCTCATGGGGTTTTTGATGATAATGTCCTATAAGATGCAATTCCTAACTATGAAAAACATGATTTGTTTTGCAATTTAGTAAATATGCTTCATGATTTTGCAAGAAATATGCATAAGCCCCAAGTTTTGATTTTTGTGCAAGAAATAGAAATCCTAGACTCAGAATAGGAATTAGATATGATTAGGATACTTACAGAGATGATTTAAGCACAAATTGGTTGTGGAGAATGACCTAATTTCAGAGTTTGGTGTGATAAGGGTCGAGTTCCAGTAGGATGTATGTTTTTGGGGAATGTGATACACTGTACAGGGTGTTTGTTTAATATACTAAAAAGAACTATCTCAGCAAGCCACGGATCCGGCGGAACCAAAACAAGGGATCCGCCCTTGTTGTCGTTTGGATCCGCAGGATCAGACTTGAAATTTTGGTTATTGCCGTGTTTAGTTAATCTAAGGTTTAAGCTAATGTTCTATCTACTCACTAGGTTCCATTAATCCTACACCTAAGAAAGTTGAAAGGTTCTCTCTTAAGAGGTTTTGTGACGATGTCGGCAATGTTGTCCTCTGATGATACTTTCTCAATTGAGATGTTTCCCTTCTGAACATTGTCGCGTAGGAAATGGTGTCGTATTTCTATGTGTTTGGTTCTAGCATGTTGGACTGGATTTTTGCTGAGGTCGATAGCTCCTTTGTTGTCGCAAAGAATGGGAATATCGTTGAGTTCAATTCCATAGTCGACGAGAGCTTGTTTCATCCACAGAGCTTGTTAGCAAGCTTTCCCTGCTGACACGTACTCGGCTTCAGTTGTTGATATAGCGAGGGCCGTTTGTTTCTTAGCAAACCATGAGGTGAGACAATGTCCTACAAAGGTACAAATACCACTTGTACTTTTCCTATCAACATAATCACCGGCATGGTCTGAGTCGGCATACACTATGGTTTCCATTCCCGTTCCTTTGGGATACCATAATCCTAAATGTGTAGTGCCTTTAATATACCTAAAGATCCGTTTAACGGCTTCAAGATGGGATATTTTGGGATCTTCTTGAAAGCGTGCACATAGACAAACACTAAACATAATGTCCGGTCTACTAGCCGTTAGGTAGAGTAAACTACCAATCATTCCCCTATATTTAGTGCTATCTACGGATTCACTTTCTTCATCCTTAGTGAGTTTAGTTTCCGAGGACATTGGTGTTTTAATAGGTTTTGAATCTTCAAGACCAAATTTCTTAAGCATATCCTTGATATACTTAGATTGGTTGAAGAATATCCCATCTTCTAATTGTTTTATTTGGAGACCTAAGAAAAAGTTTAGTTCCCCCATCATACTCATTTCAAACTCATCATGCATGATGTTTGAAAATTCGTTGCTTGACAAGTTGAACCGAATATAATGTCATCCACATATATCTGGACTATGATAATATGTGATCCCTTTTTCTTGGTGAAAAGAGTGTTGTCTACTAGGCCCATGGTATACTTATGGTCAACTAGGAAAGTCTTAAGTCGATCATACCAAGCTTTTGGTGCTTGCTTAAGTCCGTATAAAGCTTTCTTAAGTTTGTAGACATGATTAGGTTTTTCAAAATCGGCAAAGCCGGGAGGTTGTGCAACGTACACTTCCTCATTAATAAAACCATTTAGAAAAGCACTTTTAACATCCATTTGAAATAATTTAAAGTCGTGTGCACATGCATATGCAAGTAATATTCTAATTGACTCAAGCCTAGCGACGGGTGCAAATGTCTCGTCGTAATCTATACCTTCTTGTTGATTGTAGCCTTGAGCTACTAGCCTAGCTTTGTTTCTAGACACTACTCCATTTTCATCCATTTTGTTCCTAAATACCCATTTAGTTCCAATTATTGGTTTTGAGGTTGAGGGACTAATGTCCAAACGTCATTTCTAACAAATTGGTTTAATTCTTCTTGCATCGCTATGACCCAAGATTCATCTTTTATGGCTTCATTAACATTTTTAGGTTCAATAGTTGAAACAAAACAAAAGAAATTACTTTCGTTTTGGACTTTTGACCTTAAGGTTCTTTCGTTAATTTTTCCTATGACGTTGTCTAATGGATGACTTTTGGATTCTTTGATGTTGACTATTTCTCTTTTTACCGGTTCGTCTTCTTTGTCATTTTCTATGTTTTCTTGGTTTTCAACCATTTGACTTTCAACTAAGTCATCATCTACCAAAGGTGATGTCTTAGAGGGAGGTGGACTTTCGTCGAATGTTACGTTCAACGATTCCTCGACTCTTGAGGTTTCTTTGTTCAAAACTATGTAGGCTTTACTATTTTGTGAATACCCAAGAAATATACCTTCATACGACTTTGGGTCAAACTTGGTAAGATAGTCCTTAGTGTTTAAAATGAAGCACTTGCTTCCAAAAACTCTAAAATATCCTAAAGTAGGCTTTTTGCCTCTTTATAACTCATATGGAGTCTTTTTCAAAAATGGTCTAATTAATACTCTATTTAAGATGTATGTGGACGTATCTACGGCATGACACCAAAACTTTTGTGGTATGTTTTGTCCATTTAACATAGTTCTACTCATTTCTTGGATTGTTCTATTTTTACGTTCTACAACACCGTTAGTTTGAGGAGTTCGAGGAGCTGAGAAGTTATGTGTTATGCCATTAGCATCACAAAAAGCTTCGAATTTGATTTCGTTATCAAATTCATGATCGTGGTCGGTTCTAATAGACACAATATTATTTCTTATTTGATTTTGAATTTTCTTACTTAGAATTTCAAATTTATCAAATGCCTCGTTTTTAGTTTTCAAGAACTTAGTCCAAGTATACCTAGAGTAATCATCTACTATTACCAAAGTATAGAAGTTTCCCCCGTAACTTTTTATAGCGGATGGACCAAACAAATCCATATGTAACATTTCTAGACACCTAGATGTAGACACCATGTTTTTAGCCTTATGGCTATTATGAACTTGTTTCCCAATTTTGCAAGCATCACAAAAGTGTTGGTCGTATTTCAACTTGGGCAGGTTCCTAACGAGTTCCTTAGATGATAAGGATTGGATTAGCCTCATATTTGCGTGACCTAAACGTCTATGCCATAGAGTTGAGTTTTCGTCCAGAGAGGTGAGACAAAGTTTGTCTTTAGGTGTTTTGTCTAATTTCATAACGTAAACGTTATTCTTCAAAACACCTTTTCCTACGGTTATGCCATACTTAAGTATTTTACTTCCATTTTCACTGAAAAGGACGTTATACTTTTTGCGGCATAATTGACTAATACTAAGCAAGTTAAATCCTAAGTTATCTACATGAGCAACATCATCAATAGTGATAGAGTCATGAGAGATCGTACCTTTTTCGATGATTTTACTTTTAAGCTTGCTACCGAATGTGACATTACCTCCATCGTAGATTTGGTAGGTTGAGAAAAGGCTTTTGTTTCCCGTCATATGTCTTGAACACCCACTATCTTTGATCCACTCGTCCGGTTCTAACCCGACTTTCAAGCACACTTAAGTTAAAGAAAAACTCAAGCGTTTGGTCCCAAATATCTCATGGGTCCATTTGGGTTAAACATTACATTATCATGGTTCATGTATGCAAATGGTGGACAAATGTTCCATGGCATGTAGTTGGGACCTTGAAAGTTTCTAGACATGTTTTGGTTCCAACTATTTTGATAATGATGCTGTGAGTTGTGATTACTCTTTGGAAATGGGTGTTTGGGAAAACTAGTTTTAGGTCTCTGTTGAACCGTTTTAGTCCTAAACTCATTTTTAACTTGACCTTTTCCTATAGAAACTGATGGTTTTTGTTTGTTAATAGTTGTACTAGTGCTAGGTTTTCTAGTGACCTTAACGAATTCTATACGATCCGAATTACGAACCTTCTGTTCATCAACTATACATGCGGATCCTTTTGGTACAACAGGCGGATCCAAAATTTTGGATCCTTGGATCCGTCAGATCCGTGGGTGTCTGACTTAGTTAGAATAGGTTCTTGTACTTTCATAGTTTGTTTCTCAAAGTCACTTAAGTTTCTTAGTTTCATAAAATGTAGCCTGGTCTTATCAAGCTGAAACTTTTGATCTTTCATTATATCATCCATACAATTAATGTGTTTATCAAACCTTTTAAATTTAGAATTTAGTTTGATAAGTTTTTCCTATGTGGACTTAAGTGTTTCTATTTCTAGTTTAAGTTCTTGACATGAGACACATGTTTCCTTAGCATCTTTACCCTTTTCTAATCTTAAAGCTTTCTCTTTTAACCAATATACTACGTTTTCCAAAAATTCCTTTTTGGTTTTTAAGAACTTGTTTTTGCTTATGATTTTAAGGGTAATTTCACACAGTTTGTTATATTCTATTTCTACTGTGTCATCATCAATAGAGGAGTAGGATGAGTCAGATAGTACCTCGTTAGAGTCATTAGCCATAAGAGCAACTTCGTAGTTCTTTGGCTCGTCGTCATCACCTTCACTGTCACTCCAAGTTCCACTAACAAATGCTCTTTGAGACTTGTTCTTTGGAGGCTTTGAACATTCTCCTATTAGGTAACCGGAATCTCCGCACCTAAAACATTTTCTATCTACTTTTCCTTTCCTATCATCACGGTATTTCCGGAAGGATTTCTTTTCTTCACGAGGTTGTCTTACGAACTTTCCTCGTCTCCTAAAGAACTTCTTGAAATCTCTAACGGCCATGGCATACTCTTCGTCTTCGCTATCTGAACTAGACTCTTCATCACTTGATTCTATTCTAGCTTTTAAGGCAATGGACTTCATCTTCTCCTTTTTGCCTTTAACTATTTTTGAATCTTTTTCCATCACCATTTCGTGAACTTTGAGATTTTCGATGAGCTCGTCAAGTGTCAAGCTTGAAAGATCCTTGGATTCTTCAATAGCCGTCACCTTTGCTCTCCACTTCGGATGAAGTGCTCTAAGAAATTTCCTGACAAAGTTCTTACTAGAAAAAGATTTGTCAAGTGCTTTAAGAGAAGTAATTATAGTATTAAACCTAGCAAAAGCACTATCAATGTTCTCATCTTCAGAGATAACAAATTGTTCATATTATTGAACAAGAAGATCAATTTTGTTATCTTTGACTTGTGAGTTCCCTTGATGAGTGATAATCAATGATTGCCAAATATCCTTAGCCGTTTTACACATAAAAACTCTTTCATATTCTTTCTTAGGTAAGGCATTATAAAGCATCATTTTGGCTTCATTATTTTTGGCAATCAACTTCTTTTGCTCATCACTGTGACGAGTAAGAGAAGCACCCATATCCCGACCACTCGATATATAATTACTTATGGGTTTGTAATCACCCTCTACAATGATATACCATAGATCTATGTCCTTTGACTTCACAAATGTCTCAAAATGGTTTTTCCAATATATGAAACAATTTGGTTCAAATAGTGGTGGTCTTTGCATAGATTGCCCTTCTTTAAAGTTTTCAAAATCCATTGATCGTTTCAAGTTTTTAAAATACAATATATTTTGAAAATCTTGAGTAACGTAGCTCTGATGCAATTTGTGGAAAACTAGAAGGGGGGTTGAATAGTTTTTACATTTTTTAAAATTAATTCGCTATGTGACTTAACGTGATTTCAAAGTAAATACGCACAAACAAACAATATAAGTTAAGAAAGTAAGGAAAGGAACAATCAAACCACAACACGGAGATTTATAGTGGTTCGGCTACAATGACTCTCTTCCTTGCCCTACTCCACTCCTCGAGCCTCTAACTCGAGAGTTTTTCTTCACTAGGAAACAAACACCCTTCTCGACGGAGAAAACCTTTATACACGTCGCTTACACTTTATCCGGTACTAAGCTAAACATCGGGTTCTTTACAAGGGTACAACCACTCCCGTTGGTTCTTTAACAAGGGTACAACCACTCCCGACACTCGATGTGTTTTGAGGACTAAAACACTAACCGATCACTACTGAATGAATGATATAACAATGATGTCTAAACACTACTAGATCACACAGTGTAGGTCCACACGAATTATGGATCCAAGTAGCCTTTGTGGAAAACTAGAAGGGGGGTTGAATAGTTTTTACCGTTTTTCAAGTTTTATTTGCTTTGTTACTATATGTTAATTCAAAGGAAACGATCACAAATAAATAATCACACAATGTAAAAAAAAGATAAAGAGAGGAAAGATCAAACCACACAACATTGTTGTTTATAGTGGTTCGGCTACAAGGACTCTCTTCCTTGCCCTACTCCACTCCCCGAGCTTCCAACTCAAGAGTTTATCTTCCACTAAGAAACAAACTCCTTTTCTAGGCGGAGAAAACCTTTACACGTCGCTTACTTCCTTTTCCGGTACTAAGCTAAACACCGAGTTCTTTCACAAGGTAGAACCAACCTGGCGTCGCCTATTTACTTTACCGACACTAAGCTAGATGTCGAGTTCTTTACAAGGGTACAACCACTCCCTACACTCTTTGTGCTTTGAGGACTAAAGCACTAACCACACTTACTGATTACAAATGATAGATATGATGTGTGAAACAAACTACAATATCACACAGTAATGCAACTAAAGGATTACGGTTCTGTAGATCCTTGAAAGCTTGATCTCTCTTCTACAAAATGAAAGATCAAAATGAAATGCAACTATGAATGATGTTAGTAAGATATGTACTGAATGAATATATGTGTTTAAGCTATATGAGTGATGAGAAAGCCAAATGATCAACTTGCTATTTATAGGCAAGCTGATATCCAGCTCATGGATCCCACGGATCCCACAATAGGGATCCGTCCTTCATTGGACTTGGATCCGTGGGAGATGACAGCTAAGGGATTTGGTGTATCTTTCCAAATCTTCCATATCTTACCAAATCATCAAATGTCAACTATGTAACTTGTAAATCTAAACAAGATATATCAAGATCTAACAAAGATATTATATGTGATGTATGCAATGATGTCATGGAATGATTTTAGAATTAAAGTTTCTTTTTAAGGAAACAAATTACTAAATAAGCAAACTTGTAATTCTTGGTTATTATGTGAAGTGTAAAATGTGTACTCAAGAGACTTAAGCTAGTATTTATTATTTGCTAAAAGATATTCCTTTTATTTGTCATTAACAAAACCAAGAAAAGATCAAAGAATATAAATAACGTTTTTGAGACGATATTTGTATTAACAATCTCCCCCTTTTTGTTGATGACAAAACATAAGGTATATTTTTGAGCAAGAAAATAAATATAGTATGAGTTCTTAAAAATATATATTAAGTTTGTTTATTAAAGAAAAGTTTTGTAAAAATGTATGTACTGTGATGAATCACAGTTAATGCAAACTTAGTCCTTTCTCCCCCTTTTTGTCGAAACAAAAAGAGTAGCGTAGCGGAATGCGATTTTGAGAACTTTAAAGCTCCACCTTGTTTTATACTCCCCCTAGATGGAGTAGTCAAGGAAATGATGCATGAATCTACAAAACAGACAGTTAGTATATGAGATGCTTATGAAATGCTCCCCCTCGATGTATACTTGATTTCTCCCAAACAGTCATCTTTATATCAGCCAACCACTTGTGAACGGTCAACCATACAAGTCAAACTATAAGGGAGAAAAATGCAATTTAAATCCATGGGAGTATAGTGTTATATCCCGGGTCGTTATGTCCCAACGAGGTGTGTAAACTGTAATATAACGAATGTGTGTGTTGAAATGATATTGAATATATAAAAACAGGAATCTGATTGACTAACACTAGGAATGTGAATAGTGATAGCTCTGTCACAGCTATATCGGTAAAAACGTGCAATCAAAAACCTAAAAACGCGAAAAGGATATACAAAACAAAAGAAACGATTATACTATAGTAGGGATTTGCATGCCTTAGGGGCTTAAATGCAAATTAAACAAACTTAAAAAATTTTATTTATAATTTACAAACTTATTAAAAAGCTATGAAAATCTAAAAACCTAAAACGCGTACGTTTACGTAACAATTACGTAAACGTAACAAAATAAAAAGTGAATTCAGTCCAATACAACTCCCACAAATGTGAAAATCATATTTTTGGAATCCTAAAAAGATAAGAAAATTATTAGAAAATTAAAATGAATTTTTACACTATTTACTTAATTATTATAAATTAAAAATGAATTAAATGTATTTAAAAATGAATTAAATAATAAGAAAATCTAAAATAAACCTAAATAAATGAAATAATGAATTGGAGAAATCTAACATATTATAAAATGAATTTTAAAACTAAAAATATATTTATTACACAATTATTCTATTTATTATTAATTATTTACTATTATTAATTATTAAAAACTATTAATGATTTATTAAAAGTATTAAATGACTAAAGAAAATTATTAATTATTAAAAACTATTAATGATTTATTAAAAGTATTAAATGACTATTAAAAGTATTTATTACACAATTATTCTATTTATTATTAATTATTTACTATTATTAATTATTAAAAACTATTAATGATTTATTAAAAGTATTAAATGACTAAAGAAAAATCTGAAACTTTTTACATAATTCTAAAATAAATATAAGAAGCTAAGAAAAATCTAAAAACAGCAAGTGCTTAACAAAAATAAGCAAATAAGCTTCTAAATAGAAGCTATCACTTATTTGTAAAAGCTCTTTTTTTGAATTTTCTTTTTCTGGAACTAATTATACAATGATATTAAACAAGTTTAATGAAAACAAAACTTTACAAACCAAGAAATAAGCAATTCATGAGCTTATGACTCACACAGTTAAGCTTTTGGCTTAACAGTGGAGTTAAAGCTCAAAATAAGCTTGAAAAAGCTTTACAAAGGAGACAAAACATAAAATAAGATGTACACAAGTTATATGAACAAGTAAATACAACACGGTGCACTAGAATTCACTGAATAAGCTCATATAAGCTAATAAGCAAATCCAGATAATCAACCTGCTGCTAGCTTTAGCAATCCTGCTGATAGTGCAGTGATTCTGCTGATAGCTTTAGAGGCAAGATAAGCTTATTAAATAAGCTCTAAAGCACAAAAAGGAGATTGAGGTAGCAAGCTGGGTTGGTTGGCTTTCCAAAAAGCCCAAGCTCAACCTTTTTGGTCCACAAATGAGCTTATGAGGAGCTTATGAAGTTGGGGTGATTCCACTGATTCTCAGTATACACTGAGAACATGGGACAAACAAAAAGCTAGTAGCAGCCCTAGCAAATAAGCTAGAACATGGAATTAAAGCATTGGAACTTATAGTCTAGTGGGTTAGCTTCTAAAAGAAACAAAAATCACAAGCTAAGTCCCAGGAATGAGCTTTTTGTGAGCTTATGAAGATGCTATGGTTTACTGAGTCTTATTGTACTCAGAAAAGTGGACAAGTCAAAAAGCAACTAGCAGCCCTAGCAAATAAGCTACTAGGTGAGAATTAAGCATAGGACCATAGAGTTGGGTGGATGAACTTCACATAAAACTAAAACACACAAGCTTATGACCACTAATAAACTTTTTAAGAGCTTATGAAATAAGCATGAGTACACTGATTACTCAATATACTCAGCAAATGGGGCAAACAACAAGCTCTAATTTTAACTTATCAAATAAGCTTAAGAAAACTCAACAAGCATTGAAACACTGAGTATGAATGATTGGCCTCACATAAGGCCAAAGATCACAAGCTCAGGCTTAATGAGGAGCTAAATATGAACTTAAGAAAACAACTCCAACTCCACTGTTTGCTTCAGTGGAGTGAGTTAGATGGGACAAAAAAGGTGGGTTGATTAAGCTATCTAATTAAGCTACTAATGGAAAAACAAGCATGCACATAACAAAATGGCCAGATAGGCTACACAAAACAATAAATTACACAAGCTAATCCTAACTAATGAAGATTGTGCAAGTAATTGAAAAACTGAGAATCAGGCCTGCACAGGGCATGTTTTCAGAAAAAGACTAAAAAGAAAGCAACAAATAAGCAGTTTACAAGATTATAAAAATCAACTAAAATTACTCTAGTGAAGACAAGCAGCAAAAGTTTAATATTCCAAAAGATCAAAAGCTAAAACCTAACAATAAGATCACACTAAAATTAACGAGATTGCTCAAAAATTGAAACTAAGAAATTTGACTTTTTAACAAAAACTAAAAAGTTGACTAAACTGAATTTAAAACCTAATATAATGATTGATTATGTTATATTAAGCTGTAATGACATGAAATTAAGCAAATACAACAACATTTAAATAGATATGCAGGATTATATGATCTAACAACCTCACAGTTCTCATATCTAGATCATCAAGTGTCAATTTGACTTTCTAACATGCTAAACCACTTGGTTAATAGTTCTCTGAGTCAAATAGGTTCCATATAGTGTACATCAAACAAGAACAACACCATTTAAACACTCTTTAATACAGATGCATTATTAAATCCAAACAACCCTTAAATTGGACCAAACTGAGGTTTTCAAAGCATAGGACTGTGTAAACCAATTCCATCAAAACCAGGGGTCACAATGTGTCAAAATGGACCCTTTTAAGCATAAACAAGTAGTCACACAGGTTCAAGCCTAGGAATGTAAAAAACATGCTCATAGACAGTCAAGATGCAATTTCCAACCACAATCAAATCCAAAACATAACAACCTAAGATTAAGCTAGATAATCATTAACAAACAACAATTAAGCAGGAAAACATGAAAATCAAAGCATATTAAAGACTAGAACCATGAAATGCAAAAATGGTAAAAAGGGGCTTACAAATGCATCCTGCTTGAAACTGAGAACCAAGGCCACATAACACATCCTAAGGCTTTCCACAAAGCTTCTAAACCAAAGGCAATCCACAATTAACCTTGCTCCATGCAGTTTCACCAAGAACACTTCATTATTTTTGGTTTTTCATTGTTTTTCTTGTTTTTTATCTATTACTGAATTTTAAAGACTACAACTGCATTAATGTATCTAAAAGCTTGAAAGCTTTTTTCAAGAGCTTAAGTGAGCTTAAAGAGTCCATCAAACAACACTAATCAAACTTGAATTTAAATGACATGAAAATTTAAGGTACGGATAAGAAAATATGAAATTTAAAGATAACTTGATATTAAACTGAAAATGATGTTCCATTACACTATTTTAAGAAGAATTACAACATTTGAAACATTAAAAGACATTTAAATTAAAGAAAGCATTTTAAAGTTACACTACGTGACCAAGGCTAGCCCAAGGTGCCTTCTTCTCTTGCCTCCTCTTCTCTTTTATAACATTCTGAGTTCCACTTGGTTTTCTGGTCAAATCCCACCTTTAATCTTGTCCATTGATTGACTGAAACTCATCCTAGCCATCAAAGTTACTTTTGGCGCCAAAAGTCTCAAAGATAACTTGCAGCCGTAATTTTTGCAATTAAAGAATTATGGAGGGATGTATTGGTGTAAGAGACAGCTGGGGTGAGGTGGAGTGAATATTGTGGGCTGGTATGGAGCAGTGATGGTGGTTTGGTGTTGCAGTGATGTGTGAGGAAGAAGGAGGGAAAAGGGGGAAAGGAAGTGGGTTTGACTGGGGTCAACCCGGTATTATATAAAAAGGGGGTTGGGCTGGGTTTATTTTTGGGCTTGGTTTAGTGGTTGGGTTGGACTGGATTTGTGGTTTATGTATAAAAGGGATCCGGTTGGTTTTGTATAATGGATAAGCCCAAGGACTAAAGTTGTAATTTCTGAAACATGAGGGGCCTGATGTGACAAACTTCCAAACTTCATTCCAGGGATCACACCTGCCAATTAACATTAGTACAAGGACCATAATTGTAAATTTCCAATTTTAAAACTTCCAAGGACCTTTTATGTCAATTTTGGATTTTGAGGGGTAAAAGTTGCCATTTGTAGAAAACTTTCATCCAGGGACTATTTTGAACAAGTTTGATTATCCAAGGACTAAAGTTGACTTTTCATTCATTTTAAACCTTCAGGGACTAGTTTTGCAAATTGGTGATACTTCAGGGACTGAAATTGACAGTTTTGTGAACTTTGCATGTTTTTCACTTGTTTTCAATCTTTTTGTACCTGAATCACATAAAAACACATTTCAATGATATTTGTAACATTTATATGGTCATTTGTGTGTTTTTGGTTATTTTTGTGGGGTTAAACAATATAAAATATATGTGTATTTAGACACATATCAATACTCCTCACTTCTCGAGTACCAACGTATACTTTGAAGGGTATGATATGCTGCAAATGAAGTGTTAGTCATGAATGACTTCAATGAAGAAGTAGAATGCTTGTGAAGTGTTCTTCCAAACAAGCCTTTCAATATATTTTGACTTTAAAAAGTCAAAGTAAGTGTCTGATCATTATTTGTACCTAAAGCAATCATAATCAAGGTATAATATAGGCTATATAAGGATGTTAGTTCACAATGATAATGATAATATGCAATATGTTGATTACTCATAAGCATAAAACATCACATTCATAGATATTGAAAATTTTGTGACAAAAGTCACAATGATGAAATGATGTTACAAGTACAATAAGAAGACATCCTAGAAAGAAATAAAAAGTCCTAAAGCAACAATCCAAAAGGTCCTAACAACTAGTCTAGAAAGCTCCTATTGAGGAGGATGAGAGATGGCGTTTAAGCGTTCAAGAACATGGTTCAAGATGAACCTCATCTCATTTTGAAGCTCATGGACCAAGATGTTGGTCCTTTGGGCCAAGTGAGCCGTTCTCTCACAATGTGCGCAATCATGACTTGAGAAGCCGGGAGGAAGACTAGGCTCCAAGATTTGTGGTGGTGGTGGTGATGGTGGTTGGTTGTTGTTGTTGTTTGATGGTTGTTGTGGTATTTGGAGGGAGTTCATAAGGATGTTTTGAATGTATATGGTTTCATGAAGGCGATGGTCAACCATACCCGAGAGAGTATAGAGTTGTGTTAACTCCGCACTTATCTTCTCTTGTGTTTGAGGAATGTTGCTCCACATCGCCTCATCTATGGCGATGAGTGTTGAAGTTGGTGATAGTGGTGGTATTTGGGGATGATGTTGTCGTGCTTCACGGTATAGAGGACCATGAATCTCCGGATGCAGAGGATGAAATAGCATAGGTTCTAAGTTTTCAAGACTTATTGGTGGAGGATTAGTTTATGTAGGTGGAAGATCTTCTAACTCTTCAAGATATGGTTGTGGAGATGTTGGTGGTGTCCTAAAGAGTTCCATGGGTTGGAGTTTTGGTGAGGATGGTGATGATGCAGACTTCTCAGACTGTGATGGAGCGGGAGCGGGAGCGGGTGGCGGTGTAGTTGCTACAGGAGTAATGGTAGGAGGTGGTGTTTTTATGACTACATGTGAGGGAGTTGGAGTGGATAAAGTAAGGAAGTTTTCACTAGCAATGGGTGAGGATATGTTTAGTGGTGATGATTCTTCAGAGGATGAATTGTGGATGTTGATGAAGCAACAAGGTTTCACACTAATACGGGCTGTTCTTTTTAGTGGCTTGGATGTGGAGGAGTTGTTTGATTTTGTCATTGAGACTTTTTGGTGAAGTATGATAGCTAAAATGTACAGGAGAAGAAATGGTTTTCATGTGAATTGAAGATCCTAAAGTACTAATTTATGGACAGAAGTTTTGTGAGTCTGTGTGTTTGGATTTGATGTGAATCCAATAGAGAATGTAGGTTTCTAATGATTTGGAACAAAAATTTGTGCAGGTCATATCAAGGAAGTCAATCCATTGAGCTTGGGTTGAGTAATGTGTCGTGGATTTGCAGTAAATACAAGGAGATAGTGGAAAATCTTATGATTTGATATTTCCACGGATTTGACGGATCCCTAAAAAGGGTTCCTTCTTTGTATCAGTTTGGTAACTCACACCTAAAATTCAAAAATTTAAATTTTGGTGGGAAATTTTGTTCCTAAGTTTCTAAGAATTCCTAAATGATTCTAAGATGAATTATGATCAGTGAATGAATCCTAAATGATACTAAACACTAAGATTTAAGAATCGAGATGAGTCGAAAAAGTTTTAGAATTTTACAGGGGTACCTGCGGATCCAAGTTGTATCAAATGCGGAACCAAATTTAGGGATCCGCCGAATCTGCAGGTAGGCGGATGGCGGAACCAACGATAAGCCTTGGCGGAGCCAAAGTTTGGGATCCGCCGGATCCGTGTCCTAATTGCTAAAACTAAACAGAAGACTTGTCATATTTCGCGTTTTTTGACGAAAACCCGAAAATTCACCTAGACCTTACTTAACATCTAATATGTATAGCAAAACAACTAAATATGATAATATTAACACACGATTGAACATAGTTTAATCCGTTCTTAGAAACTTACCGTTTTAGGTGTTATGCCAAACATAGGCTATAACCCGGAAAATTGATAACCATGAGGGTTATCTACCTGCAAATGTTAGTTATTACACATACATAACAAGTATTATCAGATAAAGTCGAGACACATAGAAGTTTAACATCACATAGTCTAACATTGTTCAAATCCAAACACTCCTTCAACTAATCTTCTTCTTCAACTTCTTCATACCTTCATCTTCACTCATTGAAGATGATGAGGATGATGTTGGTACACGAGGACGTTTACCTTTATCAACACTAACCCTAAAGTCACTCAAAGGAACGAAGGTATGTTCAATTTCATTGTATTCCGGAACAAAACCTAACGGGTTTGGACGGGCGGGTGCAAAGGCTCTATAGAGTCGGGTTAAGAGCATTCCATAAGGCATTGCAATCTTGCTTTGAACCGGAATGTCACACATTCTTTTGGCAACATAATAAGCAAGATTGAAGGGTTGACGAGTAGAGATGTTGTACATCATATGACACAAACAAGCATTGATGTGATCACGGTTTCCTATGGTGCACATCACATTAGCCCTTAAGACCTCTTCCATTTTCTTGAATTCGGGTTTGAGTTCATTTAGCTCCATTGCAAATGGATCTCTAGCAACTTCGCGGCCACGATACATCCTTGTAGGGTTGTTCTTAGGAATGAAGAGATGTTCCCTAATCACTTCTTTTGATGCGAGAGGAGTGACATATGGTGCCGTCCTATCGAGATTGGATTCTAAGATTGTTAAGGACCATTTGTCCTAGTAAATACATGTCCCTTGACTTGGAATGCCCAAGACCTCACCAAATTGATCAAGAGGGATGTTGACAAAATTTCCATTTAAAGTAAACTGAAGACTTAAGAAATCTTGGTCACATGAACTAAGACCTATACTAGCATAGAACTCAAGAATGAACCTAGGGACGATTGGTTCATCTATATCCAAAAGAGTATCAAATCGTATTGCGGCTAATTGTTCCCTAAGTTGTGTTCCTTCATAGAACGAGGAATCTACGACTCTACCCTCATGGACATACTTTTTCTCTAAAGCTTTGAAAATTTTGATTTGGGCATTGGTTAGACCTTTGGTTTTGTGGACTTCGGGTAAGTAGTTAACGGTTCTTTTGTGATCGTAGTTGGTTGCGAGAGGCATGATTTTCCTAAGTACAAAAGTTACATAGTTTTAGTTAAAATGATCAAATTAAGTGTAAAATTCCTAGTGTGTGCCTATATGGGGACAATGTGGAGGTGCGGTTATCTCAACCCTTTTTTACGCATGAAAATTTAGTTTATGCAAGTTTTGTGTAAGAAACAAGAGATAACCCAAACGCTCCTATTTCAATGTAGCTACGGTTGAATGTACCCGAAAATACATATTAATTATGTATTCACTTTAGCATTCAAGAGACATTATGCAAGTGATGTCTAAAAGATAACGTTTTTGCATTTGTACGAACAGTGTTCAAAAAGATCATTTTACCTAGTCGTTAGAAGGTTTTAGTAAGAAAATTTTCAAGGGGTTTTTGTTAAATTAAGACAATGTTCTATGATATGTAATTCCTAACTAAGAAAAACATGTTTTTAAGTGTAATGCAGTAAATATGCTTCATGATTTTTCAAAATTATGCATATACCCCAAGTTTTGGTTTTGTGCATGAAATAGAAATCCTAGACGCAGATCAGGAGTATAAATATGATAAGAATACTTACAGTGGTGTTAGAAGCACAAATTTGTGGAAGAAAATGGTCTAAATTATGATGGAGATTGAGTGTGTGTTGAATACAGTAGGGTGATATGTTTTGGAGTGAGGAATGAATAATACTTGTTCTTGTTTATTTAATAATAAACTTGACTGTGCATGCGACGGATCCGGCGGATCCAAAACAAAGGATCCGTCCTTGTTATCGATTGGATCCGCGGAACAGAACGCAATTTTTGGTTTAGTGTCGAGTATGTTTAAACTAATATTTACACTAATGTTTTACCTAATCACTAGGTTCCATTAATCCTAATCCAAGTCTAAGATAATTGAAAGGTTCTCGTTTAAGTGGTTTTGTGAGAATATCGGCAATTTTGTCCTCTGAGGAAACTTTCTCAATTGAGATGATTCCCTTCTGTACATTGTCGCGAAGGAAGTGATGGCGTATTTCAATATTTTTGGTTCTAGCGTGTTGGACTGGATTTTTGCTTAGATCGATAGCACCTTTGTTGTCGCAAAGAATGGGAATGTTGTTGAGTTCAATTCCATAGTCAACGAGAGCTTGTTTCATCCATAGTGCTTGTTGATACGCCTTTCCTGCAGACACATACTCTGCCTCTGTTGTTGAGATTGCGAGGGCAGTTTGTTTCTTAGCGAACCATGATGTGAGACAATATCCTACAAAAGTACAAATACCGCTAGTACTTTTCCTATCAACATAGTCATCGGCATGATCTGAGTCGGTATACACTATGGTTTCTACACCCGTTCCTTTGGGATACGATAATCCTAAGTGTGTAGTACCTTTGATGTACCTAAATATCCGTTTAACGGCTTCAAGATGGGACATTTTTGGATCTTCTTGAAAACGTGCACATAGAAAAACACTAAACATAATGTCAGGCCTACTAGCCGTAAGATAGAGTAAACTACCAATCATTTCTCTATATTTAGTGCAATCTACGGATTCATTTTCTTCATCCTTTGTGAGTTTGGTTTCGGAGGACATGGGTGTTCTCATGGGTTTTGAGTCTTCAAGACCAAATTTCTTAAGCATATCTTTGATATACTTTGATTGGTTGAAGAATATCCCATCTTCTAATTGTTTTATTTGGAGACCTAAGAAAAATTTTAGTTCCCCCATCATACTCATTTCAAACTCGTCATGCATGATTTTTGAGAAATCGTCGCATAACTCTTGACAAGTTGAACCGAATATAATGTCATCCACATATATCTGGACTATGATAATATGTGATCCCTTTTTCTTGGTGAAGAGATTATTGTCTACTAGGCCCATGGTATACTTATGGTCAACTAGGAAGGTCTTAAGTCGATCATACCAAGCCTTTGGTGCTTGCTTAAGTCCGTATAAAGCTTTCTTAAGTTTGAAAACATAATTTGGTTTTTCGAAGTCGGCAAAGCCGGGAGGTTGTGCAACATATACTTCTTCATTTATAAAACCGTTTAAGAAAGCACTTTTGACATCCATTTGAAATAACTTAAAATCATGTGCACATGCATATGCAAGTAATATCCTAATAGACTCAAGTCTAGCTACGGGTGCAAAGGTTTCATCGTAATCTATACCTTCTTGTTGATTGTAGCCTTGAGCTACTAGCCTAGCTTTATTTCTAGATACAATACCATTTTCATCCATTTTATTTCTAAAGACCCATTTGGTGCCAATTATGGTTTGGTTTTTAGGTGGAGGGACCAATGTCCAAACATCATTTCTAATAAATTGATTTAGTTCTTCTTGCATAGCAATTACCCAAGATTCATCTTTTATTGCCTCGTTTATATTTTTAGGCTCAACCGTTGAAATAAAACAAAAATAATTGCTTTCATTTTGAGCTTTGGATCGTAATGTTCTTTCATTAAGTTTTCCTATGACGTTTTCTAATGGATGACTTTTAGTTTCTTTAATATTGACTATTTCTCCTTTTACGGGTTCATTGTCATTTTCAATGTTTTCTATATCATTAGCCATTTGACTTTCAACTAATTCATCATCTACCAAAGGTGATGTCTTAGAGGGAGGTGGACTTTCGTTGAATGTTACGTTCAACGATTCCTCAACTCTTGATGTTTCCTTGTTTAATACTATGTATGCTTTACTGTTTTGTGAGTACCCAAGAAATACACCATCATACGACTTTGGGTCGAACTTGGTGAGATAATCCTTTGTGTTCAAAATGAAGCACTTGCTTCCAAAAACTCTAAAATATCCTAATGTAGGCTTTTTGCCTCGATAAATTTCATAGGGAGTTTTATTTAAAAATTGTCTAATTAAAACTCTATTAAGGATATATGTGGAAGTATCTACAGCGTGACACCAAAACTTTTGAGGTATGTTTTGTTCATTTAACATAGTTCTACTCATTTCTTGAATTGTTCTATTTTTACGTTCTACTACACCATTGGATTGAGGTGTACGAGGAGCCGAGAAATTATGAGTTATTCCATTATTATCACAAAAATTTCCAAATTGGATTTCATTGTCAAATTCTCGACCATGGTCAGTTCTAATAGATACTATGTTACTTCCTATTTGATTTTGAATTTTCTTGCTTAGAATTTCAAATTTATCGAATGCCTCATTTTTAGTTTTCAAAGATTTTGTCCATGTATATCTAGAGTAATCATCTACTATAACTAAAGTGTAAAAATTTCCTCCATAACTTTGTATAGCCGACGGGCCAAACAAATCCATATGTAATAATTCTAGGCATCTAGATGTAGATACCATGTTTTTAGCCTTATGGCTATTATGTACTTGTTTCCCAATTTTGCAAGCATCACAAAAGTGTTGGTCATATTTCAACTTGGGTAGGTTCCTAACGAGTTCTTTGGATGAAAAAGATTGAATAAGCCTCATATTAGCATGACCTAAGCGTCAATGCCATAGAGTTGAGTTTTCGTCCAAGGAGGTAAGACATAACTTATCTTTAGGTGTTTTATCTAATTTCATAACATAGACATTATTCTTTAAAACACCTTTTCCTACGGTTATGCCATCTTTAAGTATTTTACTTCCATTTTCACTGAAAAGGACGTTATACTTTTTGCGGCATAATTGACTTATACTAAGTAAATTAAATCCTAAATTATCTACATGAGCAACATCATCAATAGATAGAGAGTCATGAGAGATTGTACCTTTTCCGATGATTTTACTTTTAAGCTTGTTACCGAATGTGACATTACCTCCGTCATACACTTGGTAGGTTGAGAAAAGATTTTTGTTTCCCGTCATGTGTCTTGAGCACCCACTATCTTTGATCCACTCATCAGGTTCAAGATCAACTTTCAAGCATACCTAAGTTCATAAAAAACTCAAGCATTTGGTCCCCAATATCTCATGGGTCCGTTTGGGTTAAACATTACATTATCATGGTTTATGTACTGAAATGGTGGACAATTGTTCCACGGCATATAATTAGGACCATGAAAGTTTCTAGGCATGTTTTGGTTCCAATTATTTTGATAAGTGTGTTGTAGATTAACTATACTCTTTGGAAAGGGGTGTTTGGGAAAACTCATTTGAGGTCTCTGTTGTTCCGTTTTAACTCTATATTCATTTCTAGCTTGACCTCTTCCTAAAGATACAGCTGGTTTGTGTTTATTATTGGTTATATTACTGTTAGGTTTTTTAGTAACTTTAACAAACTCGGAACGGTCGACTTTGTGAACCTTCTGTTCAGCCTCAGTACCCGCGGATCCCTTGGGTACAACTGGCGGATACAAATTATTAGATCCGTCGGATCCGTGACTGTCTAACTTGGTTGAAACAGTTTTATTCAAAGTCTGTTCCTTATGGTCACTTAAGGTTCCTAGTTTCATAAAGCCTAGTCCTGTTTTATCATGAGGTAGTTTTTGCATTTTCATTATTTCATCTGCACAACTTATGTTTTTATCAAACTTTTTAAACTTTGAATTTTGTTTGATTAATTCTTCCTGTGTGGTTTTTAAGGTTTCTAGTTCAAGTTTTAGTTCTTGACAAGACACACATGTTTCTTTACTATCTTTACCTTTTTCAATTCGTATTGCTTTTTCTTTAAGCCAAAATACTTCATTTTCTAAAAGTGTTGTCTTTGTTTTCAAAATTTTGTTTTTGTTTATGATTTTTAAAGTGACGTCACACAGTTTGTTATATTCTACTTCTAAAGTTTCGTCATCTATAGAGGAGTATGAATCAGAATGTACCTCTTCTGTGTCATTAGCCATAAGGGCAATTTCGTTGTTCTTAGGCTCATCATCATCATCTCCTTCACTATCGCTCCAAGTTCCACTAACGAAGGCTCTTTGAGACTTGGTCTTTGGAGGCTTTGGACATTCTCCTATTAAGTGACTGGAGTCACCACACCTATAGCATTTCCTATCAACCTTTCCTTTCTTATCGTCACGATCTTTTCGAGAGGATCTCTTTTCATCACGAGGTGGTTTTACAAACTTTCCTCGTCTCCTGAAGAATTTCTTGAAATCCCTCACGGCCATTGCATACTCTTCATCATCACTGTTTGAACAAGATTCATCATCGTCACTTGACTCGGCTTTGGCTTTCAAGGCAATAGACTTAATCTTCTCCTTTTTGCCTTTGACAATTTCCGAGTCTTTTTCCATAATCATTTCATGAACTTTTAGGTTTCCTATGAGCTCATCTAGTGTCATGCTTGAGAGATCCTTAGATTCTTCAATAGCTGTCACCTTTGCTCTCCATTTCGGATGGAGTGCTCTTAGAAATTTCCTGACAAAATTCTTACTAGAAAAAGATTCGTCAAGTGCTTTAAGTGATGTAATAATAGTATTGAACTTAGCAAACGCACTATCAATGGTCTCATCTTCAGAGATAACAAATTGTTCGTATTGTTGGACAAGAAGATCGATTTTGTTATCTTTTACTTGTGAGTTCCCTTGATGTGTGATAATAAGAGATTGCCAAATATCCTTAGCCGTTTTACACATAAAAACTCTTTCATATTCTTTCTTAGGTAAGGCATTATAAAGCATCATTTTGGCTTCATTATTTTTGGCAATTAGTTTCTTTTGCTCATTACTGTGACGAGTAAGAGAAGCTCCTTCATCCCGACCACCCGAAATATTATTACTAATAGGTTTGTAATCACCATCAACTATTATATACCATAGATCTATATCCTTTGACTTTACATAAGTCTCAAAGCGATTTTTCCAATAAATAAAACAATTTGGTTCAAATAGAGGTGGTCTCTGCATAGATTGCCCTTCTTTAAAGTTTTCAAAATCCATGGATCGTTTTAAGTTTTAAAATACAATATATTTTAAAAATCTTAAGTAACGTAGCTCCTGATGCCAATTGTGGAAAACTAGAAGGGGGGTTGAATAGTTTTTACCGTTTTTCAAGTTTTATTTGCTTTGTTACTATATGTTAATTCAAAGGAAACAATCACAAATAAATAATCACACAATGTAAACAAAAGATAAAGAGAGGAAAGATCAAACCACACAACACTGTTGTTTATAGTGGTTCGGCTACAAGGACTCTCTTCCTTGCCCTACTCCACTCCCCGAGCTTCCAACTCGAGAGTTTATCTTCCACTAAGAAACAAACTCCTTTTCTAGGCGGAGAAAACCTTTACACGTCGCTTACTTCCTTTTCCGGTACTAAGCTAAACACCGAGTTCTTTCACAAGGTAGAACCAACCTGACGTCGCCTATTTACTTTACCGACACTAAGCTAGATGTCGAGTTCTTTACAAGGGTACAACCACTCCCTACACTCTTTGTGCTTTGAGGACTAAAGCACTAACCACACTTACTGATTACAAATGATAGATATGATGTGTGAAACAAACTACAATATCACACAGTAATGCAACTAAAGGATTACGGTTCTGTAGATCCTTGAAAGCTTGATCTCTCTTCTACAAAATGAAAGATCAAAATAAAATGCAACTATGAATGATGTTAGTAAGATATGTACTGAATGAATATATGTGTTTAAGCTATATGAGTGATGAGAAAGCCAAATGATCAGCTTGCTATTTATAGGCAAGCTGATATCCAGCTCACGGATCCCACGGATCCCACAATAGGGATTCGTCCTTCATTGGACTTGGATCCGTGGGAGATGACAGCTAAGGGATTTGGTGTATCTTTCCAAATCTTCCATATCTTACCAAATCATCAAATGTCAACTATGTAACTTGTAAATCTAAACAAGATATATCAAGATCTAACAAAGATATTATATGTGATGTATGAAATGATGTCATGGAATGATTTTAGAATTAAAATTTCCTATTAAGGAAACAAGTTACTAAATAAGCAAACTTGTAATTCTTGGTTATTATGTGAAGTGTAAAATGTGTACTCAAGAGACTTAAGCTAGTATTTATTATTTGCTAAAAGATATTCCTTTTATTTGTCATTAACAAAACCAAGAAAAGATCAAAGAATATAAATAACGTTTTTGAGACGATATTTGTATTAACAGCCTTTGTTACTTGTTAGACAACTTGAATAAGTTCAAATTGATCTAAGTGAGAAACTCGAACATATTGTTAATTGCTAATGCTGAATCTTAACAATGAACAATGAAGAACACAATATTAACTTCGTATTCTATTAACTTTCAATAACTAACTTTCACATATGCGTACAAAAACTAATGCCTTAGGGTTCCTTTTATACACTAAGAAAACCCTAGATACAAAACGTTTAGAAGGATATACGTATCTTTTATTAAGATAACTACGTATCCTTTCCTAACTTATAGCTAACCGATTTTACTATAATTCATAAACAAACTTAACTAATAAAGTCAACCAGACTTAACTAAGTAACTATGTCTACCAGACTTAACAATGAACTGGCAGACTTAACTATGACAAGACTTAACTAACAGACTTAACTTCGTAACCCAGCAGACTTAAGTCTGTTCTTCATATTAAGTCTTCTCTTGTGATAATTCCCAACAATCCTCCCCTAACTTGATCTTCATGCTTCATGAACTTCAAGTTCCTTCTGAATAAGCTTCTTGAGGATTGAACTCTGAACTCTTGGAATTATTTTAATCTCTAACACTTCAAATCAGCAACTTTGACTTTAACAATCTTTTCACCATCTGATCTTTTCAGCAACCATGACTACTTGTACATCAATTCTTTTAAGTTTCATACTATTCTCATCACTTCCAGGTGTGTTAACTCCTGTGAGAGGTGAATCATTGAAAATTAATGGATTTGATGTCTCTTTACCAGATAGCCATTAACTACTGGAGTAGCCAATGTTTTGGTGTGTAAGACCATGGTACATTGATAACCATATGATTTTTAGCAAACCATCAGCTATCAACGGATTTGTTTTGTCTTTACCAAAAGCCGTTTGCTTTTGGACTAGCCAATTCTTTGATGGAATCAGACCTCATCTTGGTGAATTGATTACCAATTATGGTTTTCCACAGCCTTTACCACAAGCCATAATCTTGTGGGCTAGCCAACTCTTCACTATCTCAGATATGGTGAGTTGATTTTGGTAAATTGTCAACCATTAACGGATTTGAAATATCTTTACCGCAGCCGTTTGCTCTGGATTAGCCAGTCCTTATGTGGGTTAGACATGGTGGACTGATGACCATTTGTTGTGTTAGTGCTATGAACCTTCACCAAGTGAGAAGTTCCTTTAGTCTCACTTAACAACTTGAAAATTCTTTCAAACACTTCAAACACCCCAATATGGTTCCTTTAGGGATTGTTCCTTAATCAAATCCAAAAGCTTCTCATATTCCTCATCTTTCTCATCTGCAAACAATTTCTTTTCCAACATTTCTTTGTAGACCCTAGGTGGTAAAGGATATTCCACTTCGGCAAGCATATAAATATGAGCCATTTGCAAAGATAAGCAGTGTACCTTACAACTGTGAAAGTATCTCCACCTAACAATCTCTTGTTGGTATGGCAACTTCCAAATCTCAACTGTTCTTGAAGGTGGCTCAAACATAACTTTTAAATCTCCCCAAAAGACCCTTTCAAACTCTTCCTCAGGTCTTGTGTCTCCATGTCTGATATTTACCAATTTATACAATTCATTGAGATCTTCCCTAGTTATATCATTTAACAGCCCTGGAAAGTTGAGATACACTACATCAGTGTTGTCCTCCCTTATTATCTGATAAGCTGCTCTCAATCCAGTCTTAATGATTTGATATCTAACAATCTTGGCAGGTTTGACTGAGCTTTCAGGAATTGATCCCATTGTGAACTCTTCAGATGAAGACTCTTCTTCTTCTGATTCTTCTTCCCCTTGCACTTTCTTCTTGGATTTACTTTTTCTTGCTATACTTTTTCTTCTTGTCCACTTTATAATTGGCTTTTTGACTTCTTTCTTTTCTTGCACAACATCAGACACTTTCTCAGCCTCATATTCCTTTTCAACTTCAGTTACTTTTTCTTCCACTTTCTCAGCTTCTATAATTGGTTCAGATTCTGTCACCTTCTGTCTCTTAAAACTCCTTCTGATAGAGTCTTCATAATCAGTAGGTTTATAACCTTGATCCATTTTTTATGCCCTGAGATACCTCCCTTCAAGCTCCTCATATGACATTCCCTTCATCTTCTCAAAGGTTAAACGCATCATGTTTTTCATGTACATCTTCATATCATACATCTTTTCCTTCATTGTGGGCTTCTTTTTGGTACCTTTCTTTTTCTGAGTCTGTTTTACCTTTTCCATAAAATCACCAAGAGTATCTGAAACCCTTCTAGCATTGAGAAAATCTGCCATCTGCTTTGCTCTTTCCTCAGTTGTCATATTCACATCAGCTTTTAACTCTTCATACTTTGCTCTTAACTCAGTATTACCCTCAATCATAGATATGAGTGGATCATCCTCAGCTTCTTGCATCTTCTTTACAAGCAACTCATCTTGCCTTTTAATTTCTTCCAGCCTTTCCCTTTCAGCTTGGTCTTCTGCTTGTATTCTTGCAATTTCTGCTAAATTTGCTTCCTCTTCTCTTTGTTGCCTTTTTGATTTCTTGGGTTGAGGAGTTTCTACCAATATCTGCTTTCCTTCCCTTTGAGCAGACTTAACCACATCAGATTCTTCAACATGAGCAGAACTAACATGCTCAGCAGACTTTTCCTGACCAGACTTAACTGCATCACCAGTATTAACACCAGAATTAACAGACTTAAGAACTTCATCCTCAGACTTTTCTTCTTCAATTCTCAATTTTCTTAGCCTCCTTTTCTTTCCTTGTTTAATCTTGCTAAGAGATTGAGCTAAGGTCTCTGCTGCTTCCATGGCATTTGGACTGATCTCAGCAGATTTATCCTTTTGAGTAGGGGTCTTAAACACTTGTTCTTCCTCCAAATTCCTCCCCTGTTTGGAAGAATTTTCATCTCCACCCTCTTGGTCATCAAAATCAACCCCCTTTTCTTTCATCACCTTCTCCATTTTCTTCACCTTTCTAACCAATGTCACAACAGCTCCACTCAATGCTTTATTTGCCTTCTCCAAAGCTGTTACTCTATCAACCAAAGTAGGCACTAGTTTTAGAAGATCTTCCACAGTCATGGAAGTTGATTCCATCTCCTGAGTAGGACTTGGAACCTGGTTTTGCTGTGGTGGTGAAGGTGGTGTAGGTGTAGGTACTCTGGGTTGAGATGATGGTGAACTTGGTTGTGGTGTGGGGGATCTTGGTTGTTCCTGGGTTTGATCCTCATGGGTTGGCTCCACTTGTTCAGCAGTAGAGGTACCTGCAATGTTAGTTGTACCAGAAAGCATAGCAGGCAAAAGTGGCCAATGTGCCCCAGAAAAACCCCTTTTCATATTAGCAAAGATTTTAGCTGTGAAAGCCACACTCACATAAGTCTGCATTTTATTTTCAGTTTTAAAATTCAAAATCATTTGCAGAAATTGAGGGTACATTAAAAATTTATGTTTGCTGTTGACATTTGCTACCATGCCATCAAAAATAAGTTTTAAAAAATTAAAAGTCTTTCCAAATGAAAGACAGACCAATGCAGAAGCAATATTGCTTCCAAACTGATCCGATCCACCACTCTTGGGACTTAGGCAATGGAGCAAATGATGAAGTAAAAATTTCCACTGTGGTGTAAAATGGCTTTTCCAAAAAGTAAAAGTACCATCAGTGGGGTATCCAATATTTTTCATACCCTCCAAAAGTTCATCATTAGGCAAGATATAATTCCCTGAAGCATCATCCAATTGAAGACTACTTCTTATGGATGCTTCAGTGATAAGGAAATCATGTGTGTCTGTTGTTGCCCTTAACTGTGGTGTCCCATCAGCAAGAGTTTCAGAGGTAACAGACCCCCAAAACTGCTTAACTAGGGAAGTATAGATTGTAGGATTATGAGTTAAAGCATACCGAATGGAAGAGCCTCTCAAGAAATCCACAACCTGCTCAAAACCTTCACTTTTGTTTGGTTTCTTCAAGAAACCAACCTGGTTGTGCTTGTCACAAAACTTTAGAGAAGCCATAGATGAGAGAATGATTAAGTGCTGGTTGAGAACTAATTAGGGTTTGCGAATTTGTAGTGTAAAACAGAGTATCGTAGGCCGAAAATAATGATTTTTAAAATTAGAAGCAAATAATGAATAAAAGTGAAAATTTTATCAAATTTTATCCTTATATACTTCTCTTTCTCGAAAAATACGTAACGGTATTATTTTATCTGAAAAATCATTATTTGACTGACCAGACCTAACGGTAATAAAATTGATTACATTTTACACTACCAGACTTAAAAATGGTCAACCAGACTTAACCACTGACTCACCAGACTTAACCAAAGAATCAGACAAACATACATAAGAAGCAATATCAAGGCTTCATATCACCACTAATCCATGTTTTTCCTGCAAAAGTTAGTTCCAACACCAAGAAAAACCAAGAAAAACATACAAACAAACAATTTTACAATCAAAATAAAAAATACTAAGTACCAGAATTAACTCTACTACAAGAATTAACTTATAAGATAAGAATTAACTTCTAAGACTACCAGAATTAAAATTACTAAGTACTTGTTATTATACAAACTCTACATTTAACCTCCCCTTAAATGTAACCTCCCCTTATCTACTAGCCCTGTGGATCAACATATTTATAAGTCTTGTATAAGCTTGATCCACTGTTGTTCTTGGATTGGTAGGTAAGTGTATTCTTAAATGGATCCCAAGACCAACATGTTGGGGTCTTAACAGCAGATTCCCCATTTTCCCTTACAGCATTTGAGTTTGAAGTTTGTGTTGTATTCTTAGCAAAAGGACTCCTCACAGGTGAATGAGGTTTATAAAAATTGTTTCTTTGGTTATATGAGTTCACCTGTGGTCTATTTACTGGTTGTCTGGGTCCAGAATGATTAAACAACCCAGAATTAACATTTGGCTGCACAGAATTAACATTTGGCCTGACAGAATTAAAATTTGTTCTACCAGAACTAACATTTGGCCTACCAGAATTAAAATTTGGTCTAACAGAATTAACTGATGACCAACCAGTATTAACATTAGGCCTACCAGAATTAAATTGTGCTGGTCTAGAAACAAACTTATTAGCATGATTAATCCTGTTTGCATTATTCCAAACTGGTTTAACATTCAAATGGCCAGTATTAACACTTTTCTGCTTCCTAAGTTCAGCTTCTCTTTTCATCCTTTTCTCATGAAAATCACAGTCTCTAATTAGATGACTTAGACTACTACACACAAAACATCTTTTAGGACCAAAATTGTAGTTTTTCTTGTACACTCTTCTCATCCTATCAGATTTTGGTGACTCTTGACTTTTGACAGACTTCCTAGGAGATTTTATGTGAGTATCACAACTAGGTTTATCTGTATCAGATTTGGGTGTAGTCACAACTGGTTCACTATGTTTGACAGATTTTGACTCAGAAACTTCTTTAGGTTCACTCTCTGATTCTGATTCAGACTGATCAGAAACATCTCTAGTGGATCCTTCACTGTCATTAGTTTGACAAGTAGAATATTCACTTGATTTGTCATCCGAGTTGCCTGTCTCAGGATATTGAGGACCCTTTTTACCATACACAAACAAAGAGTCATCAAGGTCTTCCTTTTGTAGAGGAGTGTAATCTCCACTTAATGGAGGTGGCACCCCTTTAAAATCATCAGTTTTAATGAACCTATTGTAAACTGGTCTACCAGCAGAATCATCTTCTCTACATTTGAACACAGATCTGTCCATCTCTTCCTCATAGCTTAGAATTTCACTGTCTGATTTAATTTCATAACCTAAGCCAATTTTACATGTGGAACTCATTTGAGCATTAACTAGCTTAACCAGATTTTTAGAGGAATGGTTCCATGAGTCTACTCTCTTTTTCAATTCATCTCTTTCTTTTACTGCTTTCATGCCAATTCTTCTATATCTCTTAAGTTTTTCATCCTTTTCATATATTTCATTAGCCTGAAAGGTGAGTTTTTCATTTAAAGAGGCATGTTGTTTTTGATAGGTGACTATTTGTGCTTCTAAAGTTTTAACAGCCTTAGTATAAGCAAGAATTTTTACTTCCTGGTCACCTATTTGATTTAATTGTTCATCACACAAAGCTTTAAGATGATTGTATGAATCAATGCATATTTTGGAGCACAAAGATACCTCATTACTGAAACCAATAGCCATAAGTGCATGGTTTGGCGCTTCTTCCTCTGGTATGTGTTCATCCCAATTCACAGCTCCAGCTTCCAGTGTCAACATGCTCATCTGATTCTTCCCCATCTTGTCATCATCTTGAGAGTCAGAACCCTTCTTCTTTTTTCCATCAGCAGTCATCTTTTCTCTGCATTCCCTAGCAAAATGCCCCGGTTTGTGACAATAGTACCACTCCACATTCTTTTTATTGAACCCAACTGCTGTCTTCCCATCAAACCTGATGTTCCTCCCAGTCTGCTTGTAAAACTTTTTCATTCTAAGGGCAATCATAGCAATTTGCCACTTAATATCCATCTCCTCAACATCAACATCATCAATCTGCTCAAGGTCATCACTGAGAAGATCTGGTTCTTCTGAATTCTTGGCAAATAGAGAATAAACAACTTCATCAGCAAAGCCAGTTGGTACTTCTCTTTCTCTCATTCTGCTTGAAGAAGTTTCATAACCACCCGAACTAAAACCACCAGACTTAACCTTGTTAGTGCTGCCCTTGTTTTGAGAAACAAAGGCAACATTGGTAGAACTTGAAGATGCTTTTCCTTGGATTTCCTATTCAAAAACCCGAAGATTGTTGTACAGGTTATCAGTTGTCATGGTGTCAATTTCTTCCTTCATTCTCATGGTCATTGACACACTTGACCATTCTGTTGGTAGTGATCTGAGAAACTTGTGGTTTGCATCTTCTTCAGACACAGCTGCACCATGAACCTCCAATTGTGATAGAAGATGTTGAAACCTGTCATAGCCTTTTTCCAACCCCTCTGAACTGGATACACTGAATGCCTCAAATTGCTGTTTAAGAACAGCCTTCTGCATCTTCTTGGAGTTAGCATTCCCTCCAAATCTTTTCTTGATAGCCTCCTAAATTTCCTTGGCATCATCCATGCCATGAAACCTTCTCAAGTGCTCCTTGGGAAGAGCCATCAGCAATATAGTTTTGGCCTTTCTCTCTTTTTCCACAGCATACTTCTCTTCAGTAGATACTGGTGGTAGCACCCTAACAACTCCATCCTTGTCAACAGAACCTTCTTCTTAGAATTCCCATTCTGTATGACCTTCTAGACCTCGTTGTCAATATATTCCAGATAGTGCTCCATCTCCATCGCCCATATGTCATACTCTTCCTTCTTCAGGATTGGGAGTTTTATGTTTGATATGGTGGTTGTGGCAGGTATGGTTTGTTGTTGTGATTTGTTGTTGGATGTGCCATCTTCTGATTTTCTTCTTCAGGGTTTGACTCATTATCACTGAGATGGTTTGAGAAATCATCACCATTCTTGACAGACATTGTGTAGGGTTTGTTTGAGTGATTTGTGTTTGTGGTTTATGTGTTTCTTCAAACTCAGAGTCTCTCTACAGGCTCTGATACCACTTGTAGGTCCACACGAATTATGGATCCAAGTAGCCTTTGTTACTTGTTAGACAACTTGAATAAATTCAAATTGATCTAAGTGAGAAACTCTAACAGATTATTAATTGCTAATGCGGAATCTTAACAATGAACAATGAAGAACACAATACTAACTTCGTATTCTATTAACTTTCAATAACTAACTTTCACATATGCGTACAAAAACTAATGCCTTAGGGTTCCTTTTATACACTAAGGAAACCCTAGATACAAAACGTGTAGAAGGATATACGTATCTTCTATTAAGATAACTACGTATCCTTTCCTAACTTATAGCTAACCGACTTTACTATAATTCATAAACAGACTTAACTAATAAAGTCAACCAGATTTAACTAAGTAACTATGTCTACCAGACTTAACAATGAACTGGCAGACTTAACTATGACAAGACTTAACTAACAGACTTAACTTCGTAACCCAGCAGACTTAAGTCTGTTCTTCATATTAAGTCTTCGCTTGTGATAATTCCCAACACACAGTAACTAACTAATCAAGACTTGCAACACAGTGTTGAAGCTTTTTGATGCTTGAACTCTTTTGCTACAAAAAGAAAGATCACTAAGAATGAAGTGAATGAAATGGGTTAGTAATGTATAAATGAATGAATGTATAATTTATGCTATGTAAGTGATGATTGTGCCTGAATGATCAGCTTGCTATTTATAGGCAAAGCTGATCAACAGGTGGCGGATCTGGCGGATCCAAAATATGGGATCCGCCCATATACTGGTTTGGTTCCGCCGGGACATGCCAGCTAAGGATTTTCCATATCTTTCCATATCTTGTGAGGTCTTGTCAAGATCTTGCAAAGTTAACTTAGTTAGTTAAAGATCTTTCCAAAATATTTCCCAAATCCCCAAGATATCAAAATGAGGTATGCCATGATGTCATGTTAATATTTCTAATTTAAGAAATAAAAGTAAAACATGTAAATGTAAAATGTATGTAATATTATTCCTAGTGATTATGTAATATGTGTTTTAAAAAGCCTGTTACTATAAATGTAAAAGACTTTAACTTATATTTATGCTTTGCTAAAGATAAACCTTATAATTGTTATTAACAAAAAAAAAATAAAGATCGTAAAATATAAATAACATTTTTAGGACGACATTTGTATTAACAGAGATCATTTATCCAAAGATATTGCCCTCCTTCAAAGACGGAAAAAAAGCTTGAAGATATTCATAATTTCAAGCAAGATGGTGATGAGATATTGTACCAAGTTTGGGATAGGTACAATGTTCTCCTCTACATGTGCCCAACTCATGACATCAACAAGCAGTAAGTGGTCAACATCTTATACAAAGGAATCAACGTTTCCACAAGGCAAATGCTGGATTCTCAGGGGCCGATCCCTGGGATGACTCCTATTTAAGCTCTCAAAGCTATAGAAGACATGTCTGACCATTCACAAAAATGGCATGATGGAGGTAGCAGTAGAAGCATGGGAGGAAGTTTGGACAGTATTTCGGTTATTACTAACAAACTTGAAAGTCTTGGCAGGGATATGAAGAAGCTGAAAGAAAATGTGCATGCTATTCAAGTAGGATGGGAAATTTGTGAAGGTGCTCACCTAGCTAAAGACTGTCCTCTAAAAGAAGAAGATGAAAAGTCGCAGAGGTGAAATACGAAGAAAGTAGGCCTTTTCAAGGGAACAACAATAATGGAGCAAGATACCGTGTAGGGCCTCAAGGTTATTATTCCAGAATTGACAACCGGCCTCTATATGGAGAAAAGAGACCCAGCCTTGAAGATATCGTCAACAAGCATATTGAAGATTCTTCTAAAAAGTATGACAAATTCCAATAATGGATGAACAAATTGAAGGAGGACACGGATCAAAACTTGCGGAATCAAGATGCGGCCATTAAGAACTTAGAAACTTAGATCGGACAACTTGCTAAAGATGTCTAGGCTAAGAAGACTGAAGCCGCAATAAGGGCATGCAAAGCCATTTTCACACAGGACGTGGTAAACGAAGTTCAACCAGTTTCTAGTAATGAATTTTGTGGAGTTAATTACTTGCAGGAGAATGAAGGAACTAGTTAGTTTAAAGGAATACCTTGCCAAGTACCCGAGAAGGAACCAAATCCGGGAAGATTTATGCTACCTTGCACTATCGGTAATTTTAATATATTCGCTTTAGCAGATCTAGGAGCAAGTGTTAATATGATGTCTTATTCGTTATTCAATCACCTAAATTTAACTAACCTTAAAGAGACAACAATTATGATTGAAATGGCGGATATGAGTAGAATAGCTCCTAGAGGAGTAGTTGATAATGTATTGCTCAAAATTGGTAGATTCGTATTTCCTACTGACTTTTTGGTTATCGACATGATTGAACATCAAAACAATAATATGATTCTTGGAAGGCCACTTTTGGCTACATAACACGCAAACATTAAGGTTTTTGAAAAACAAATTACCTTGGGAGTAGGGGAGGATCGGATGACATTTAATAATGATGGATCTTTAAATTCTTCCACTGCATCTTCTGAGGCAGTTTGTATGATTAGGACATCTAAGGAAGAGGAATATCTTTACTTACTAGGGATCTCCACTGATTTATTTTCTCATAATTCACCTTTATGTTTGGAGTATGATGATAGATAGGGATCTGAATGTGATGAGGAAGAGAACGTTGCTGCTGATCGGTGGAGTGACATATTTGTTAAACCCAGCAAAACAACCCTAACCAATCACTACTGCGAACCGGTGATGGTTGAAGATGGAGAATCCATCCAAGCATGGCCGTCTTGCAACTCTTTTAATAACCATTGTAACGGAGGCAGATCAGGAAAACTAGATAAGAGTAAAAGATCTCAAGTAGAATGGACGTGTTTCCACGAAATAGAAAGGCAAGATATTGAGTTCGGGAATTTGTATTTTCATGATTGGTATAAAGTTAGGTACGGAAATGCGGCTATTAACAAATGCGTCATTAGAAGATTCCAACGAGAAATCGATAATTATCATCTTGCCTTGGAACAAGAAAAGGAAGATCTTATTAACAAATGCACATGAACATGCTCTGTTATAGCGGAACCCCCTAAAAGTGTTTACTCCGCTGAAGCAGAGGAGTGCTCGAAAGGGCCCATTTTAAGCAACCTTTCCAAGGAGGAGCAACATTTTAAGATTAAAGTTATTAATCATGAAAAGGAGCCTAGGGGGCATGGCTTTGCGTTCGATGATTGGTTAAAAAATCAGTTTGGCACTACGAAAGTTGATAAAGGAATAAAGATGAAGGCATTAGCAGAATGGATAATTAACAGCTATCCAGATGAATCCGATAAACCTAAAAGAGAAGACGATCCTTATGACCGGAGTTTTGAAAAATCCAAATCAGAATTCGGAAAGGAAGTTTTGCAACAACTGGATGAATATGGACTTAGAATAGGTATAAAAGGATACATGTTGCAAGACATTTGGGAAAAGTGTGAGAGAACTTTCCAAGAAAAAAATACATTATGGCATGAAAAGGAATTGGAAGAGATGGAGATACATAGCTGTGAAATGGAAGGAGTTCGGTATGACCCACCTGAAGTCAAGCTTGAAGCGTTTAAAATACGAAAATATACAATTGGAGGAATTGGAAGCTTCATATGCACCGAAAAAGCCGATGATAAGCAACTCCCAGTTAGTCGTATGAATGGAGAGAAATTTAAGATGATGATCAGGAAGGAGATGAACACCGACATTGGTGTGGGACCAACCTAAGCACCATGGCCTTGAGTCTAACTTAAAGACTCGTAAATAAACAAAAGTGCTTTTTTGGGAGACAACCCGAATTATCCTTTTCTTTTCCTTTTTATTAGTGTAGATTGGTTTTGTTTGTTTTGTTATAACTTTTTGCAGGTATTAGAGAAAGAAGGATGGTTTGGAAACGCACCATGGAGTCTTTCACTCCTGGAATTCGCCTCAGAGAGTTTCTACGGCGTAACTTGGTGTTGTGGTTACGCAGTAACCATCGTCAGATATCTGCACTATTGTCAGGTGTGATTACCTACGGCATAACTCAATCCATGAGTTTACACCGTAACTTTCTCCTATACCAGAAAAATTCTAATCCTTAAATAACATACATAATTAAACCTTGTATTAGTTATTAAATGAACTTTGTTGGTGTGTTCCCTGTAAACCCTCACGAGACTTCACTCGTCCACTTAGGACATCGAGTGGTTTAAAAGGCTTGTTGCATATGCTAAATGCAATCGTGATTCATACGAAAGTGAGTTAGGATTTTATTTCTTATTTTCTTTTTATTTTTAGATTTATGCTTGTGGGTAGTGACGTGATTTCAGGGATTTGAAGTTTGCTCATTAGGTGAAGCGAAGGCACATTTTCTCAACATGATCCTTCTATCATTTTCAAGAGCAAATTTCAGGGGAGTTCTCGTTCTAATTCTACTTTTATCCTTTATTATTGCTTATTTGCGTACAAAAGGGACTTTGTACATTTCAAGTGGGGGGACGGGAGTAGAATTATAACTTGAATTTTATTTGCCCTATTTTTCTAGTTTATTTTCAAAAATTATGCCATTTTTAAACTTTTGACATGTTTTTCTTAACCTAACTAGAATATACCTTAGCCGAGCATACCATAACCTTTGATTTCCTTGGTGAGATTTAGCCTTTTCATTTTCCCATATTACTCAAATCAACCAAATATTGAGTGTGCCGGTAGTTTGTAAGCTTTAGAACTTGGCTTTTACATCATTTCGAGACCATAGACGAGTTGTGTCTCAAGTTAGATTGATACATTTGGAAAAGACATTTTGAGAAGGCAATATTTAGGATTTACACCAAATAGCCCATATGTGTTTAATTGTGTGTGTTTATCGATTAGTCACCTCGACTTCTCGACCCCCGTGTTAAACCATTTTGTTGCACTCACCTTTAGTGCAAGATACCCCTAGTTACACCCTTTTGAGCCGTTCGTTTCGTTTCTTCACCCATATAATGTATTGTTTCGTTACACCTATTCGCCTTAGCCTACCGTGTAGTCTTAGTTTATGATTGGGAAGTCACTGTTTGCTCAAGTTTGAGGTTTGGGTAGAGAGATTCGGGAATTACGCCTACATTGAAGATACATTTGAAGACCCCCCCCCCCCCCATATTACTCATGTATGATTCATCTCAAGTAGGGGGATGTTTTATTTGTATATAATATGAATATGAAAAAAAATATAGTAGTTTTTATTTATTCATGTTGTTGTATAAAGGATGGTGCAAGTTTCTGTAGCACTATTTCTTAGTATTTGAGCTTATGAGACTAGAATCGAGGATCTTACCTCGATCACATTTGAAGATTGAAGTTGGTGGTTTATCTACATCAACTTGTGGTTGAAGACTAAGTTAGTGTGCACCTTGCCATATGACATCTACATTGGCACACTAACTTACTACATCATGATCCGGTTTTCGCGTTTTGAAGCTTGAACTTTGGATGAACGGTGGACGGTGACAACTTGGTTATAGGTTAAGACTATTTGCTTCTTATTTTTGTTTTTCACCATTTATGTGTATCACATGTCTTAGCCTACCCTTTAGTCATGAACCATACTTAGGTGAGGGAGTGAGCATTCATTGGTGTCTTGGCCATGGATTTGGTCATGTATCGATGGTCTTTGTCGCCTTCGCTATAGTACGATAGTAATGACAAATCACCCTTAGCCTCATATAATTATTCACCCAATATTGCCTTTAAGGATTGTCTTGACCCTAGCTCTAGTGGTGGAGATTTGTGTAACTGTCAAACCTATGATAGAATACATGCTACGACCGTGCAATGAGCGACCACCCTGAAATTGACACTTAGATTAGAGAGAGCATGAGTGTTTCGTTCCCATTTCGTGAGGTGTTCGTCTTTGATAAATTCTAGCATAGAAAGTTTTTAAATTCATATTTTCTAAATCTTTTGGGAGATATCTTTTTGAAAATGATTCTAATAAGGTCTACTTGAGGGCAAGTAGAGTTCAAGTGGGGGGATATTTGATAACATCAAATAGTCCTGATATTTTAGTGTCAATTTCCCCCTAATATGCTCACCATTTATATCATTTTACTTGAATATACACTCGTATTCGTTAATATTTCGTTTTTAGGTAAATTATGAGCATGGGAACGAAGAGACACGGATTTGGAAGGTTATTAATGAAAATACACAAGAGTATGCTGACCGGACAAGAATTACGGCGTAGATCCACTCTCTACTTATGCCGAAACAAAGATTTACACTAGAAGACCCAAGTCAACGCTGACCAAGGTTACGGCGTAACTCCTACATAAGTTACGCCGTATATATATCTCCATGACTTAGAAGATTTTCGAGAACAAAGAAGTTACGGCGTAACCATCCTTATGGTTACGGCGTAAACCCATGTACGAGTGTTCTACGTTCGTAACTTACTTATGGGTTACGCCGTATATATGTCTCCAAGAGTTAGAAGAAATACGTGACCTAAAGAAGTTACGGCGTAACCATCCTTATGGTTACGGCGTAAAACCATGTACGAAAGTTCTACGATCGTAACTTACCTCAAGGTTACGCCGTAGAGTCATCACTAAGGATAAGATCGTCTATGATATAAAGGTTACGGCGTAACTAACCCTAATGGTTACGCCGTAACTTAGTCGAGGCTATAAATACCAGCCCTAATTCCGCATTTTAACATATCTTTTCACCACACAAAAACCAGAGGGCGAATTAGGGCTTGAAGAAGTACCTTATTCAGCAGCATACAAGCCATTTCAAAGGGAGAATTCACGCACATAATTCATAAGGTTTAGTATTTTATATTACATTTTTGTATTTAATTCCATGTCTTCATTTACAATGTTAAACATTGAATTTACTGCATGTTTTAATATGATCGGCTAAACACCTTTGGCGTTAGCCTAATTATGAAATTGTTATTGCTATGATTTAGTTTTCTCGTTTTCTTTTTACTTCATATGTATGCTTTCTTTGTTTATTCGTGACACATTTGTTTCGATAGTATGGATGCTTGATAATATCTAGGAAACGGGAGAATTGACCGTAGGATCATTGTGAAATAGATTGCGAATAGTGGTAAGAATTGACCATAGGACGCCCACTATCTTGTGTGAAACTAGACCAAATAATCACTTATCAAGCGGAAGTACTTAAGAAGTTAAGGGGGGAAGTCTATGTTCCGACTGTTCAGGCTTCCCGTAGAATAAGTCTTAGATTGTAGCGGTGCGTAATGACTCTTCCATAGTGGAACCCATAACATCTCGTAATCATTAGGTCACGGAATAGGACGCTATGGATGGTATGCTAGGCGAATTGCTCAACTGAGTCTAGTGACTTAAATCCCCATATGAAGCGATAGAAAACCTTTATTAGAAACCGTAATCATGATATAACAAGATTAGTAATTAGGCTAGCACATTTCTTTCTATTGATATCTCTTTACATTTTAATTGCGTTTATTTTCATTTCATTTCTTTAGTTTAATTAATCAAATTACAAAACCCCCTTTAAAACTAGTGACATTAGAACTTAGGTTAAATCCGCATGCATAGCTCTTGGGACGACCTCGGCTTTACCGACAACTACACTATATACGACTGGGTACACTACCCGTTAGTGAATTAAGTAGACTTTAGGTAGACGAGTAATTATAAATAGTAAAACCTAATAAAAAAATCTTGCATCATGGTCTATAATATTATTATAAAACAAACATTAAAAAGATAACCCTCTTACATGAGCTTTTGGTCTATAATGTTATTAGTTGTATTTATTGTCCAAAACTAATAGACGTTTAATAATCGGTGCATACACGGGTTAAAATATTAAAATTCGGCAAAATTTAAATTATGTATGCGTTGTACATCCATTTTTTGTAAAAGAATCAAGCCATCAATATGATTTCTTGCCCCATATTCCCGTGGTAGAATTTTGCAGGGTTAAATCATGCTCGGAAATATAATGAAAAATGTATAATTAAACACGTTAACGACAGATACGATAAAACTTAGTAGAAAAACATCGTAGACAAAATGTATGCTATTTAATATTAAGGGATAATGACATATAAATGTATTTTAATTATCACTCTATCATTTATATGTATTGAATAAATTTTTTGCTATTCCAAGTAAGAAACTTTCGATTTTCGTCAATTTGGTGTAATATGTTACATCCCCAACCTGTTGCAAGTAACTTTTTTTTTTTCAATTTTTTTTTTTATTACCTACATGGCAGATATATAGGATAATTGGTACATCAAAGGAAAAATGTGACAAGTTAGCTACGTTTAAAAATGATTATCCTTAAAGAAATTTTTTGGCTAAACCAAGATTTGGCCTGATTGTAATTTGGGTTACTCGGGTCAATCCAAAAAACGAACCGAATTCAAATTCGCTTATCGGTTCAGTTAAATCTAATTTAAATTCGGTTCGGTTTGGTTTATGATTTTACCCAAAATAAAATTTAACCCAATAAATCGAATAACCGGATAACCGAACTGATGAACATCTCTAAGAAATTTTCTCCGTTTAAGCATTCGCGTACGTTTATTTGTCCGGCTCAACTTAAACGAAAGAACACGAACAAGCCTCCGTGTTCGTCCAGTTCATTTACAACCCTAAGGGTTTGGATTTGGGTGGGTTGATTAGGGTTTTGTGATGTCGGAGTGATGAATGGAGGAGATGCAGTTCGTGTAAACGGAATGTTTGCAGGTTTGCCATTGATGAAAGCTTGAAGTTTTAGGGTTTGGGATCGAATGGTAGGGTTTAAATTTAATTCTAGTTTGCCTTAATGTGGGAGGGAGGATGACGGGTGTGTTTGGTAAAAGTAGCAGTGAGCAGTAGCAGTGGGCTGTGAGCAGTAGCCACGGCTCACAGCTTCTTAAAGAAGCATTGGAAAAATGAGCATTCCTAAAAAATCGTAAAGCTCACCGCTTATTTGCCAAACGAACAATAAAAATCAAAAAGCTCATTGCTCACCGTTCATCGCCCCAAAATGCTTCAAAAAGCTCCGCGTCAAACATAGCCGATATTCTATTACTTAAACTAATTAAAAAATAATAATTTTTTATAAATGTATCTTGATTGACATCTTTTTTCCAGTTTTTTATAGCAAAATTATTTATTTATTTATTTATTTATTTATTTATTTATTATTATTATTATTATTATTATTATTATTATTATTATTTTTTTATTTATTTATTTATTTTTTGCAAATTGAGCTACTGTGACATGAAGGCCGGGTAACTTGTTGGATGTGGCAAAACCGGCTCAAGAAGTAAAAAAATATACAAAGTAACGAAATTTGAAAGTTTGTTATCTCAATTTGTAAAAAGTTGTCATTTGATACATATAAAAGGATAAGGTGAACAATTATCTCGAATATTGATACAGTATGAAAAATGTATGTAAAAATACGAGTATTACATGTAGTTTGTGTATATACAAGTGATTATATGTAACCAACCTTGATGATGAAAATTAGTTTTATATCAATTGCGACTTTATATGAGAATCGATATATATTCTTTTTTCGTGAAAGACAACCTAGATACTCCATAATGTACTTTAAAAAAATCTCCAAGTAGGTCATCTAATCAATTATCATACAACTTTTTGCAGTTAATTGAACTCAATAATGTATTATTTATTTTTATGGTTATTTTTATCACCGAAATGATTGAAGTAACATTACTTCAACTTTTTGCACTAAAGAAGTATCTAGATTATATGTATAGCTTGTAGTGGACACGCCAAAATCTATTAACAAAGCCGATTTTACGTCATATATTTTTTCGCATATGGTGTACGTTTTTCTGTAAAGAATGGCGACAAGGTGGATACGAAGGCT
Source organism: Artemisia tridentata subsp. tridentata (assembly GCA_021014915.2). Lineage (NCBI taxonomy): Eukaryota > Viridiplantae > Streptophyta > Magnoliopsida > Asterales > Asteraceae > Artemisia > Artemisia tridentata. The sequence goes on from CP139506.1 coordinate 299,568,289, forward strand.
TTGTCTATAACTTCATTTGCATTTTGGGGAATTATGCACATAACCCGTTTAACAGCTCCGTATACATAAATATAGGGCCGGTGCTGAGAAAGTCAAAAAAATTTTGGGCCCGGCAAGGGAAAAAAAAAAAAGTGCCCCTATATTATAATATCCATAATCAAGTACAAAAAGCCAAAAATACGAAGAAAATCATTCTTGTAACAAAAGTATTCTCTAAATTTCTAACAACGAGGCCGGCTGCGACCCGCCGCGTTGCGGCGGGGCGGTGATCTAAGCAAACAAACAACTGCTAAAGCTTGTATACACAACAAACGAAGGGGGAAAGCTTGCTTTGCAACCTTGTGCAAACCAAAATAAAGGTATACCTTTATGCTAACACTAATAAAGAACCAAAACAAACAGCCCCACCATCACCATAGACGAAAACTGGCAGGTTGCATTGTGACTTTCGTTGCGTCAAAATTCTTGATTTTGTCCTTCAAGCTTCTGTCAAACTGGAAGAAAGAACAAAAATTCATCACAGCGACCAAAAATTATGTAAAATATAAACTAAAAATTTAAATGGAAAACAGTCGCGAATAAACGAATAATACAGCGAATGCCACTGTTAGCACAATAACACCCAAACAGGCAACTACTAATTGGAACATATACAGCCAGCAGTAACTACCGTTGGTAAGTAACTTCATTGCTAAATGAAATACAAACTGCAAAGGGGAATGGGAACGGTAGCAAACATAAATTCCTAACCTTGACTGTCATTTGCGGCCGGGAATGGCTGTGTGTTGTCAGCTGTCAAAGGCACAGTATTTGAAGATGAAGGAACCGCTGTATATGTGGCTGTTGTCGTTCCAGTCACTGGCATGAACTCAACTTGGTTGCAGTTGAAACTAATCGGTACCTAATATACAAACGCGAACATACACAAAGGTGAGATAATGGAACTTAAAAAAAAAGGTTGTAACTCATTATATACACAACTGGAAGTCCAAAAAATGAATACATAATGATAAAATTATGACGTATATTTAAGTATTAACCATGGTAAGTGGCCTAAATAACTGATGCAAGCAATAGTAAAACATGATTCATTAGAAGGTCTGAATGCACTAAAATACTTTTCCACCATTGTTGCTGTTGTTGCAAGTACATTAAGAATTCTGAGAATCTGTGGTTATGTGTTAACCTCATTTTGTCTAACCGATCTATCTATTTCATAGCAATGGTAATTACTGATCTTAGGTGATAACCTCATTGCATATACTATGATGCCTCATATATTCTTTTCAGAAACACTCATGTCTTAATTTACGTAGACTAATGTACAGGTATTAAATGTGATATCGAGACTTGCCTGGATGCAAACCGTAGTGGATTTCTATCAAGCCGCTTTCCTACATAGAAATGCTCTAGTTGCAATAATTGCGAGTTTGGTGGAATTTCTTCAGGTCTAGTTCCATTCCTGATTACAAAGACACATAAAAACAGTTTCATGAATACATAATCTAAATAAGGTTCATAAACACTCTTAAACAGATACGGAAGATAAATGGACAATAGTATTACAAAATTACCTTTGACTAATACGTTTCGCAGGCACCAAAAATCACACCACAGAGCATGCGTAAACTGAGAGACAGTCCTTCCGAAATCTAAATCAGTTGGAAGACCTGACGCTTCATTAACCTGTGATTTTGGTGCAAAGTTTATAGCATGATACATACCAGTTTTGATCTTGGGTGTTTGGAATAGCTAATTCACCTTCAGCCCTGCATCATCGTTATATAACAAAATAAGAGAAAAAAAAGAGGGACCATAATAATGTCTTATCCTAGTTCAAATAAAAAAGAATACCTGTTGTTTCAGGGTGGCTACTTGAGGTGTCTGCATTTTGGCAACCGCAACTGAAGATTCAATGGAGGTTAGATCCGTAATTCCTTCTTTATATAGCTCGTTGCACAGTTGTGAGTTCCCACACCTGAGCTCCAATACCTGTAGAAGTATACATACTTCAATTAAAGCACTGTCAAGCATAAGTGTATACAAAGTAAGAACCTTACAGAAGATGGTATCTTGTCTTTTAGAAAATTTTCGAACAATATATCTAAAACTAAGTCCACTATTTATAAAAAAAATCGAATCCAACAAAGATGACACTAAGGGTTGCTATCAAACTATGTAAATCATAGTGCTGAAATTTGATAATAAGAAAACCAAAATAACATCACAGACATAGTGTTTGTTTTGATGGGCACCAATCTTTATTCCATTTAACAATCTTTATTCTTATGTTATAAGTTTACAGTAGGTATTCAAGTTTCGTAAACTTGTTTATACACTTTAAAAATGCGCGCACACTGAACGGTCAACAGAAAACAAAACATTAATAAAAAACATAACTAATCTGTTACGCACAACTACTTTATAACCCAAAAACATCAAACTCTACACCCTCTATAACATATAAAACATTTCAAATAACTATACACAATCCCACTTAACATAACATATAAATCATAATAATAAAAAAAAAAAAAAAAAAAAAAAAAAAAAAAAAAAAAAAAAAAAAAAAAACTTAATAAAAAGTAAACCTTCTAGAAGAAGAACCAATTGACGGCGAAAACTTATCATCCTTCGGCTTCGTACCCGATCTGAGCGGATACCTTAGTAGCTTCGCCGATTTACCACCTACATAACAAAATCATCACTATTTAAAAAACAGACCCAAATATAATTTTAAGGGATAGTGAAATTATTATATTAATTACATAAAGAAAATTGTATAAAACAAAGACACTTACAAAATCCTCAACTTCCAATAATCCTCCATTTGAAAGTCGGTACCGACCTACACTGATTAACAATCTTTACTTGCCCAAAAAAACCCCACAACTGAAACCCTAAATCCTCTATTTTTAATCGAAAGTTTTCAGGAAAAACTCACCATTGGCCGTTCGCGCCATCACTGCCATCGATACTATTCCCGAGTTCTTATCTCCATATCTGGTAGTCACGATGTTTCCAGATGCATTCGTATCTAAAGGGATCGAGACACAGAAGATAAATCAGAATATGGCGGTGGATTTGTGTGGAAAGATCGAGATCCAGAAGATAAAAGGAATGAATTATCTTTTGGAAGTCAGGCAGTATATTGGGTTGTGATAAGAAGTGGGCTGGGCTAAAAAACGGGCTGTTGAAAAATGTGACGTCATCGTGCGTCAATCTACGGTGCATTAATATATATAGTAATTAACAAGGGTTATGCACTTGAAATTGAACAATCATGATTCATGAAATAATAATTAAAATCTAACTATCTAAGGGCTAAGCAATTGAACAACTAACAATTGAAGATTTGAAGAACCAAAGAATGAATGAAGATTTCACTCAACACACAAGATCAGTCAATTTGATGAATTGATGTGCAGGTAGGGTTTTTTTTGCAAGAATAGGAAACGTCGTAGTCGTACGTCGTGTTATCTGCTCATGCGTATTTTTTTTTATCTCTTTATTAGATCATGCGTATAAAATTAAGATTTTTTGGGCCTGGTTTGTAGTAAAATAGGGCCTGAATTTTTTGGTGGTTTATAACTAATTGAATTGTAGATCTGATGGGCTTATATATATATATATAATAGGGCTTGAAAATTTTGTGCCTCTTATTCGGTTGGGCCCGGCGCAGCAGCTGACAAGGCGGCCGCCCCATCACTGCCACTGCATAAATATGTAGTTGGAGTGGATATGAGGTGATAAGCAAAAGTGAGTTCAACAGTAGTATGAAGGAAACTCGGGTTATGTTGAATATAGGACATTATCGACCATTGCCCAACAATGAATTTAGATCCCCGGCGATTGATATTGCGTGTTAAGCTTATAGGAGGCGAAATTCCAGCCATCCCTAATAACAAAATTTTGACTATATTTTGTACATATGGTCCCTATACTAGATTTTCGAGACTACGCAATACCACACTAAATTATTCTTCCGGGTTATTTTTATCGATTGAAGCTAAGTACTCATATAGGGCAAAGTCAAACAAGCTTATGACATTTTTGCAGCACCGAATTAGAAACTTATAAAATTCACTGTTCCAACTCTCCTAAGTCCTAAGTCCTAACCCTCGTTTCACTTTATTCAAATATATTTTCCAGGTGCATATGTAGGGACGATCATTTGCTCATCATATTATTATGTAAATTGCTTTACAAAACCAATGTTAAACATATACGGAGTAATATATGTTTATTATTGATCTTCATATCGTTTCTAGTTGATTAATATTACTCCGTAAATTGCTTCTAATTTTTGCAATATAAACTTTACGTCAATATCCATTATGTTTAATTATTTTCTTATGTTTTCCAAAATAGTTGGCAAAACATTCTTTATTTTGCATACACAACACTTTCTCACGTTAACTATTACTCCCTCCGTCATAAAATTATTGTCCACCTTTATATTTTAGGATGTTTCAAAATAATTGTCCACGTCTTATTTTTATCTTTTATTTTTGGTAAAAGTATTATACCCGATGAATATAAAAAGATAGTAAAATGTTCATTTCTTATTTCAACCAATAAAAAATAGTTTAGTTGGTAAAGATGATATTTGATTGGTTGAAGAGTGTAATGAGCACATTTTTTTAAACCGTATGTTTTTTTCTTACCTAAAGACACTAATTATGAGACGGAGAGAGTATAGGCCTAGGTATGGTAATGCCAAGCTCGGCATTATGCTGAGTTAGCTGAGGCGTTACCACACCGCCCCACCACACAAACCAACGTCGTTGGGTAACACGTTAACACACAAACACACGTTAATAGCACATAATACATTAGTTTTTTCTTAGTTTAGTGAAGAAGTGGTTGAGAATGCATCTAGCTAGTTCAAGTATGAGCTAGTGTCATGGGTTCTTTTATAAACGTACTCGCAACTTATCATTGTACTCAGCTAGACACCAGTCACATTAGACCAAACAAATAACCGGGTCAAAGTATCGTCTACTGACCAACGTGAACATTTATTGAAAGGGATTGGATATTGGTTACCCCTTCTAAACTAAAAGTCGAATATTTCTTACAAATCTAGATCCTGCACTCTCATCTCTAGTCTCTAGCTATCATCTTAGTATATTAGTCAAGCTATATCTTGTACTTTGGTTACCCCTTCTAAACTATAAGTAATACCTTTTTAATTTTTTTTTATTCTTTTTATTTTTATAATTTTGTTTTTATTATAAAACTGTGTAAAAAAAGGAACATAAAATATAAATTTTGATAAGTCAAAAGTAGTAAAATATAAAAAATACGGAGCAGAAAACCATAAAAAGTTGTCTCGTCCTGTAAATAAAGTGGGTAAAACTGCCTAAAAAAAGTACGAAACATAAGTATAAAGTTTGACAAGTCAAATATAGTAAAAGAAAAAAAAATACAGAACAAAAATTCATAAAAAAATTGTCTTGTTATATCAATAAAACGGGTAATAAGAGAGGTGGAAGGGGTAAGATACTAGGGGGTGTACTCATACTACCACCATTATTCAAATACTCAGTATATAATTATGAGTCTATGACAATGAAAATACCATAGTTGTTAAAATCCCGATCCTGATTTTAGGATTTTACGATTTTATGATACTACAAAACAAAAACGAACCAGATCCTACGTAGGATCTTAGCAAGCTTAAGATCTTATAAGATCCCGATCTTGACCATAGGATCTTAAGATCTAATCAGATCCGATCTTACTTTTCTCGAACCGCAAACAAAAAACCACTATTCAAAGTTATGGATTATGTTTTTAAAATTTAAAGAACTACATGTTAATCTTGTTAAACATTCCATATTCATAATTTAGGACAACATTTTCATGAAATATTTATATAATTCCGTGTTTTTGAATAATATTACAAAGACTATTAAGAAAATGACATTATAGTAGTTTCTTAGGATACCAATCCGATCTTATAATTTTGATCTTACAAAAACGAAAACGATCTTGAGTAGAATCCCGATCTTGAAAACCTTTTAAAATACAATAAGAAACAGGTTTTCACAATATGTGATTAATAGTGTAACCAATTATGTGTACCACCGTTACTACTAGGGGTGTTATTCGGGTTGACCCGGTCGGGTTCGGGTCAATCGGGTCGGGTCAATTCGGGTCGAGGCTAAAAAACATACCCGAACTCGACCTTGTTTAGAACTCGGGTCATTCTGGTCGGGTCAATTCGGGTTCGGGTCAATTCGGGTCGGGTCAACTCGGGTAGGCCATTTAAAAATGTTATATATTTTGGTGTTCAAACTTGAAATACATAAAAATAAAAATTAGAAAGAAAAAAAATTAAATTCAGGTCACTCGGGTTGACCTGAAACCGAGTAAGATACATATAAACCCGGACCCGATCTTGTTTAGAACTCGGGTCAATTCGGGTTGACCTGATTAACCCGAATATAAATTTGCACCCGATTAACCCGACCCGAATAGCCATATTCGGGTTTAGGTTCGGGTTCTGGTCGGGTCGGGTCCGCTTTTATGACACCCCTGATTACTACCTTCCAAAATTGATTGCGTTCCGATCCCTTTTTCTTTCACATATAAGAGCTATATATCTAGGTTCTATGCAATCAAAATAATATATCACAACAGTCATCACTGTACTTAACTTTTTATCTACCAAGTACATGTACACCAATATATTTGCAACATCTGTGATAATGGGGAAAGCACCTTGTTGCGAAAAGGTAGGGCTCAAGAGGGGGAGATGGACAAAGGAAGAAGATGAAACATTGACTAAATATATTCAAGCCAATGGCGAAGGATCATGGAAATCGTTGCCTAAAAATGCTGGTACCGCCGTTTCACTCTACATAAATTGTATCAAATTAATTGAATTTCTTGCAGCATTAGCTGACTGATAGTGTTTGGTATTCAAATCACGCAAGGATTATTGAGGTGCGGAAAAAGTTGTAGGCTCAGATGGATAAACTACTTGAGAGGAGACTTGAAGAGAGGCAATATAAGTGTAGAAGAGGATGAAATGATTGTCAAGTTACATAAAGCTTTTGGGAACAGGTTTGTTCTATCACTTCTATGCTTCGTTCTTTAGCATGCATGTGCTTATTCAGATACTTAAGAGTTTTTAAATGGGAAGAAGACAAGGCTAATTAAGTAAACAATCTTGCAGCCATATCGCTGCATTTTAGAATTATGGTAGAAGTAGTGGTACTTTGATGTGTTTAGAAATTTGATGAACTTAATAGAAATCTATATGGTCTTCATGGTACTTTATGCAGCTTGTTAAAGGGACTAGCTTATACATCCGAAAGGTCGGAGGTTCTTCTACATATTCTTAATTTGTCATCATTCAAAATACAACTCATACAATGCTAATTTACATACATAGTACGTGTATAGAAAACGGACTCTCAAAGGTTAATACATACTGTATGAACTTTTTAAATGCAAGAACATAAGTATCATATCCGGGCCCGTTTAGAAAAAAAATTGATGATCGCGCGGCAATGTTGTTCTATATATATACTAGCTTCATGACCCGCCCAATGAGCGGGTTCGCTTCATAAAATAGTTTGACAAAATTATTTCCACGTAAAATTTGAAGCCGCGCTTCGGCGCTAGCTTTTAGGTTTTGTTTATACAATTCTGCTAGTTTAAAAATTCAATCGCAAGTATTTCTTTTAACGTCCAGTAACATGCTATTACAAAAACTTTAACTCTCTTGGAACATTTTGCTCTATATCCTTTGCAATATTTTGGATTGAATTATTTGTTTCTACTTAAGTTTGATATAACATTTTAGGTTTAATTAGTTGTTAGCGTTTTAGTTATTTTATTTGTATTCAAATCGCTAAATTCTATAAAGTTTTTCATGATCTTAAGGCTGGGCAGAGTGGTGACCCAGGTCATACCCTGCCACATCAGCTTTCTCTCTCCAATGACCAGACACGACCAAGTTACAACAGTCGATGACCGAGGTTTTTTTTTTTTTTTTTTTTTTTTTTTTTTTTTTTTTTTTTTTTAATATCAAACGGATACTTTTTTTTTGTGGAATATTGTATGTATACAATCGGTCGAAATTTTGACCGATAGACCCAAAACCCTTATGCTCGACCGATATTTATTTTTAGCCCGCAGTGGGGATGACCAACCTCAAAGTCGGTCGAGAGGGCATGGCCGACCGATTTTTTGCTTCCACTGCGACTAGCCTAATATGTTATGTAACAACAACTACATAAACTAATCAATATATATTAAAAATAAAAAGCTAGTTCATATCTTTTTTGTAGTAAAGGCAACAATATATATATATATATATATATATATATATATATATATATATATAAATGCATATTGTTGCCTTATTGTCTTTATTTAACTCGGAATATTTCAATGATTTGGACTTATTGTCTTAACTCGCAGAATTGCTATGGTAAGTGAATAAGGACTTGTTTGTTACTAACTTAACTTAAACACATCACTTTTTCTATTGAAAAGTCATGGGAGGGTAACATTAAGTCACTATATTTCAATGATTTGGATTTATTGTCTTAACTCGCAAAATTACTATGGTAAGTGAATAAGGACTTGTTTGTTACTAACTTAACTTAAAAGCATGAATTTTTCAATCAAAAAGTCATGGGAGGGTAACTGTAATTCACTAATATTTGAATGATTTGGACTTATTGTCTTAACTTGCAAAATTACTATGGTAAGTGAATAAGGACTTGTTTGTTACTAACTTAACTTAAACACATGACTTTTTCAATCGAAAGGTCATGGGAGGGTAACTTTAAGTCACTAATATTTCAATGATTTGGACTTATTGTCTTAACTCGCAAAATCACTATGGTAAGTGAATAAGGACTTGTTTGTTACTAACTTAACTAAAACACATGACTTTTTTCAATTGAAAAGTCATGGGAGGGTAATTTTAATTTGGTGTGTTTGGTATGTAAAAATCGGAATCAGATAATACTTTCATGTCATTAAAGATGTTTGTTTAATTGATATGACTTTCAAATTTGGATATGAGTTGAAAATTAGCCATACATCATAACTAGCTAAAAGGTATCCTTTCAAACTTATACATGTGGGTCCACCCTATTTCCCCTTCATCATCTCTTCTTAAAAAATCCCCTTCTACTTTTGATATCTAAAACTAGTTATAAAACCAAACACTGATAATGGAATCAATATCACATTCAATATCCATTTTCATTGTACCCTACTATCAAATCTATAGTGATAACGATTCCATGCAACAAACCAAACGGCACCTTAATTCACTAATATCTATATTACATATAAAAAATGGATGACTCTCTCTCTTAATTTTAAATTTTACAACTTTAAAAGCTTAAGGTACAACACTTGACAACACAAAAACACTCTTTTTCTTAGTTTTAAGTGAGCAATTAATGTGGTCCAGATTTTTAAATGAATAAAAACACTAAAGCAAAAACTACAATTAACTTTTGCACAGTTACATTCATAAATTAAATAGTCAGTAAATACAATTAATGTTGTTATTAAAACACCCTTACATAGGAAATACAAATTATCAAGCATCTTGCACAACCAACTTAAACACAATTCATACATTAAATGTCACTAATACAAATAATAAAGCATATTATACAAACTATTCAAACACAAAAATAACAATTTAAGAAATACAAGTAATAAAGCTATAATTACAAAATATTTTTCCATATATTTTATTCTACTGCACATATTTTTAATCAAACCTCAATTTGTTTAAAACTACATGTATATGATGCGTGGTTTTGCAACCTTACAACAGGTTTTACCTCTCGAGGGATCTCAAGAGGCTTACAACCCCACCAGGCAGTGTACCTGACCGATGTAGTATAGTGTAGTGGTAAGTACGGGGGATTGATCGTTCTCCACAGGGAATAGTGTTCGTTAGGTATGAAAAATTACTCTAATAGGTCTAAGGGTGAGAGAAGATTTTTTTTATGTTTTTATATTTTTTATGAAAGCAAGTAAAATCTCGGGTTTGAAAGAGTGGGCGGAATTAGTTGCTAGTCAACTAACCCAAATTACTACGAATGCAAATAAAATAAAATAACAAAAATAAAAATGTTGGTGAAAACTTATGTGGAGGGAAATGTGTTTACTTAGATTTCCTTACTCCCTAACTATCTTTTACCGGTTGATTAGTGTGTATTAGTCGCGTGGATGACGGGTGTATTCCTTAATACCATTCGTGGGGTGGCGTACGTACTGTTAGAAATGAAGTTGGGCGATATTTACGTGAATTGGAAATAGACAACTAGAATGCATAAAGTGCAAGGACCTATTATGTAATACTCTTAAAGTTGTTTTGTAAGGCATTTAAATACCCCACAAGACTTCACTTGTGGGGTGTGGCTGTGTGTAAACTTTCAACACAGGAATAATATCCAAAGTTTAACACTCCTCCTTCTCTCTAACTTCTCACTAAAATAAACATGAATCTCTTATATTTTGGTCAACCTCGACCTCCAGAAGGTGTTAAAAGACGATTCTTGGTCTTTACAATTGGTATCAGAGCTAACCGGGGGCGAATCGTGGTGTGTTTAAGGTAAATATGTGATTTTTTGGTGTGTTCTTGGTCGTTACTGTTCATCAGTAGCAGTTTTGGATGTTTTTGTGTTCGATTTATGTTTAAAAGAACCCAAATGTTGCGTTTTTGTTTCATAAAAACGTGACCCTTTTGGTGTTTATCTTGAAATCGTACACAAAATAAAGATCAAAGGTTGTGTTGGTTTGTGGTTTTGCGACTGAGTTATGAGCTTGTGAGTATCCTTTCACTCGAATTTAGTTCTTGTGGTTTGGATTTGGGTTTGTTTTTACCTTCTTTGATCTTATAGAATCATAACAAATTTTGTATAGGATTTGTTTATGATTATTTTAGTGTAAAAGAGGTGAATTATTGAGTTGGTAAAAGGCAGAGATAAGACTGACAAGCATGGAGTAGCATGGGCAAGTTGCAAAAAGTCAAAAAGTGGGTGACAGTTGCGTTTTATCGCATTTCAAGAAAAAACTGCGAATTATCGCAATTCGCGTTTTTTATCGCAATTGCAACTGAACTGCTCTATCGCAATTGGCAACTCAGATAGCTATCGCATTTGAACTGGACTTATCGCAGTTCATGCATTATCGCAGTTCATGCATTATCGCAATTCAGATAGTTATCGCATTTGGCCTTATCGCAGTTGACAACTCATATGGTTATCGCATTTGAAGGCTGATCACACTTATCGCAGTTCTGTCCGAGATACTTTGTACCAAATGCGATATCGGACAAATCGATATCGGACAACCTTTGGCAAAAAAAAAAAAAAAAAAAAAAAAAAAAAAAAAAAAAAAAAAAAAAAAAAAAAAGTTTTTTGGCGGGAAAATCCGAGTAAAATTTAATTTTCTCAGGGGACTAAACGGACAATTTTTACGCGAGATTCAAATTCTTGTTCAAGAGTGAAAATTTTGGCCCAAAATTCAAATTTTTTGGCCAAAATTCGAATTTTTCGGGGAATTTTTTGCGTAAAAATTGTAAAACTCAAATTTTCCCAGCATCATTAGAATGTCATTTTATGGCATATTTCACACCAAAATCACAAATAATATTTTTGGCCTACACCTTCAACATCACCACGTATAGCCGAAAAGATCCTGAACAAGAATCGCAATCAAATGACAATGGCTAAATTATCAACTGTGACTACAAGGATGATTCATTATTACTTATTTGAAGTTGAAGTGGAATATCACGGGTGCGTGTACTTAGTATCTTGAAGATATCGGGGTTGGTTGGATGCATGATTCTTCGAGATCCTTGTTTGAGCATTTAGGGAATAGTGACTAAGTCTTGGGTTATCTAGTTTTCATAGGTCAAGGGGAGGATGGACGAAGACCTAGTTAACTATCACTTAAAGGAGATACGTTGTAGTACTCAGTGTCACACAAAGATGTGGATAATTCAAGAGATGTTCATATACAGTTAAGGAAGGATGGATGGGTATATGAAACGACCTATATGCTTTAAGGAGTTACGTTGTAGTGCTCAGTATAGGTTCTTAGTCACACAATCGTGCAAGTTTAAGTCACAAGTCTGGGTTATTTTACTTCAGTCTCAAGTTCGTCATAGTGGGTTTATCCATCAGCAGTCACTACCAAAAGCCATTGATTTGATTCAAGAGGTTTAAGAAGAGATTGATCCTAAGAGAATCGTAGAGAGAATAGTTATCGACATCCACTCATGGGGTATTGATTTGTTTGTTGCTTCTAGTTGATATGTCTATGTACACATATGTAGGATGAGTCCGAAAGATCGTCATCATCCTGGAGGGAGAAATGTATAAAATGTGTACATCGGGGCTGTTTATTGAAGAACTGGAAGCATTCTAAGTGAGCTGAAGATGTCGATATGATGCTCCCCAAACAAACCTGTGAAGAAGTTACAAGTCATCAGTCTATAATCCATTTTCCGCTGTGCAAGAGACTGAAGACAATTTGGCAAGATTTCAGAGAAACTTCTTCTACAAGCATCAAGGCTATATCAAACGGGTTGTCAATTTGGGAGGGAGCATGTAAAAGAAAATGCCTCACTAATTGGGAGGGAGTAATAACCCAATTAGAGAATTACAGTGATCCGGCAAGTAAAGCAAGCTGAGAAAGATTCGAGAAGATCAAGAGCTGTGAAGACATCCTCAAAAGAAAGGAAACTGCTCTACTTCAGCATTGTATTCATCGTTTTATGTACTTGTTAGGAATCATTGTAACCAATTCACGTATATCTCCAACTGGAGGGAGATTGTTAGAAATGAAGTTGGGCGATATTTACGTGAATTGGAAATAGACAACTAGAATGCATAAAGTGCAAGGACCTATTATGTAATACTCTTAAAGTTGTCTTGTAAGGCATTTAAATACCCCACAAGACTTCACTTGTGGGGTGTGGCTGTGTGTAAACTTTCAACACAAGAATAATATCCAAAGTTTAACACTCCTCCTTCTCTCTAACTTCTCACTAAAATAAACATGAATCGATCCTATTTTGGTCAACCTCGACCTCCAGAAGGTGTTAAAAGCCGATTCTTGGTCTTTACACGTACTTCCCCAACTCTACAAGCTCCTACTTCACTCCTATGTCGAGCCGGCTAGGAAGCTCCTAACATGGGATCACTAGAATTCGCTTGTGCATTAAATACAACCATAAAAACCTTTAGTACGCATTGGTTCATGTTTCTTAAGACGTTCAAGCAAGTTACCGAATAGGAAGTTAGCCAGTTTTCTTAAGCCTAACATAGATGAACAATCATCCAACACAACTAACAACACACTAATAACCAATAATCAATAGCTAGGTTTCATTAGATCTAAGCAAACACAAGATAAATCTAGCCTAGCATGTTAAACAAAAGACAAGAATAAGATAGAATCAAACAACACATAGACATATTGAATGATTAATTGATAACTTATCTTCAATGTAACATGGAAGATCTCAAGGCAAAAAGCCTTGAAAGAGCTGCCAAATTCGTCCTAGGGTTTTCATACACAAAGTTCCCCAATAAGTTCCACCCTAATGACAAAGAATTGCAAAACTATATATAGATTTTTAGATCTGACGGCGTCACGTTATGGAGTGTGACGCCGTCACCTCGCCGCTTTTATGGTTCCCGGATGACCTTCTTGACGCCGTCCCTCTTTAGCTCTCCAAAATCCGTTCTGGCCTATCAAGGCTTGACGCCCTCAGACTATGAACGTGACGCCGTCCCTCTTTAAATTATAACGTGACGACCTTGATCAGATTAAAGCGTGACGCCGTCAGAATTCCCATGCAATTTTCACTGGCTTATCATGAGTAAATTTCACATCCACCACTTTTGCCAAGCCATGACGCCGTCCAGGCATAATCCTGACGCCGTCAAAGGTAACTTCCAGCATGATTTTGAGACTTTGTCGTTTTCTTCACTTTTATGCTCCAAAAACGTCCAAAATGCCTCCTTTTCCAGATTTCTTCTCAAAAGTACCTAAAATGACAAAAGGAACGATTTAGGGCAATATTTGATCAAATAAATACGATTTAGGGCTTAAATGACCCCTTAAAAGCGGTACACTTTTCGCTTCATCAAATACCCTTACACTTGAGATTTGCTTGTCCTCAAGCAAATGCGCTTTTATTCTAATCAAAATACAAGTTAGGGGTCATTTAATGCTAACATAAAAGTAATTGCAACAAATAGTCGTTCCACTTTAATCATAATAAGCACGGAGATTACAAACTAGCACCTCACAAGTAGTGTTTAGATACTCACATCTCTCAAGTGTCATTAAAATAAATCTCATAAATGAAAACGGATAATATCTCTCACTACCTGTCATAGCAAATAGATTACCATAGGCTTGGGAAAGGATCGAAAACCTCCTCCACTAGGCGTAAGCACCTAAGATAAACTATCAAAGAGGGCTTTTAAATGGGTTATAATGTTAGGTGTAGGGAAAAGGAAAACACGGTTTTGTTGGATAAAGGATATTTTACTGGTGGCGAGTTAAAGATCTTAATCAATTACATGTACTATACAATGTTGCTAAGCCAAGACTCGACTCAATCTTAAGCTAAAAACAAAATAACAAAAACATAAAATAAACATAAAATGAAACGGGATGGTAGTCCGTATGTTTTTTCTACTTTTTTTTTTTTTTTTTTTTTTTTTTTTTTTTTTGCATACACTTTTGCCCTACCATCCAAAATAATACATCATAGGGGCATTGCATTCCCCTTACACTTGAACTTTTACATAACTTTACAAATAACTATTCTAATGACTCGAATTAAGATAATTGAAAAACTTGGAGTACTTTTAAAATATTTAGCACATATGGGGGTAATAAATGATGTTCTTCCCCATTACTCCATTACACTAGTACTTTACCCATGAGTCCCAATCGTCCCAAAACAATATGTACAAGGATATGACTCGACTTAGCAACCATGTAATCAATTAGATAATTAACTTGGGTTTAAACAAATGTTGTAACAATAATGCACTAAAAATGAGTGCATACAAGGTAGGCTAAGGCGATTTGGGTGTACATTTTAGTGGGGTGTAACAAATTCTTCCTTTAAGTAAAATGCTTAAAGGTCGAAACAAGAAAAGATAGGCTCTGAGGGGTGTACTAGGGGTATCGTGTACTAAAAATGAGTACAACGCAAAGGGTGTGGGAGAATTACTTGACCAATGTAGCCAATGTAATTATAACAAAAACACAGGTGTAAAACAATGGGTTAATCCTAATGCCTCTTATCATGTAGTAAATCTAACTACACGAATGTAGTCTCACTTGTGGCCTCGGAATGGTCCTAACGCAAGTTCTAGAATCTAAGTGCTACCGGTACACACATCATAGCAAAATGCTTTTCCTACCAATTCTAGGGGCGAACCTCGCATATTTGGGGGTGGAAAATTTTTTAGTGGTACGGTTTTTTTGCTAGTCATATAACTCCTATCCGTGAGACGCTCATTAAGATCAAAGTTTCACTCCTATATGTTGTAAAAAATTTTAAATTTGGCACTAAAATTGCCCTAACAGGTATTTATCTCAGTTTTATTACACATCTACCATTAAACAAACAAAAATCAAGCGTAAGAGCATTCTCTAATCGTACTTTTACCCCCCTTACACTTAAGATGAACATTGTCCCCAATGTTCAAATAACAAATGTAAAAGCATAAAGTAAAAGAATGAAATCAAATACTCCCCTGATTCGCTCGGTGGATAATGAAGTAACACGGTTAGATCTTCTTCCAAAGAGAATGTTGAAGCTCCATGACTAATGCATCGCCATAAGCTTGATTCAAAACATTTCCTTGTCCAAAATAACCTGTTAAACCTGAGAAAACAAACACGAAAACCTGCATAACATCGGCGGGATAAACTCTATATATAAGGATATAATGCTTGTGGAATGATAATTTTGCAGATTCCTGGAGATTATAAGTTAGAGTTTTAATAAAAACTTTTTATGAAAACAAAACTTTCAAAAATTTTCAGAAAATTAAACCTGACGCCGTCAGGTTGTAACTCCTGACGCCGTCAGAAATGATCTGACAGAATTCTCATGTTACGTTTCCGGAAAATTTTTGGAAAAACCTATACCTTACTTCCTGGAAATCCTGCAAAACATCATTATGACTCGATACAAGCATTTGACTCAAACAAATACTAATATGTATGTTAATTTATTATTATTATGATTCATGTTCATTTGTGTTCTAATAAACCGATTTAGATTTCCCTTACACTTAACTTTTGCAAAATACCTTTATATGTAGTTAAGACGAAGTTAAAAACAAAATAAAGCATTTTCACAAATTACTTTTGAACATGAACCAATAAGAATAAAAATTAAACACACATACGGAAGCAAATAAAAATAAACAAACAAACAAGTAAATAAACACACAAAGCAAATAAAGCTCGAGTTGCCTCCCAAGAAGCGCTTTTCTTTATTAACGAGTCTTGTAGCTAGACTCAAAGTCACGGGTTCTACGTTTTTCCATTTTGCTTCTCAATTGCCCCTCTAATCATCCTAACAACCTCCATATCAATTTTGTATTTAGGTCCAAGGTTTAAGCAATCTTTATAATAAAGGCTTCTCTTATTCCAAACATAGTCCATGCCTTTTTCTTTATCCTCTTCATTGATGTCCTCAATCGCACCAATGTTGTCCTTGTCAAATCGAGGCACAAAACGAAATTCATTTACCCAATAAGGCATCCTATATGTGATCCTATCTATGTGATTAGAAAACTGAACCGTGCCTTTCAAACGATCATACCTTAAATTGGATGCTTCAATAAATGGCTTACCTAACACCACGCGAGATAGGCGGCAGTCAACAACACTTGCCAAATCTTCTAAGATCATGAAGTTGATGACAAAGGTAAAATTCCCAACAAGGATATGCATGTCCTTAATCCTTCCAACGAAGTTGCAAACTCCGCCTGGACACTTGGGGTCCATCCTAGGCTCAAGTGGTGTGTTTATGATCTGGCTATAAAGGCCTGAGGACATAACGTTGATTGGGGATTCACAGTCAATGTAAGCATGCTCAACGTATTGGTACCCAATCATACATGGTATCTTCACATTCCCGGGATCACCTCTCTTAATCTTTGGGTCAATTCTAACAAAAGGTGGTCGAGGGTTATCAACTAGGTTGTTATAGTAAGCAATCTCCTCCTTAGTGGGGTATTCATTGAAACAATCATCCAACCTAGGATCTACCTTCACTTCATCAATTTTCTCAATCAACTTATCAACCGTAAGATTATTACGTTCTAAGTAATTATCTGAGTATATGGCGGTCCCTAAGTTGTTCAAGGCATAATCAAGCTCTATATCAATCATTCTACTGAGCTCCCTGAGCTCACTAATCTCATTCTCAAGTTGGCTACGCAACAAAGCCACTTCGCCAGGTGTAAGGGGTGGATTCGCGTTTTCCATAATGGCAAACTGAATAGTCAATGAAAATCTGTTACGAACAAAAGCACAAAGAAAATAGATAGACTAAAGAAAACCTAAAAAAAAAAAAAAAAAAAAAAAATCTCACTAGAAAGGAATCTAGTGAGTAGACCTATAAAATAAAAATTCAACCTAAACAATAACTATTCTCCGGCAGCGGCGCCAAAAACTTGATGCGTGGTTTTGCAACCTTACAACAGGTTTTACCTCTTGAGGGATCTCAAGAGGCTTACAACCCCACCAGGCAGTGTACCTGACCGATGTAGTATAGTGTAGTGGTAAGTACGGGGTATTGATCGTTCTCCACAGGGAATAGTGTTCGTTAGGTATGAAAAATTACTCTAATAGGTCTAAGGGTGAGAGAAGATTCTTTTTATGTTTTTATATTTTTTATGAAAGCAAGTAAAATCTCGGGTTTGAAAGAGTGGGCGGAATTAGTTGCTAGTCAACTAACCCAAATTACTACGAATGCAAATAAAATAAAATAACAAAAATGAAAATGTTGGTGAAAACTTATGTGGAGGGAAATGTGTTTACTTAGATTTCCTTACTCCCTAACTATCTTTTACCGGTTGATTAGTGTGTATTAGTCGCGTGGATGACGGGTGTATTCCTTAATACCATTCGTGGGGTGGCGTACGTACTTCCCCAACTCTACAAGCTCCTACTTCACTCCTATGTCGAGCCGGCTAGGAAGCTCCTAACATGGGATCACTAGAATTCGCTTGTGCATTAAATACAACCATAAAAACCTTTAGTACGCATTGGTTCATGTTTCTTAAGACGTTCAAGCAAGTTACCGAATAGGAAGTTAGCCAGTTTTCTTAAGCCTAACATAGATGAACAATCATCCAATACAACTAACAACACACTAATAACCAATAATCAATAGCTAGGTTTCATTAGATCTAAGCAAACACAAGATAAATCTAGCCTAGCATGTTAAACAAAAGACAAGAATAAGATAGAATCAAACAACACATAGACATATTGAATGATTAATTGATAACTTATCTTCAATGTAACATGGAAGATCTCAAGGCAAAAAGCCTTGAAAGAGCTGCCAAATTCGTCCTAGGGTTTTCACACACAAAGTTCCCCAATAAGTTCCACCCTAATGACAAAGAATTGCAAAACTATATATAGATTTTTAGATCTGACGGCGTCACGTTATGGAGTGTGACGCCGTCACCTCGCCGCTTTTAGGGTTCCCGGATGACCTTCTTGACGCCGTCCCTCTTTAGCTCTCCAAAATCCGTTCTGGCCTATCAAGGCTTGACGCCCTCAGACTATGAACGTGACGCCGTCCCTCTTTAAATTATAACGTGACGACCTTGATCAGATTAAAGCGTGACGCCGTCAGAATTCCCATGCAATTTTCACTGGCTTATCATGAGTAAATTTCACATCCACCACTTTTGCCAAGCCATGACGCCGTCCAGGCATAATCCTGACGCCGTCAAAGGTAACTTCCAGCATGATTTTGAGACTTTGTCGTTTTCTTCACTTTTATGCTCCAAAAACGTCCAAAATGCCTCCTTTTCCAGATTTCTTCTCAAAAGTACCTAAAATGACAAAAGGAACGATTTAGGGCAATATTTGATCAAATAAATACGATTTAGGGCTTAAATGACCCCTTAAAAGCGGTACACTTTTCGCTTCATCAGTATATAAAACACGTTTTGATTTGGGTAACCGCTGATATTTAAAAATAAAAACTGAAATCGAACCGCGATAAGATGGTTTATCCGATTTCTGGTTTTTTCGGATTCGATTTCTTAGTTATATTTTTTGCGGTTTTGGATTGAGCGGGTCGGTTTCACAGATTTTTTTAATACCCGTATCAATAAAACTTAGCTTTATATGAATCAAATAAATATTTTGAACAACGAAAAAATATTGCTCACTAAAATATTTATTATCACAATTGTATAATGAAAAACATTGTCATTAGTTAAAGAGTTGAAATATGTCACATAAAATTCTCGATATCCGTAAATTTATTGTCAAAAAGAACATAATAAACTAAAATATATGATTCACCAGAAAATGTTATTTCACGGCACCCACTGCTGCAACGCGCAAGTACCCTTCTAGTTTCAATGATTTGGACTTATTGTCTTAACTCGCAAAATTACTATGGTAAGTGAATAAGGACTTGTTTGTTACTAACTTAACATAAAAGCATGACTTTTTCAATCAAAAAGTCATGGGAGTGTAACTTTAAGTCACTAATATTTCAATGAAAAAAGTGTGAATTAAAACACTTATTCAGTATACATACAAACATTAAGGGCGTGTTTGTTTCATGAGAATAGGAATGAGGAATGAGTTTCATTTCTTAAAAAGTTGTTTGTTTTGAAGGTTTGGATTTTAAAATTGGTAATCAAACCTATAAATTTGGGCATAGCTCATACCCACTATGATGGTTGGGTTTTCTCTCTCTTGAACCATACCCATACCTATACCTATACCCGCCTCTAAACCAAACGCCCCCTAAGTATTTCATCTAAACCGACATCATGTATTTGTGTAGATACTAACTTGAAAAAAAAAAAATTAATAATAAAAAATAATAAGACGACTTGCTTGTTTTAGTTTTTTTTATTACGTTGTGTTTTTTAAGGTGTGTGCAATGCAACATAAAAGATGGAATGATAGTATACTAAAACATTAAGAGCCCGTTTGGTTTGTAGGTGGGTTTAGGATTCGGATTTGGATTTGGATTTAAATGTAAATTTGGATTTGGATTTAGATTTGAATTTAAATTTGAATTTGGATTTAAATTTGATGTAGGAGAGATAAAATATATTATGTCTTATTATTTGATAAATAATACTACATCTGTCCCAAAATATGTGTCCAGTTTGATTTTTCAGAGACAAACTGGTTCAACTTTGACCTTATCTATTTTTGCGGGTGTTATATAATAATTGATGAAAATATATGAATCGCGTACTTTTCATTGGTGTAATTTTTCATCAAATATTATATAACAAAAAATAAATATTTAAGGTCAAAGTTGAACCATTTTGACTCTGAAAAGTAAAACTGGACACTTATTTTAAGACGGAGGGAGTAATACAAATTATTAAAGTTTTATTAAAGTTTATTATTCTTATTTTAATAAATAAGACCCACCAAATAAAAAATATGTGATTAAGAAAAAAAGATCTAAAATTTAGGAACATAGCTATTTATTGTGGAATAAAAAACTACAGTATTTATTTGGGGCCACAATTGAATCCATTCCATATTACCAAACAAATGTTTAATGTCAAATAAAAAAAAAAAAACTATACCAAACACACATACCAACCGCACCCTAAATTTGAAGCTATAATAATTCAAATAAAACGTAGCGAGTACGTTATGTAACTATATGTTGGTTTTTTAGTTTAATTACTATTGTGTTTCTTGAATTACTTGAAGGTGGTCTTTGATTGCTAGTCATTTACCGGGCCGAACGGATAACGAAATCAAGAACTACTGGAATTCAAGTCTAAGTCGTCAAATTTACCGTTTCTTCACAAACAAAAATGAGGAGACACAAACATCAATCAGTATAGCCAACTTGATCAATAAAAAAAAACAACGAGTTGGCCGTGTAAGCCGTTGCGTCGCAAAGAAGTATAACAAGGATAGGGTTTTCAAGAATAATAAGTTACCCTTTCTATCTACAACCAATAAACCCGCCCCACAAAAGCCAGTGGACAAACAAGCCGATGAGAATGTTGGGGTTGGCTCGTCTTTTGTCACTGAGAATATCAAAGAAAGCGAAGCGTGTGAAAATGTTGTTAGTGACGAGATGGAACCGAACTTTTTTGGGTTCCAAGGTAATGAATTGATTGACGTCGACAGCTTTTTGGAGAGTGAAGCCTTGGATACGAATGGAGTTTTGAGCATCTATGATGAGTATCAAATAGAGCAATGGTTGGCAGATATTGATGTCGAGAATCTCATGAACAATGAAAGGAACTCTGATGAAACAATGGGGTTTCGTTTTGATGAAAATGAATTGAATATGGAGTTTGGTTTTAAGGGGTATAATATGTCTGACGAAGGAAATGACATGTTGGTTTGGCTTTGGGAAGGTGGCAATCCAACACAACTATAGGGTTAATTAATGTGATAATTACCTAAAATTACAACTAAGGTGCTGTTTGTTTTCCTCTAAAAAGTCTGAATACCTCTGAAATCTGATTCGGTCAGAGGTATTCAGACATCAGACTGTTTGTTATTTTTTCAGATTCAGAGATTTTCACCTCTGAAAAACATCTGATTCGGTCAGATAATCACCATCGTCTGAAAAACTCTGAAGAACCCATCTTCGCCAGCCACCAGCCACCACCACCCATCTTCGCCAACCGCCACCCACAACCCATCTTGTGTCGTCAACCGCCACCCACCAGCCACCACCCAACACCCATCTTGTGTCGTCAACCGCCACCCACCACCCATCTTGTGTCGTCAACCGCCACCCACCAGCCACCACCCAACACCCACGACCACTAGACCTTCTTGTTTCTTGAATCGAAATTGTTAGTGATGATCGAAAAGACGGTGGACAAAAATGGTGGACAAAAGATGGTGGACAAAAATTGTTTCTTGGTTCTATGAGGTCTTGTGACTTGCTTTTGGGGAAGAAAAGATGGTGGACAAAAAGCGAAAATTACCCACATACCCTATTTCAACTCGTTGTTCCTCAATATACCCCAAGATACCGCCGTTTTCTCATATACCCCAACATGTCACTTAAACATCTACGCGACATGCTTGACATCCACGTGTTACGTTACGAAGCTCGGGACAAAAAAAAAAAAAAAAATTATACATGTCGCGTATATATATACGCGACATATATATATATATATACGCGACATGCATAAAGTTTTGCATGGGGAAGGAGCTAATTGCATGGGGAACGAGATTTTGCATGGGGAAGGAGCAATTCTTTATTGTGATTTGATAGAACGAAATTTTGCACTATATTTGTACATGCCGTGTACAATTTTTCACATAAGGTAGAAATTAGAATGAAACTTCCGGCAACAATTCACATAAGCTAGAAACATAGTTCCGGTGGTGCTTTGTTGGTGGTTTGGAGGCGTGGCAGTGGTGAAGTTGTGGTGGTCAAGTGGTGCTCCGGTTGTGCCGTTGTAGTGGTGTGGTGTGGTTGTTGCTGGTGGCGTTTTGTCGTTGTGGTGGTAGTCTTGTGGTGGTGGTTGTGGTAGTGTGTACTGTGTCATAATGGCGGAAAATCGGGTAATTTCGAATTATAATTTTTTTTGTCATTATAATTATTGTTTATTTGTTACCTATATGTTTTGTAAATATATATTTATTATGTCTTTTGGTTATTTTAGGATTATTCTGCGCAAGTTACATGTAGAAGTAGGTTGTCTTTAATTGGTGATATTAGAAATTTGATATTGAACACCCCTAAGGAACAATTGTTTAGAGAAACATGTTTTGGTTGGATATTAGACATGCCGGATATGCAAGAGAGTGGGGTGTTAGTACACTATTTTATATGCCACCAAGTTGCTTGTCAAGAGGGAGACACAAATATAGTTCCATTAAGATATCGTGTACGTACTCCTGATCGTTTAGGTGAGGTTGAAATTCAGTTTGGGAGGGAGGAATTTTGTATAGTTACGGGTTTAAGGTTTGGGACTGATTTTAGGGAGTCGTATATGGATGGACCTAACTTGTTTAGGAGACGAGTGTTCCCTTCTTCTACCGATTCCCGTAATATAAAAGTTGGTACGTTGTTAAGAATCCTAAAAAACAAAGGCGACTTTAATAATTTGAGCGACATAGATGGTGTTCGACTTTGTTTGTTAGGTGTTTTGATGTTGGTGTTGAAAGGTACTGAGCATGGCAATATAGTGGACGGATTTTTGTTTAGGCTAGTCGAGGATTTAGATAAGTGGAATGTGTATCCGTGGGGGTCGTATGTATGGCCAACTTTGTACAAACATCTCCGGGATGCAGCATTTGAGCGTAGGGATAAGCACTTTGCTGATGGGAGGGACCCTAGTAAACTTCCTAAGTACACGTTAAATGGATTTGTATGGGCTTTCAAGGTATGTCATTTATCTATTTATACAGTTCATGTATATTTTATTATTATTATTATTATTATTATTATTATTATTATTATTATTATTATTATTATTATTATTATTATTATTATTATTATTATTATTATTATTATTATTATTTTTTGTTTTTTTTTAGATTTGGATATTGGAGATGTTCCCGAAAGGTGCTAGCCCTTATTTTTTCCGTCATCATCGAGTGTTGCATCCCCGGTCCGTTGCATGGAGTTTTAACAAATTGGTCGTTAGAGAACTTATTGACAAGTTTTTGGACGACCAATTGAAGGTGAGTTTGAGATATCCCTTTTTTTTTAACTATTATGAATTTAATATTGTTTAAGTTTTTTTAATGACATATATATTTTTCATGTTTTTTACAGGTAAAACCACCGTTGCCTAGGCTTACACCGGATGAGTATGAGGAATTGACCGAGTGGTGGCGTGACAGTAGAGCGTATTTCGAAGGGAATCCGGTCGCACCTCCGGTGATACAGCCACAAGCATACCATTCTATGGATGAGGATATACATCCGGTTGTTTTACAGAAGTTCGCATCGTATGACGCTACGTTGAAAGAATATGAACTGAAAATAAAAGCGATTGAAATGAAGGTAAATAGTTTTACATCAATTTATTTTGAGTTTATGTATAAATATCATTGAAGGCTTGTTAATTGTTTCATTGACATTTTTACTGCAGCAAAACCAACTTCGCAATAAACAACGAGTACGTAGAGAATCAAGCGTTGTTGATGATGAAAATGTTGGTTTTAGCGACGGGCCACCAAATGACTCTTTCTTTGATGGAATTCTTAGTCCTACACCGCACGTGCCGTCTTGGAATCCATCCCCGTTTCCCTCAACCGGACATACTGCTAACCGTACACCAATGGGGTTCGCCAAGTTTGCCACTCCTATTGATCACCAGGCTGGTCCATCCTCCCGCCCTAACGATGCGTTTCCCTCAACCGGACATACTGCTAACCGTACACCAATGGGGTTCGCCAAGTTTGCCACTCCTATTGATCACCAGTCCTCCCGCCCTAACGATGCTGCTGACATCCAGGTAACTTATTAATTTTCGATTATTATTTTTAAATTTGGTCATTATTTGTAATTGATTAGTGATTGTTTTTGTTACATCAATTATATGTTTAATAATGTTAATGACGTTAAAAATTTATTTGGTTAATCTTTTTTAAGGGTGCGATCGACCGACCAAGGAGGGATTGTCGTCCGGGTAAATATCAGCAATTTCCTTGGACCCAACAAGGACCCACTACAATCCTCCCTAAAAAACGTGGAGCTAGGGCTAAACTAACAAAGAGTACGGCAACAATTCCACGATTTAACCTAGAAGAATTACCGGTTGATGATGCTGTTACCTGTGTTGGTACATCTGTTGGCTCACCTTTGAATATTCCTAATGTTGATCCTACAAAGGTACTACTTAAAATGTTTTAAATTTTTTAACATTTATTTTATATAATTAACAAACTTGTAACGATATTGTATATTTTTTTCTTAGGTAAGGCGCAATAACTATCCAAGTTTTGAGGAATTCCTCATGGTCCCGTATGGGATATACCTTGACTGCCATCCAAAGGGTTGGGTGGTAGACCCTATGTTCTTTCAACATCTACTTCCGGATTTATACAGGATGGGTAATGATCCAGGTCCAGAGGATAAACGTGGTTGGTTGTCTGACGATGTAAGTGTATTATTTTAAATTGTTAGAGGTTTAGATTATTTAAGTTTCAAGAACATTAAATGATTTAGTTTAATCTTTTGAATCAGCATATGAATTGTTGGATAGAGCTATTAATCAGAAAAAGGGTAGACAACCAACCATGGACAGTGGCTAAATCATGGACTGCATCTGTGTACCCGACCGAAAATGGTAACGTGTCCATGCTTTCGATTAATCCGTCGCTTAGGGGAACATTGGATGGTAGCACACGTCCATACCCGTCATGGGATGTTGTACGTTGGGTAAGTAAAGATCTTTCAATGTATATTTGTTTTGTATAAATTACTCTTTACTAGACTACGTAATTGTGTATACATAAATAAATTTTATATGTAGGTGTTGATGCCGATGAATCCGACACAGAATCACTGGGTGACAACAATTATTGATTTATATGATTCCACGTTATTGGTACTCGACTCTATGCACAGCATGGACCGTTTTCAACAAATAAGACAGTATGTATTGGATTTTACCGAAGTTGTGAACAATTTTTTAGAAGAGCAAGGACATTTCACCAGGACAGGACGTGGACACTACAACTTCGAATTCCATTACAACAACGTACCATATTTAGTCCCACAACAAGGAAATTCAATGGATTGTGGAGTAATCACATGTTGGCTAATACATGAGTTTGTTACGGGTAGATGGCCACCACAATTTGATATTAATAATGTTGTAGGCTTTTTCTCCGATATTAGATGTACTCTTGGTAGGATGTTTTACAACACTAGGTGTGAGGACACTAGTTTGTGTGGATATGATTAATTAAGATGTTGTTAGTTGTAAAGTTTAACTAGTATGTAATGCTATTCTATGTTGAAGTATTTTTTTTACAAGTTTTATTTGATATATTTTTGAAGCATTTATTCAAGTATTATTCGACTACATAAAGACACAATACAATAACCGTACATAGACACGAAACAATTAAACCAGAGGACGATGTGTTTCATAAACACTACATACACAATATTAAACATAAACATAGGGCATGAATACGTAAATATTCATCCACTAAAAACGGTATCCTTGTCGAAAACTTCAACCAAGTTCCTTTTTGTTATGTTAAGAGCAGGCGGTGATGATTTTGAGGTAAAGACCGAAACATTACGAAGTACCAAAACAGCTCCGACTTTGAGATAGTCTTTGGGACCCTTGTCTTCTGCAAGGACTTTGTGATGAATTGTACCAGACATAGTCCCTGTCGGATCTTTTAGTGTACATGTAAGGTCACCCAGTATGTTAGGAGTACAAGACTTGATAACAGCTACAACAAGTTCAAGTTTCCCTTTTACGCAATGCTTCTTTATATCCCCAAAACAGCCAGTTACGATGACACCTTGAGAATTAAACACCTTATGAATCGCGCTCAACCATGGCCCACTAGTAAAATGTTCATCCTCAGTGACATCCTCGTTTACTTTCGCTATATATTCTTGTGTTGGCACAACACAATATTCGGGGCCACCCTCTCTGATGTCTGCATTTTTGCGAAGAATGGCTTGTTGAAGAATACCAGTCGGACCAGGTATTATCCAATCCTGGTCGCTCATAGATGTTGAAGAACCTGCAACATTATGTGTTGGGGCGTATGTTGCGTAATTTTTTTGTTTGGGTGGAACGAATTGGGAATTTTGATATCCGGTTTTGTTTTGTTGGGACATTGTCTGAATTTTTAAATTTTTGTAGAGAGTAGAAATGTGAATATCTGGATGTGTTTAAAGAAATGGAACTAAACACAAGTATTTATAGGAGAAATTTAATAGATATGTTTAATTACGGCATGCACTTGTCAAGTCAATGTCATATTTCGCGTAATTAATTATACGTACCCGTATGTGTCATGCAATTGTCAAATCAATGTCATAAAATTTTCTATTCTATGTCATATTTCGCTTAATGATATACACGTACGCGAAACTCTCATTTCAAATTGTTAATTACGGCATGCACTTGTCAAGTCAATGTCATATTTCGCGTAATTAATTATACGTACCCGTATGTGTCATGCAATTGTCAAATCAATGTCATAAAATTTTCTATTTTATGTCATATTTCGCTTAATGATATACACGTACGCGAAACTCTCATTTCAAATTGTTAATTACGGCATGCACTTGTCAAGTCAATGTCATATTTCGCGTAATTAATTATACGTACCCGTATGTGTCATGCAATTGTCAAATCAATGTCATAAAATTTTCTATTCTATGTCATATTTCGCTTAATGATATACACGTACGCGAAATCCTTGTCACATTTGCGTAATTATTGGTCACATTTTTTTTGCAGCATCGTCTCCTTATATTTAGTGTTTGTGGTATATTTCTTGAATATCAAACACTTTCATCCATATCAAATACTAAAAATGACTTCAGATTTTCAAAAATTCAAATGTGTTTTACATTTTGATAATTCCGAACGAGGTGTGATTATGTATACTAATATCAGTTACTCATGGTTAGATGAAACTGTGCGTTCTAAGTTCAAGTTGGATCCCAGTGTTCGGCTTAATTTCAAATTTTCGCACCCCTCATTTGATGTTCGAATGGATATCACTGACGATGATGAGGTAACTTTCTTTGCTGAACACGCTGCATCGAGTCAAGAAATGCCGCATCTTTATGTCACTAAAACGAAAGAATGTGATGAAATGGCATTTTTTAGCTCAAACCAAGAAAACCCGACATTTTATAACTTTTTTGAAACAAACACTAACAAAGAAATCGGGTATTCTGGTTATGAAGGCAACTCGGGTTTTAAAGATGAGGCCAAATTTTTAAATGAGGGCCCTTCAAAAAAATTTGAATCAAATGATAATGCGATTTTTGAATCCGGTTTTAAAGATGAGGCAAATTTCACAAAACCGAATTCATCATTTGCTTTCGGGTCAGATGACGATAAGAATGATGATGAAGATGTTGAAGATGATGGTGTTGTTGGGAAAAGCGAGAACCCAAAACCAACCCATCATAAGTGGAAAAATATTTTTTCGCTAATGCCTGACGTTCCAGAAACACCACTTTACCAGTCCAAACAAATAATTTCAAACCAAAATAATATTGATACAAATATTTTCAAGGGAAGGTTTTTTGACACAAGAGATGACTTAGACAAAGCACTTAGGATGAAATGTTTAGAAGAAGGTTACCAGTTTTTAGTCGAAAGGGCAGAACCTATAAGATATTATGTTAAGTGCTATCATTTTAACGACTGTAAATGGAGAATTAACTCTAGACGCGTGGGAGGTACATCAGTGTTTGAAGTTACAAGTTTGAATGATAATCACACGTGTGATAAAACTCAAACATATCCTAACCATCGAAATGCAACTAAAAATGTTATTGGTCACATTTTTAGTGAAAAGTTGAAAGATGCTAGAAGAGATTTAAAACCAAAAGATATGCAAAGAGACATGTTAACGCAATATAAAATTAGTATATCTTACCACCAAGCATGGAGCGGAAAGGATTATGGGTTACAAATGATTAGGGGTTCACCTACAGAATCATTTCAAATGTTGCCGTATTATTGTCACAACCTAGTAAAAAAAAACCCAGGCACTATCACACGTATCAAGACAAATGAAGAAGGAGTTTTCGAGATGTTATTCGTTGCCATTGGTGTTTCGGTAAGTGATTCTGATTTTCATGATTGGTTTCATTGTATTCAATTTAGGGTAGGTTTACATAGTTTAATGTGTATTCAATTTTTTTATTCAGATTCGAACTTTCTTACTCCATCTCCGACCACTGCTTATAGTTGACGGGGCACATCTGAAGGGCGTGTACAAAGGAACAAATTTGTTAGCAGTAGGCATGGATGGAAACAACCAAATTGTGCCTATTGCTTACGGTATATGCAGAGGGGAAACTGGTGAATGTTGGTCATGGTGGTTTTCATGCCTTAAAGAATGCATAGGCGATAGACAGGATTTGGTTATCATATCTGATAGGCATCCTTCTATTGCGTTAGCTGTACGAAATGAATACCCATTGGCGTTTCATGGTATTTGCTGTCGTCATCTAATGATGAACCTGAAGTTAAAAAGAGACTCAACAAAGGCGCTATTTTGGAGGATATGCAAAGCGTATACACCTGACGAATTTGATAGTAAGATGCAAATATTGCTGTCTATTCAGCCTGAGGCGTACCACAAGCTAATAGAAGCGGGTGTTCACAGATGGTCCAGAGCATATTGCCCACTAACTCGCTACAATTACTGTACATCTAACAGCGTCGAGTCTGTTAATGCTTGTACCGTAAAATCTAGGAAGCTGCCTATAACAATGCTGACCGAGCAATATCGAAAAATGGTGCAAGACTGGTATTTTAAACGGCGACAAGTTGCTGGTATTTATTGTCAAACAGAATATATTTATACTTTTAATATTTATCTTTAATATAAAGTCACTTCTTAGAGCCTTGTTGTTTATGCAGAAAAAATGAAGTATGAAATAACTGATTGGGCAACCCATAAAGTGGAAAAGAGAAAAATCAAAAGCGCAACCTGGAATGTATACGGGGTTAACCAAGATCGGTTCCAGGTTGTTGATGGGAGATACAACCGGGAAGTGAACTTAGCGTCTAGGACATGTGATTGCCGCAAATGGCAGCTTTCCGGTATACCTTGTGGTCATGTTATTGCTGTGAGTAGATTTTTGGGTCAAACCAATTGTCTCCAGTACGTTCAGGACTGGTTTAAAAAAGCAAAATACCAAGCCACATATGCAGAGGCAGTGAATTTTGTTGGATAGTTTCACGAATGGGAGTATCCAACAGATATACAACCTATCACTCCTCCACGAATGGACAACCCACAACCCGGGCGACCAAAAAATACTAACCGTATACCATCCCAGGGTGAGGAACCAAGGGTAAGACATTGTCGTAGGTGCGGTGAAGCTGGACACACACGTGGGCAATGCAAGCAACCGTTCGTCCCTGATGAAATGTTAAACAAAAGAAAACAGTATCCCAGAAAGAAAAAATCCGTTAAGGACCAACAACAAACTACTCCTTTATTCGACTCATACCCAAATCAAACTGATCATCACACCGTTCCTACTTATCACACATACCCATCGCATGAGTTTGGACATAACACATTACCAACACAACCATACAATCCAAATTTTTACACAACAGGCCAGTATGACCAATGGCAAGCAAGTAATGAACAACATGCTCATCATAACCCGGCAAACGGCTCTGAACAATATAACTCCCAACCATACCCCTCCCAACCATACCCCTCGCATGAGTTTGGACATAACACATTACCAACACAACCATACAATCCAAATTTTTACACAACAGGCCAGTATGACCAAGGGCAAGCAAGTAATGAACAACATGCTCATCATAACCCGGCACACGGCTCTGAACAATATAACTCCCAACCATACCCCTCCCAACCATACCCCTCACAACATTTAAATGATCTAAACACTCAACAGTCTAATAATAGTTGGTTTAACTTGTTTGGTTAGTAACCAGTTTGCACTCAACAGTCTAATAACCAGTTTGCTAGTTTTGTAATTCTATCTATGTTCTAATAGTAATGTCCTATTATGCTTTCAAATTTCTATTATCCAATTCTCGATGATATCATTTTCTTTATATGTTTTCAGCTTTAATGTAAAAATAGTATTAAATTGATTACTCGTAAATCACTTCTGACAAAGAAATGACAACTCACCTTTGTGGTATCTATATATATATTCTTGGGTTATGTGGTATCAAGTTATCAATACCAATTGTGTCTTCTTTCATTCACCAAATGTCAACATCTAATAACCATACATTCGAATTCACTATCAACTACAACGGAAAATTTATACTTAACCCACTAACATATGAAGGTGGTTCACACTTGAATATTATTGTTCCACAATTTGATTTTAAAGATATGGTTACCTATCTGAAGAGAAAATTACCGTCAATGGTCCAAAGTCTATATTACATGTTGCCACAAAACAACACGTTAAATGGTATGAAAGAAATTAAAAGCGATTATGATATTGATGTTATGTATGACTTCGCAAATGTTGCAGGAAAGATCCAAATTTTTGTTTCTGACAATCGCGAAGATCTAACCACAATATTGATTCCAGATGATGGTTGTTTGGAAGAATCATTTGCATGTGTAATTTCAGAAGAAACAAAATTAAAACGTGAAGAGCGTGTCCGATATCTACATCAAATGGTAAAGAAAAAGAACAAACGTGAAGAGCGTGTCCGGTTTAACATTGAACGAAAGAAAAAAAAAAACCTACGACGCCGTATTCACAAACCATTTTCAATTTTATTGTTCACAATAATGGTCAACTGGTTTGCAATGAAGGAAAGCTGGAGTATGTAAACGGTTGGAAGATGAACATCAATAT
Organism: Artemisia tridentata subsp. tridentata; assembly: GCA_021014915.2. NCBI lineage: Eukaryota > Viridiplantae > Streptophyta > Magnoliopsida > Asterales > Asteraceae > Artemisia > Artemisia tridentata. The sequence goes on from CP139506.1 coordinate 299,600,090, forward strand.
TCCAAGAATGAAGCTGGATGAGCTGAAACAATACTTGTCTAACATTCTCGATACAAAGATTCATGCTCTTTATTACGAAGTTCCGCACACTGGGTATTCAATCACCGTCAAGCTAAGAAACAACTATGATATGCATGTGATGTTTGATATTTCAGCATCACAAGGCGGCCAGTTGGAAGTTTACATTGACCATTGCGGTGTCAGTTTTATTATTGAAAAGCATGTATGCCCAAATGCTGCTTTGGCAAAAATGATGGATCATGTGATAACAGACTACACCAGTGAAAACGAAGACGGAAAAAAAATCATAGGACAATCAAATTACACTTTCGATCAAATGGTTGAATGGGCGGAACAAGAACACTTTGAGAATGAGGAAGCTAAAGCAGATGAACGTCATAGAGCCCTATGGAAAAATCGTTTCAATTATTAACAATATCAATCAATAAGTGTCTTGTATGCTTTAAGAATTTCATCTTTATATGATTTTTGTTATCAGTGTTTCAATAAACATTACCATAAGTTTCCAAATTAAACATTTATTCAAATAAGAGTAGAAACGTTCATTAATAAAATACAAACCAGTTAACACAAAACAAGATAAGCGCAATCATCTTATTTGTTGGGTTGAACAACATACAATTGTGCCACCCCAGCAGTAGCAGTACAAGCACATTCAACAAAAAACATTACTTCATCATCCTCAGTAATGTCAATACGATAGTTAAACGAAGCCAACTTACAGGACAAATTAATCGGAATATTTGGATCTAAATTGAATTTCTTCAACACCAACCCAACTAGCCCTGCGTACGTCAAATCATTATACATAATGACACCTCGATGCTGATCATCATAATGTAACACACATTTAAACTTCTTAATGTTAGAATCCATGGCACTGTTAAGAGAAGTAACAAATATGTGAAGAAATCAAATCATAGCTAACTTATATAGCAATAATTGAGGTCAGACAACTTTTTAAAGGTTCTGAACAATGAAATGACAACTCACTGACAATGTCGCGTACGCTTAAAATTATACACGAAATATGACACTTTGAAATGACAACTCACTGACAATGTCGCGTACGCTTAAAATTTTACACGAAATATGACACTTTGAAATGACAAGTCCCTGAAAATGTCCTGTACAATTAAAATATATGATTTGACTACACAATGACACATATAGACTTTGTGAGTACCATTATGCATTTGTTACGGCTATAAATACCCTTTTTATTATGTGTCTAAAAGAGGATCACAAAACACAAGCATTCCACACATAAATCAAACACCGGAGTGTTTTGTGGGGAAGGTGGTGTGTTGTAAGGCTATACGCAGTGGGTCGTGTTTTATCGATCGTGGACACAAAAAAATGGCTTGTAACCTTCCACACACTGTCAAACAAGTTCAAAACTATGTCAAAAAACAAGTGGAAATAGATGACAAGGAACGCCAAGATGCAATTGTCGAAGTTATTAAGAAGTTTGAGCTGGCGAAGTTACGCAAACAACGCCTGAGAACACGATACGCAGCTTGCAAAGATATCTCTGTCGAGAGAAAATATGTGATCGACCAGTTTTTGGACGATGATCGAGTATCGCAAAGACGCTGATGTTGTTGAAACATTGTGGGGTTGTGTGCAGAAGATAGAGAACGAGAAATCCAACAAGATACGTTGGAGTTTTGAGGAGAATGTGGCAGCTGCTGATGCACCACAACAACAACAACAATTTGTGCAAGGTGCATCAAGTTCATCTGCACCAAGGGTTGTTGAACCACAACTACCGCAACCTCATCTTGATAACTTTCAGCCATGTTTTGAGGAGAATGTGAAACCTGATGATGATTGGAACTCTGAGGACGACCGGGAGCTGAGCAGGATGGAAGCTGAGTTGGAAGCAGAGAGGTTTGCGAGCTTTGATCCGTATGACGACGGTTTCCGCTCCGACAACTCGCAGACCTGGGATCACCCAGATTATAATTGAAGTTTTAGTTTTTAAATTATTATTGTAATGTTTTAATTTCTGTTTAGGTAACGTTTATGTTTTTATTACGCTTAAAAAAATTTACATTTGAATTATGAATATCATGTAATGTCTACGTTTAATTTTTAGTTGTTTAATTCCGTATCGTTTCGTTTATGTAATGTTTACGTTTTATTAATAAAATTTGTGTTTGTGTTAAAAGATGTTTTTTTTTTTTTTTTTTTTTTTTTTTTAAATAAAATAAAGGAAGATGATACAATATGGGTTGCCACTGATCTGATAACCCACAAAAAAAAACCCTAATATCACACGAAAGAAACCCTAAAATTTTTTCAGACACGATAATTACAAAAACTTTATGCATGTCGCGTATATATATATATGTCGCGTATATATATACGCGACATGTATAAATTTTTTTTTTTTTTTTTGGTCCCGAGCTTCGTAACGTAACACGTGGATGTCAAGCATGTCGCGTATATGTTTAAGCGACATGTTGGGGTATATGAGAAAACGGCGGTATCTTGGGGTATATTGAGGAACAACGAGTTGAAATAGGGTATGTGGGTAATTTTCGCGGACAAAAATGATAGTGATGATCGAAATTTTTACAGAGAAAGAGAAAGAAACAAGATAAGAAAGAGTGTGAGTGGGTGTGGGTGGGTGGCTGGTATCTTAACTTCTATTATCTTTGACTTTAAAGTAACATTCGTTGTAATGCCTAAAAGTAGGACCAGTCAGTTTAAAAAATTATTATATGTATTTATTAGAAGGGTTGTTTATTACCTGCGTAGCCCGTGTCCCGTTTAGCTAAACCTTTAAATGGTAATACGGTAAATTAAAGATATTCAGACGTTTTTGAAAGACAAACAGTCTAAAATAATTCAGATTCAGACTTTTGAACCACTAATTCAGATTCAGATATGGTATTCAGATTCAGACATAAAATGTCTGAATAAACAAACGCCACCTAACTTGACACTTTTTAAAATATCGTGTAGCCAAAATTTTGTTTTCTATTATAGATCAAACATTTTGAATTTATTTTTTGTGTGTATTTGTAACTATTTTAATCATATTTTAAATGATCACAAAAATACATACAAAAATCAAATTTAAAATTTCAATACAAACAAAAGTAGAAATCAAAATGTTTGGGTATATAATCGCAGAAAAGAAAAGTTGGCTTCATAATATTTACAAAAGTGACAAGTTAGTCACATTTTATGGTAATTATTGCTTAGCTAATCATAACGTCTTTTGCAACATATTATGTGATTTTTCTTTACCTACCAATCGATCACAATCGTGATCGATCAATTTACTAATAAAGCTGGAATATGAAAAGGTGCCAAAGAAGAACATGGTGATGTTAGCTAAACAAAAGGGAACCATCTCAAGACATGATTTGTGTTTTTTTGTTTGTCTCGTTTGTTTGTTTGTTTGTCCTAATTAAGCTAGTACTCTCTAATTATGTGCATTGCATTACACCTATGTATTTTCGAACAGTCTTATATATTAGTTATTTTTCAGCTTTCACTTTTTCTCACCATCCTCTAAGGTTTTAACATTGTTTATTTCTTGTCTTGCAAAGTTCATTTTCGTCCACAATAGCTAGGGTGGTAAGCTATGTTTTCATCACCAAACATAGAAATGGACAAAAATGAGATTGTAACATGAAGAAGGAAAAAATATTGAGGGTAGACTACTGAGTGTAGTCTAAAAAAACCCTAAAAAGTTATCTCTCTATGGCGATTTCAAACCCTCACTTTCATTAATCGGTTTTCACAAAATCCGCCCTAATTCCTACGTTTACTGGCTTCGATCTGTTAAAGTAAGTAATCAACATTCGTGTTTATTGTTTCTTGATCAGATTGACTGTTGGTTGCATAGATTTAGGGTTGTTTTGCGATCGTTTTTTTAGGATTTGTAAGCGTTTGGTTTTTGTGATTGTGCAACTCATTAATTCTTTCCTGTTCGCCTGAATTAATCCTGCTTATTCATTCCCTGGATTTGGGTTTGTTTATTTACGATTGTTTGGTCAATTTACCTATTATCTTGCTACGATCATCATGGATGGAGGTTAGGGATTAATCGTTCATGCTTTTAAACCCTGGCTGTTTGGTTAGGGTTTCTATATTACTGTTTGATTGATGCGTGCTAGTTAGCGTTTATTTATTGTTAGTCGATTGGTTTTTGTGGTGTTTGTGGGTATTGGAGAGATGGAGAAAGGTTTTCTTAACAATAGTGCTTCCAAATCAGCCAAACCTGATGGTAACATTGGGATTAAAGATGGCAAATTGTTGGGTGGGAAGAGTGTTACTAATACGGGTTTACCTTTTAGTTTGGCCGATCAAACTAATAAGGGTACTTCGACTAGTTTGGCCGATCAAATTAGTAAAATAGTGTTGATGAATTGGGTATAAATACTCCTTGTAATTTGGAGATTAACCCTAAGAGTAACTCTATCACGAATTTTATTGATGTGACGTGTGTTGAGACGGGAAATACGGATCCAAATGGTACTGAAACGAGTATGGGATCATCTTCTCCTAAACATGTGGATGGTTCATTCCCTATGGCTGCTCCTGATAATGTGAGTGGTAGTGGTATTATATTTACTGGTTCATTCCCTATGGCTGCCCCTGATAGTCCGGTTTCTGATTTGGAGTATATGCATGCGGTGCAATCTGCTCCAACTATTAATGCTTCATCTATTCTGCAGGGGGGGGGCTGCTTATATTGATGTGACGTGTGGTGGTACGGGTAATACAGATCCAAAGGCTGCTTCTACTTCGATGAATGATAAGGCTACTATTGATGGTAGTGTTAAATCAAATGAGCATGTGGGTTCGGGATTGGTTCCAAAGGTAAATTCTCCTACTTCTTTTGCTAATGTCATTAATGCTACACCTATGGTTCCGAAAGTGAATTTTAAAGCATTGTTCAATGAGGATCGTGTGGATAATCATGACACAATGTTGCCTATGGCTACTATGAAGAAGGTTTTAAGTCGATATGATAACACACTTGTTGGTTACTTTCTTGGTAAGACCATTGCTTTTCCGTTAGTTCAAAATTATGTTACTAATACATAGGGAAAAATTTGGCTTGCAAAAGCTGATGAAGAATGGTGATGGTGTGTTTCTTTTTAAGTTTGCTACCCAGGAGGGTGTGGATCGTGTTCTGGAACGAGGTCCTTGGGTTATATGTAACTCGCCCATTATTCTTAATAAATGGATTCCCACTTTATCCCTTAATAGGAACGAGGTAAACAAGGTTTCGGTTTGTATCAAAATGCACAAGGTTTCTTTGGTTGCTTATTCCGAGGATGGGTTGAGCTTGATTGCTACGCAAGTAGGGAAACCTATTATGTTAGATGCTTTTACAAGCTTTATGTGTGTCGAGCCTTGGGGCCGTATTAGTTTTGCTCGTGCTTTAGTTGAATTAAGCGCGGATTCAAAACTAAAAAGTCATATTACAATGGCAATTCCAAATGAAGAAGGTAATGGTTTTACTACTAAAATTATTAACGTTAAATATGAATTGAAACCTCCTCATTGTGGTGAATGTAAAACTTTTGGACATGCTTTGATTGAATGCCCAAATCGTGTTAAGGAGGTTGTTTGTAGTAATACTAATGTGGCTGCCAAGGCTTCTGAAGCTTCTACTACTTTGGAAAAGAATGATGATGGTTTCATTGAGGTAAGGCATTATAAGGATAAAAGTAAGAATGTTGGGGTTCAAATGCCTTAGAAAAAGCCGTCTTGTGGTATTGATGTGGGTAAAGGGGCTAAATTTAGCCCTTCAAAACCTACGCAGAAGTATGTACCTGTTTCGTAGAAGCCGGATGCTAATAAGTAGAAAATCACTAAAGAGGCATGTACGATTAGGACGATTATTGCTATTTCGAACCCATTTGATGCTCTTGATATGGATGATACTGATGAAAATGGTATTCCTTGTGCAACAAGTGTTTCTCCTAAGGATGGGGCTGATTTGGAGTCTGGTAGTAAGAAGGAAACTAAGGTAGCTGAAGAAGATAGTGATGATGAGGTTCTTGATTGCTAAAATGATGTGGCTAGTTTCTTAGGATCTGGTATTCCAACAGTTGCTAGTTCTTCTAAGGGTGGAAATGGAGGTGGGGAAAGAAGAGTTTATTAGAAAGTTTGAGGGAGAGTTATGAAGACAACCCCTATGGTAGCACTAGTACTACCCCTATTGTTGAGAAATTTTGGAAGCTTGAAAAGCTAATTATTGAGGGGAAAATTACTCTTGTGGATGATGATGGTAAACCTCTTAAAAAGGTTGATTCTTTTTCAACCAAGGTGGGCAACCCATTTTCCAAGGTCGGTAATGTGGTTGATTCTGATAGCGATGACGATCAAGTTCTGGAATATCCTAACGAGACTAGTTATTTCGGTATTGGAGGAAATGAGAGGAGTCTTTTAGAGCAATGAAAAGATGGTACATGTGACTACAATGATTATGATGATTGTGGTCTATCTGCAGCCCAATTAAAGGCTGTTAGCATCCATGACATTAGACTTGGATGGGTTGTTTTTACTTGGTTTTGTTTTTAGTTTTCTAGTTGTGTGTAGCTAGTTGGATAATTTATGGCCTGTCATGAATGATTTAGTGGTTGTTCAAGCGGTTGCTTGAGGTTAATATGGTATTTTAGCCACATTTCATTGTACTTAACTATTTTTTTAGAGTAATATATTTTGCTGGGTGGAAGCCCTTTACCTTAAAAAAAATAAAATAAAAAAAATATATCATAAAAAATAAAAAATTGAGGGTAACCTTTTTCTTAAACAGCAATGAGCATTGATAGAACTTTGTGACGGCATGGAAGGGCCCCGGCTTTTTCCCGCCAGTTCCATGTTCAGAGACGAAATCAGGGGGTCCCCACGAGATCTCGGGACACCAATGGATTTTTTTGTTGTAGTGTTAATTTTTGAAAAAAGACATCGATTTTTCCTAATTTCAATATAAATGCACCCGGTCTATCAAAATGTGTTTCTAACGTTACTTTTTAACTATATTATATTACGGTTCAAAAAAATTTGTGCACCCGGTCATATTTGGTCCTGATTCTGTCCCTGTCCATGTTCTAAATTTATATTCCAACTTTTGTCGAGGCATTGAAAACGGGTCTTCGATGTCATTTTGGAGTGACACATGTAATATTCTTCATGGGCATAAATCTGGATTATGCAACTGGTGTCGGCCCATTCGAGGGGGCCTAGAACAAACACAGTTTCTGGACCTACTCTTTTTACTCCAGGGCGTCGACACAAATTATACTCCAGATGCCTGGGTATGTAAATTAAACGCCTCCAACTGCTACTCGTTTCATATTAGAGAGTAACATTTGACAATTCAATTTTGGAGTCGAATAGAAATCAAACTAGATGAAATAAGATTCTTCCTGTCAAAAGAAAATATTCACTCTTGGCAGTTAGGGCTCGATCATCTTCCTACTTGTTGCAACCTAGATGATAGAGGATCAACATCCACTCAAAAAGATGCCCGGTGGGTGATGAGGACTTAGAATTGAACCAACATCTGCTTGTTGATTGCTCTTTGGTTGCTTCTCTATTGAGAAAAATAACATATTATTGGGGATTTGATGACTACCCGAAGCAATTGAAAAACCTAATCGAGTGGGGAATATTGACAAATCTTAAAACCGTATTGAAATTATGTTTTGATGTGGTTATCCAAACTACCACATGGGTTTTGGCGTTTTAGAGACCAAGTCTTTTTTTGACTTGAAGCCCCACGTAAAGACACTCTCAAGGAAAAAATCAAGCTTCTCTCTCACTCATGGATCACTCATAGGCTCAAAATGTCATAACCCTTATCGATCCATTGGATCCGGGATCCAATTTTGGCTTGTAAGAAAATGTTGTAACATGTTGTAACTTTCCTCTAGCATTTTGTTAGAGTTTTTATATTTATATACATTCCGCTATTGAAAAAAAAAGGATAAAATAGAATATCTTTTATATAATAAAGGAAAACCCAATTGGGGAATTTGACAATTTGAAAAACTAAATCTTTTCTTATATGATAATAATTGAATTATTATTATTATTAGAGTAAATTGCAGAAATGGTCCCTGTGGTTTGTTCAGATTGCACGTTTAGTCTCTGGTCATTAGAAATTGCAGGCGGCCTCCCTGTAGGGAAATGTTGGTTCCATTTTGCTCCCTCGTTTTAACCAGTGTTAAGTAAATTTCGTTAGTACTTACACGTTAGCCCTTTTGGCCAAGGACTATTCCAGCGTTCATCCTTTAAACTAACGGTCGTTTATAATTTAAATTTTTCGGTTTATTTAAAGCTTTTTGATTTTTTATATACATTTTTAAAAAAACATATACGTTTTTATGTAAGTTTTTATACACTTTTATATACGTTTTTATATACGTTTCTATATATGTTTTTATTCACGTTCTTATATACGTTTTTGTATATATTCTTATATATTTTCACGTGTTTTTTTTTTTTTTTTTTTTTTTTTTTTTTTACTTTTTTTAAATGTTTTTGTATGTTTTTATATACGTTTTTTACATTTTTTTTATATACGTTTTTATATATATCTTTTACTTTTTATATACGTTTTTACGTCTTTTTACCTTTTATATATATTTTTATATACTTTTCATACGTTTTTATGTACGTTTTTGTATAGGTTTTTACATACGTTTTTGTATATATATTCTTATATACTTTTCGTATGGTTTTATACGTTTTTTTAAACGTTTTTAAATACGTATATATAAAAACATATACGTTATTCTATACGCTTTTGTATACGCTTTTATATACATTTTTATATATGTTTTTGTATATGTATATATACATTTTTATATACGTATATAGACATATACAAAAATGTATATATACGTATACAAAAACTTATATAAAAACGTATACAAAAACATATAAAAAGTATACAAGAACATGTATAAAAACGTATATAAAAACGTATATAAAAACGTATACAAAAACCGATAAAAAACGTATATAAAAACTATATAAGAACATATAAAAAAAAAAAAAAAAAAAGAAAGTATATAAGAGTGTATATACAAAAACGTATATAAGAACGTTTATAAAAACGTATATAAAAACGTATAAAAAAAGGTATATAAGAACATATATGTTTTTATAAATACATATATAATAATGTATAAAAAGTATATAAGAATATATACAAAAATGTATATAATAACGTGTATAAAAACGTATACAAAACGTATAAAACTTATACAAAAACGTATATGTTTTTTTATAAAAATGTATATAAAAAATCAACAAGCTTTAAATAAACCGAAAATTTCAAATTATAAACGATCATTAGTATAAAGGATGGACGCTGCAACGGTCGTTGGCCAAAAGGGCTAATGTGTAAATGTTAACGGAATCCACTTAACGCCGGTTAAAACCAGGACCAAAACGAACCAAAATTTTCCCTACTGGGAGGCCGCCTTCAATTTCAAAAGACCAGGGACTAAACGTGCAATCTGAGCAAACCACAGGGACCATTTCTGCAATTTACTCTTATTATTATCATTAAAGTTTTTTGGCCCATTTCTGCAAAGAATTGGAAAGGTAGCTTATAAGCTACAGTTGCCAAGTTATGCTAAAGTCTATCCTGATTTTCATATCTCTCAATTGAAGCCATGCCATTCTGAGTCTACTACTATGGGTGAGTTTCCTTAGTGTGATGATGAAGGTTTGACCTTTGAAGCTATTGGAGAGGAAAATGGTCAAGCAGAACAACAGATTGGTAGTGTTTGGATTAATACAGTGGACCAATGGTAGTGTTGATGATGCTACTTGGGAGAATTTGGCAGACATTGTGCAAAGATATCCTGATTTTGTGTTAGATCCTTCAGGGCAAGGATGATTTGAAGAAGGGTCGAATGTTAGATGCTGAAATGAGAAGACCACGTGCATGGCACGTGTCGAGTTCAAACTAAACCAAAACGCGCCCAACCATTCATAACCAACTTTCCCGCCTATTTTCACTTTTATAAATAGTTGTAATTTTCACTTGTAAAGATTTAGCTTTTGATGTATTCTCTCTTTCAAGTTCTTATAACAAACTCATAATTCCAATCTATAAAGGATTCAAGTTAAGCACATTTCAATACCTTCACCTTCCACGTGCATATGCAAAATAACTCGGAAACAGTTAATTGAATCAAGTTTCAGCAAGTAGAAGACCTTTAAAAATAACTGCAAATCATGAAATAAAATAGCACAATGTTGCTAAGCAGAAGGTATATATTTTCCCCAATGCAAGAATGGACGAATCTAAATGACATATATTATGTATCAAGACTAGCAGTATTTTAGATTCGGCGATTCTTGCTATCAAGAAAACTTTACCATGCAAAAAATCTTTTACAAGTCGAGACTCGAGACCATTACTCTTTATGCAATATAATTCTAAAAACTATGTAATATAATGTACCAAAAAACATCGAAAAAGGAATAGAAACATATTCAAACAACCAAATAACAGCTTTTGAGTCTTGGTCTCTTTAGAGCTCTAAGATGTCATCAACTACTTCATTGATTAAAGAATCAAGTAACAGGGACTCGATCTCTACTCCAATCTCAAATGCTTCAACATCAAAATCGAGCCATTTTTTGTATGCACAACCGCTCATATCCTTATCAACGAGTTCATCCACCATACTATCTTTCATTTCTTCCCAGTCTGCGATCTCTTGGTACACTTCTTTAGCTAACTGCTCCGGTCTTCTTACAGTTGCTAGTCCTTTGATCCACACCCTACACCTCATCTCCATACACTCACTCACACAATTAAATACGAGCTCACGCCTTAACTTAGCCACTTGTTCATTCGGTCTACCAATTTCTAACCGATCAAACACACGTGGGTTCACAATCTTTCTGGTCTTACCGATGGTGAAATCAGCAAACATCGTCTCGATATCTGAAAGCACTTCCTTAATGTAATCTGGTTCCCATTTGGTTACGGTAGTGATGGAAGATGCTGAATCTAATAACTCGGTATCCACATCCATTGGCATTGGGTTTCTTGAGGTTGTGGCAAGTAGCTCCTGGGCTTGAACTGAAGTTGAGTTTTGCTTGCAACTATCGAGAGTATCTGACGAATTACAGCTTTCTGTTACAAAAGATGGTTCGAGTACCGAGTTTGGGCTTGGTTCCCGATCACGGAGGAACTTCCGGTATTCATAGTCATCTCTAGTTATTCGATTTTGCCCCTAAAAATAACAAGAACAATCAGATTGATAATTAAACTACAACCATACCAAAATAAATAAATAAATAACACACAAAAAACAAAAAAAACACACAAGAAAAAAAAAAAAAAAAAAAAAAAAAAACTTCACTTGTTCAGAACATACCAGTTCGAGCTTTTGTTGTTTATTCATAAGTTGTAAATGATCATTTGTAGAAAATCCGTAACTTGAATCATCTCTACTGATAATATCGTCGTCCTAAAAACATCACAATTAATCAGATTAATCATCCATAAACTACAAGAACTATATACAAATAAAGCTTCATAATAACCCCTTCACTGTTCTTTAGTCATTTTTTAGCAATTTTTATGCAAGTAGAAAAAAAGAAAAAAAAAATCATCAAGACAAAAAAAAACTAAGTTAAGGGATCTAATCGATTATATAATGAAAGTTTTTGGTTATCAAATATCAAAAAGAGTTGAGGAAACAAAGCATTATAGAGAAAAGTTTAAGGTTTATAAAATGGTGAAAATTTAGAGGTTTTACCATTATTAAAGCTAACAAGATATAAATTTTGTTCATTGCATACCTGATCAGGCTTCTGATGATCATATGAAGAGACCCCGTAACTTGAATCATCTCTAGTTTCACTTTCTGTTACCGCAAACGAGTCTTGAGAAACAGATGGAATATTACTGGTTAATTCCCGCAGTTTTTGCTCCAAAAGGGTGCTTAAAGCATCACCATCAATAACTTCATTATTTGACAGAAAACTGTTGTTAGACATCATTGGGCGAGCAATTGGAGCTGTAAATGTGAAAGAAATGACATCACTTCTATTATTTTTATAACTTCTATCCCGAACATTATTCTTCTCAGCATGAGTATTATTATTATGATCATTGTCTTCCACAGAACGTTTCCTTCGAGTGGTGGAATATGGTTCCTTTTTATGGCTCGTTTTTGTGTTCTCGGATATTATTTTACTCGAGCTTTTCTGGGAAACGGGCTTTCTCGTTTGAGGGGATGACTTTCCTCGGTCAACTAAGCTATTCTGTTTCTGATTGTTCTGCTTTAAAACATTGGAAGAAACAGGATTCTTTTGTGGGTTTCTTTCGGTATTTGGCTGACTTCTTAAAGACTGTGCTCGATGATTCAACCCTTCGCGTTTTTGAACATTGGCTTTAGCTTGAAGAGCTAAAGAAATTGATTTTTTCGGTTCTAAAGATTGTTGACTTTTGACATTCTTAGTACCGTTTGACTCTACTGGCCTTCGAGCAGCCTCTGGAAGCTTGGGTTTTCGAGCTGAACTCTCCATCTTCTCCCTCGAAGCTTTGACTCTAAATGGAACTGATGACGAGGATGATGGTGATGGTGAGGGTAAGGAAGAAGATGAACCAATGAGAGGTATCCTAGATGCAGCTTCCATTATACGAGCAGGATTATTAGAGGACACAAAACTCGAGCTTTTAATAGGAGATAAAAGTTTATGATGAGTTATTGGGATCGATTTAGCAGATTTAGGAGGTAAAGTTTCCGTTTGAAACTTCTCAATCGCTCTAGGTTTGGCTTTTGTGGGTCTAGGAATGGATTCCATTTCACAATCCATTGATTCAAATTCGGGTTCTTTTCTAATATAAAACGCTGACATGTCTCTTAGAGACTGAGAGTCGAAAGATGGGTTTGAATAGGTGTCTGAGAAATTATAAGTTGGTAATGAATCTAATCCCATAAGCCTTGCAATGACCCCAGGAGCTTTAGTGCCATAACCATCTTCATCGGTTACTGACGTTGCACAACTATAATCACTACTTCCTTTCAAACTAAAGCCAGTTATCATGTCGTCTTCGTCCATCTGCAAGAGAGACAAGAGTTATAGTTGACTTTGACTTTATGGTCAAACAGATCACCCGTGAAAGTCAAAATTGGCAATATAGGATTAAAATGTATGTACCGTATTGAATCGAGTTGAAGGCGTGTTGCCATTGGTTCTCTTTGTCTGCTTTGGTAGTTCTACATGAATTTTATCAATAAGAACAGTTAAAGAAGCAAAAAAAAGGTTAATAAATGATAGGATTATAACATATGAAGTATAGAGTTTGAATTTATACCGGGTGATTCTGACTTGCTTGAGAATAACTTCTTGCGAGATTTTGCATTCCAATCAAATAAATTGAGAAAACCGCCAACGTATCCACCTCCACTGCCACCCTTTGAACCATGTTTTTGAGCACCCATATCTTTATGCAGGATTTAGGAACAACTGCTACTAAACTTTGTCCACGCACCAAAGTTCATCTGTGAAATGCAATTATGTGATGAAATAGGTTAGCAGTTTGAGGTATCTCACACAATGAGTAACGTTTTAGGAGACGTGAAGAGCTCATGTTTTAGGAGATATCTTCGTAAAACTGACTGGAAACTAGATATGCAAAGTTACCTTCATGAACATAACTGGTTAATACTTGTTCATTAAGTCAAACGTAGTACATTCAAGATACAAAACGGACATAGACACTTATATGATTTAAATAATAAAATGGCAAGCTAAAATAATTATCATCAAAATAGAGTGTCAAAAAGTAGTTCTTTTACACTAAAAAATCAAAAGACGGATAAGTATTCTTTTTTAAATGAAACCTAATGCTTTCTAACTTATATCATCGCTAATGACATCCCTCAGTTCAACAATGTATAAAACATATAGTGAACTAGTGAAGTGTAATATTATTAGTAACAAAACTCTTAACAAGAATATCAAAATCACTACAATAAACTTTAGGTAAAACACTTCACTTGAAATTAAACAAGCGACTTAATCTAAGATAGAAATTTCCAGATTATCGAAATAAAGTATAAAAATAAGTAGAAACATGTACATTTGCAACATTGGTATATTTGCAGGTCAAATGCCTCAATTTCCCTGCACGCTGGCTACAAAGTTTTACAATGATCATACTCAATTAAGGTCTTCACAAGCACAGTAAGCGTAAAACGCAAAACTTTGTGATGGGGATAGCAATTCATCATCAGAATAAACAAATTCATGTCAATATAACAAGATCATAACTTCTAAAAACCTCTTTATTCTACGCGGTAAAAGTCTTCACCTTTGACTTCATAGTCAACAAAGACAATCAACCGACGTCATTCAATTTAGAATCCAGCACAGAAACAAGCATAAAATAACAAAGAACAATTCATTAAACATGTTTAAATTAAATAGAAGTCAAGACTTTACAGTTACCTGAGTGTACACATAGTAAAAGCCTTCGCCTTTGACTTCACACTAGTCAAAAAGTAATCAATTAACCACAATTTCAGCTCATAACAATCCATAGCTAGAACAATTTATTTCACAAAACAACAACCGCAAAACCCAATTCAGCACAAACTCAATCAAAACTGCAAACACAACCCGTGATTACCATGACATAAATTAAACCGAATCCATAACAAAATCAAGACTTTACTGTCAACAAAGATTTATAACCCACAATTACATTATCAGTCAAAAAATAAACAACCACAAACCCAATTCAGTGCAAACACAACAAACTGCATTAAAAAATAACCCACGATTACAATAGATACCGATTAAACCGAATCAGCATAAGCAAAATCTAGACTCTATAGGAACCTACCATCACACATTGTAAATTTTAACATCACAGTAGTCAAGAAATGATGGAATATCCACGTTCAACATATAACAATCGAAACCCATAACCGAATACTCACAAAATCATCAAAAATAAACAACTGCAAAGTGCAAACCCAATTCAGCACAAACAGAAATACACAATCAAACTACACAAAAACTCATGATTTCCATAGATATGAACTAATCATCATAACAAAATCAAAACTTTAGTAAAACGGACCTATGTTATACATAGCAAAAGCTTTCACCACAATAAACTTATAACAATCAAAAGCCATAGAAGAATATTCACAAAATCATCAAAAATAAATAACCGAAAACACAATCAAACTGCACAAAGAAAATCATGATTACACATAATAAAAGCCTTCAACTTTAAGAATCAAACCCATACCAGAAAAATCCACAAATCATCTATTACAGCTTATTCACAAAATCCCATACCCTGCCTCGGCGGGATTGGGTTTGTTGTTGTTGTACAGCTTATTCACAAAATCATCAAAATAACAAACACAAATCCAATTCTGCACAAAAAAAGTACTAATGAACCTCATTCAGCTTATAACGATCAATACCCGTAACAGCTTATTCACAAAATCATCAACAACTAATTAACACAAACCCAATTCAACACAAAAAAGCACTAATTAACCTCATTCAGCTTATAACGACCAATACCCGTAAAGCTTGTTCACAAAATCATCAACAATTAGTAAACACAAACCCAATTCAACACAAAACAATAAGTACTACAATTAACCAAATTCAGCTTATAACAATCAGAAACCATAAAAAAAAACAATCAAAACCTCAAACAACACTCAAATCAACCATAAACAATCATAAAATCCAAAACCATCAAAAGGGTATCAATAAAAACTATACCTAAATGAAGAATCAGCAAAAGGGTGTCATCATTTTAGCTCAAAACCTTCAAATCTTAAACTTGCACCAATTTTTATAAAAATTGTAACGTTATTAAAGAGACAGAGACAGAGAGATAAAGAACCAAACAAGAAGCTTTAAATGGTGGATATGATAATGTGTTTGTTTTATGGGTGGTGATTTGTACAACTTTTTTTTTTTCTTTCCATCCACCACTAAATTACACACGGAAAAAAAAAAACTCCCTTTTTTTATTTGTTAATTTAATTTGTAATGCAATTATTTAAGGGTATTTTGTTTTTTGAATTAATAAATATAGAAAATGCCAAAAAAGTTATAACGTCTCTTTAAAGGGGAGGGACTGTGAATTCAAATTACAAATGAGGTTTTTGTTGGGATCTGGTGTGTTGAGCTACATGGGATTTATGATGTTGCTCTTTTTGATATGTTTGGATCCTACGGTTGTGATGATGTTTTGACCTTTTGAAATAAGTTGATTTATCTTGGATCGTGTTTCTATAATTCTATAGGTCAGTCTTTTGGGCCTCGACTGTTTTTGGTAATGTTTTTAAGAGGGTGTTTGCGGATTTATTTTATTTTATTTTATTTATTTTATATTTTTTTTTAATTCTTAAAAGTAATTGTATGTAGTTTAAAATGAAGTATCTATTATTTTTTTATTATATAAGAGAACATACAAAATAGAAAATTGAATTTTTAAAGAGTTTTTAATTAGACCAATAAGATTGCTCGATTTTTTAAAAACCTTAAAAAAACGAGTAATTAATAAAAAATTATTTCTTAAATTTTACTGTAATATATTATATGAAATTAAATAAACTCATCAGTTTTAATATGTTTAAATAACTTTATAAATTTATCAAATACTTACTAGACTTATACACCTTATATTTTATAGATTCTATTAGAAAAATACAATTATTTTTGTTGTTATTCATAAATATTGATGTATATTAAATTAATGTATATTACTTATTATCCTATCTGTCTAAACCTCACATCAATAACTAAATTTATCTTTTTACCAAATAAGTAATAGCCCCTCTCTCACTTTATTAATCCCTAAACAAAACAAAATAACTTAAATTATGTTTATTTAAGTTAAGGGCTGTTTCTTTTTTTTTCCTGTTTCTAGTTAGTGCCTGTGTGGATATATGTTGTGTTATTTATATTTGGTAATTGGGGTGAGATTGGTATCCTGATAGCAATTAGAAGTCACGAATTGTACGCTTTCAGATCGATTAAATTGAAGTGTATACCAATTAACGACCGGATAAAATCTAATTGATTCAAGTTTGTGAATGATTGTATGTTTGCAGTAATACGTGATCAAAATATGGTTGATCAGCCTTCTGTTTCTCTATTCGAAATAGAGAATATATAAGACGGTTTATAGGGGCGGTTATTAGTGCCTAATAACTGTAAGACAGTTATACTCAGCAGGAACCGTTCGGCAGGAACCGTTCACTATCAGCAGGAACCATCAGCTATTAGCAGAAACCATCTGCTATCAGCAGGAACCATAGCAGCAGAAACCAAGCATTATTAGCAGAAACGAGCATCAACTTTATATGTTTTATTTGGTGGAAAAACAAATTCTAATGAATTTTTAACATAGCAATGTTATACCAAATAAAAAATTTTCCAGCTGACCTGGCAGCTCGACCCCAGCCAGGGGCTCTGCCCCTTGGACCTGCTTCTCTCAGGGGCGTTGCCCCCGAACCCCCACCAAGGGGGCTACGCCCCCTTGGAACCCCCGTTAGTCCAGTTAATATCCAAATAAGTGTCGACCCTTATTTGCATATTAAACTCAATCTATTTTACACTAAAATAGCAACACGTTGTTTCTTTTTTATGCTTAATTGACCATCTTAATACGAGTTTTTTCCCGAACTAGTGTAGGTGGAAAAAATTTATAAAAATTCGAAAAATTTATGAAAATTCGAAAAAATTTATAAAAATTTTAAAAAAATTCGAAAAATTTTAAAAATTCAAAAAATTTATAAAAATTCAAAAAATTCGAAAATTTTATGAAAAATAAAAAAAAAAATTCGAAAAAACTTATTAAAATTTTTAAAAAATTCAAAAAATTTATAAAAATTTATAATTTTTTAAAAATTCAAAAAATTTGTAAAAATTTATAATTTTTTAAAAATTCAAAAAAATTATAAAAATTCGAAAAAAATTTTAAAAAATTCAAATTTTTTATAAGTTTTTTTGAATTTTTATAAATTTTTATAAAATTTTCTAATTTTTTGAATTTTTTTAAATTTTTTATAAAATTTTCGAATTTTTTGATTTTTTATCAATTTTTCGAATTTTTATAAATTTTTTTGAATTTTTATAAATTTTTTGAATTTTTATAAAATTTTTGAATTTTTGAATTTTTTCGAATTTTTTTAAAATTTTTATAAATTTTTTCGAATTTTCATAAATTTTTCGAATTTTTATAAATTTTTCGAATTTTTAAAATTTTTTTGAATTTTTATAAATTTTTTCGAAGTTTTCTAAATTTTTCGAATTTATTTTTTCCACCTACACTAGTTCGGGAAAAAACTCGTATTAAGACATCCTGGATAGAAACAGCATCAAATTTTGCCCCCTTTCACATTAACGATTCTCTTTTGCAATAAGTTAAAAAGAAACACCAAAGTTTCCTGTTTCCAGCCAGTTTTGTTACCAAACAGGACATTAAGCAGAAAGTAAACAGCCCTTTAGTCTATTATTTAAAACTCAGCCTCTTAAATGTTGTAGTAATTAAGAGTTAATTCTATATATACTTAAAATAAATCTTATAATGTCATATTTACCGAACAAAAAATGATAATGTCATATATACCAATTTAGATACTAATCATATTTACCCAACCCAAAACTATATTCCATATACGTCCTATCTAAACAACAATTTGTCATACATACCCAAATTACTACTTTTTTATTCATTTTAAAATTATTAGAACACTAACAAATATTAATTAAAAATATATTGATTATCATATTCATATCAATAACGGCGAATACTTTCATGTTTTATACCTTTTAATTCATGTTTACATGAAAATAATATACATTGTGCGTGAAGGATTTATCCGTCCTTTATTTCAAGAATCATTATGTAACAACTGGTAAAATTTCACTTTGTAATAAACTATTACATATTCTACAATAAAGAATACTTATCCGTTTTCTACGTATATATATATATATATATATATATATATATATATATATATATATATATATATATATATATATATATATATATATATATATATATATTTTTTTTTTTATCTAATCATAACTACTATCTAATGTGACGTAACTTACATCCTCAATAAATGTGCTCACACGCGGACCGACACCAACCTACTTAATGTTAATTTAACATAAATATTTCCATATGTCAAGAATAAAATCCTACGATATTTTATTTGCCGCTTTACGTTAATTTGTTAACGTACGAATATTAAACGTTCAAAATAAACGTTTCCTATCTATTAGAGTTTTTACGAAACCCTAACTATGATTCTGAGTAACTAAACCCTAAAACTCTAAAGTACAACTCATCCAAAGTTAAGATACAAGCTTCTAAAGCACAGAAAACCTAAATTCACTTTAACTCCCGATACGAGCCCTAAACTCATAAACCTATGATTTTATGTAATCAAATCACAAACCCTGATTACTAGGGACATGTTTTCTACAAATTATGAATGTACAAGTTTTTCAAGCCAAGGTACAAGTCATTAAAGCATAAAACCTAATATTAATATAAACTTCATTATAAACCTCAACGTACTCATTTTAAAACACATTATCCAAGTCTTTTATGCACAAGCTTTAAAAATATATTTCTTACACTTAATAAACTTGAGTACAACACCCTAATGCCTAGAGTATAAGTGCTTATAGCACAAAACTAAAAACTATACCTTTATTACTTTTAAACTTAATTAAACTAACTTATATTTATTTTAACCTAACCAAATATTGAAAATATATTTTCTATATTTCTTAAACCCTAACTAGCCTATGGTACAACCCCTTTAAACACAATTCGATCCCTTTCTTTTTCCTACCCAATTCGACAAAACACTTAAACAAACAAGCCCTAGTTTATTTTCTAATAAATCATTACTTAAACTAAACCCTAAAAACTAAGTTACTACTTCATTTAAACTTCATGTACAACTCACTATAGCCTAAGTACCAACAACTAAAGTTATTCGATCCATATGTTTATTATCTAGTTCGATTTTAACCAAGACCAAACTAAACCATTTCTAAACTTACAACTAAGTAAATCTTGCACGAATTTACTAGGTCTAGAATTACTACACATCACCATGTTCCTTGATATTTACCATAGTCAAAGTTTGTAGGTAAATTCCATGGCCTAAATTCGAACCACCTCACCACCATCACATGGCACCACACAACCTTCAATACACCACCTCACCATGTCTCCCTCCCCTAGACAAGATGACTAGAATGACCAAGAACGCTAATTCCTTCACCCTATATAAATCGAACACCATTTTCCCCATTTTCTTCATATCATTCGAAATACCTAAAACAGCACCACACTCATTTTAACTACTGATCAAAGAGTCCAAATAGAAGCTAAGAAGGAGTTTGGAAAAGCCTAGGAAGAGGAGAAAAGTCTAGCATTCCATTTCTAAGCCAATTTGTCAAAATCTCTCATAATCGAATTATTAAACAAGTAATCTAGTCCCTTTTAATACCTTTTGTAAACTCTAAATACACTTAAACATGTTACTAAACAAGTTCTAATAGCAAGCTAGGTCAAAAACCATGATTTCTTGTCTTTTTCTTTTCTATCGAGCACAAACAAACACCCTTTATATATATATATATATATATATATATATATATATATATATATATATATATATATATATATATATATATATATATATATATATATATATATATATATTGGTTCATGAGAAAAGTTGAGTTTGGTAGAAAAGTGAGAAAAGTGTACAAATTACCCCTCCCACTCCCCCTCCTTTTTTTCATTCTAAGTACAGGGGCCTCTTTGTCATACCCTTTTTTCCCAAGGGCCTATTTTGTAACTTTTCATCCTTTTCCAATATTTTGAAGGAAGGGACGCTAATTTGGAAACTGCTTGAGTGCTTGTGTTGATTAGTCAAAGTATAATCTAATATCTTTCAAATAAAAAGACGCTGTGACTAACGTAAGATCAATTCAATAAACCGATACAATATATACTATAATTCTTCAACACCTACTCCATACCAACATTCAAATCAAACAACTTTTCATAATTCATACCACACATTATTTAACACAAATAAATATAAAAGAAACAAACAAGCTTTAATAACAGTTACAAAATAGCCTAGATAAATAGGTCCACAAATCTTGTTAGCACCAATTCTGATCTCATTTCACGATCACAATTTATAGTGGCGTGATCTCAATTCCTTGCACAATAAGCCCCGTAAGCTCCAGCCTTGGATCACTAAGGCTCAACACAAAGTGTGCACAACCTCATCTGACTTTACAATTTTATTTTATGTTCACTCGGGTTCATTCACTGCCTTGCACATAACGGAAATTGGTTTACATATTTCAAACTTGAAGACTCTAACAAGATATGTATAGATCAAGAACGAACCCGAGATGGTAACCAAATAAGAACGAGACTATGGATGCCACGAGTACATAAGGCAGAGATTGTCCTGAAGGTGGATCGGTTGAATCTTGGACCATTTCATCCTGCAAAAACTCTGAGCGAATAATGCAACATTTTCAGCATCATAAACACCCGAGTTGCAAGGGATACCAGAATCATGATAAATAAAAGTAAGAGATTTACCAGAATCATCTTCTGAATTAACTGAATTCGTACCGTCCCTAGACGGCATTCGCTTGTAATGGATGAAATCTGATTTCAATTATTCTCTATTCACAGTGGCCATCCTAAAAACGTGTTAAATTTTTTGAATAATTTTTTTGTGCAAACAAAGGCTTGAAACTAAATGAGATGTTACCTTCTAAGTGCTGCCATGACTAACGAAAACACTTGCATTAAAGGCTTCTCTGACAATATAGAAACACGAATTGGTCTTTATTTTTAGAAATCTCTCACAACCATCATGCGTATGATCAGCAACTGTGTAGCAATCATCAACTACATCGAGACCAATATCACCCCTGCACCCTCCACAACCCGGCGTCTTCTTTTCAAGGCGCTTTTAGCCTTGATCATATCCCGTCTTGGATGACTGTTGTCGATCATAGACTGATGCAGAAACAAAATTAAGTTAATACGAAAATGCAATTAAGATAATACGGAAATGTAGATTTACTCAATTAGTAAGAATCAATACCTGATCGGGAAGAGCTCCTAGTCTTCCAAGTGCAAGTCGTCCATCATCTCGGGTGACCCCTAACCTTTCAGAATCAACAATTTCAGAATCAGAATTGGGCATCCATTTTTTTCTTCTCTACATTATCAAAAATTGAAATGTGATAACCATACACGTTGATGCCTTAAAATGTGCAACGATGTAAATGGATGCACTAATGTATAATACAGATGCATTAATGTGTAATACAGATGCACCAATTATTTGGAAAAATCATACACTATGGATGCACTAATGTATAATATAGATGCATTAATGTGTAATACAGATGCACTAAGTAAAGGGATGCTCACTTTGGGTAATGATGCAGGCTCCTCCCTTGGTTCTTGAAATCCAAAAGAATGATCTTGTCGTGTAGGTTCCTCCATAAGGTAACTAGACGGAAATGTGAAGGACACAAATATGAGCATTAGAATTGAACTCATGCCCAACAGAATGGCTGATTATATGAAAAGTAAGATAGACACGAAGAAATAGGCACCTTGCGCTAGTATCTTGATATCTAACTTTTTCCCTTTCGGGAATATAAGATGGAGCGTATGCAGACATATTCTGCAACTTCTGCTGCTGCTGAAGAGATGCTTGAATCAGCTTCTACATATACATCAAGAAGCCAGAGTCAGTTTACTAGGACTAGTCGAGTATGTGATCAAGTCTGCACTATGCAGTTCTAAGAAACTAAAGCTATTGCCCTGTATTCAAATATTACATACAGATGCACTAAAATATTCCATACATATGCACTAAACAAATTATAAACTGATTCACTAAAATATTACATTCATACGCACTAAAATATTACATACAGATGCCCTAAAATATTACATACAGATGCCCTAAAAAATATATATAATGATTATCTAATTTATTCCATACATATGCACTAAAGTATTCCATAGAGATGCACTAATCAAATACACAATTTATCCAACCGATTTCAGCGTTCCATGTATTAATCGTATTGCCTAAACCATACACAATTTATCTAACAAACGTTATTTTTTCAAACACTATGATGCCTTAATATATCATTTAAGACATTCAAGCAAAGTATCATAAACCTTAAAAGATTTCATTATGATTTTATGATAACTTGATGCCCTAATACAATCATTAAACTGATGCTCTAATACAATCTTAATACATACGCAATAAACAATCAATTTGTTGTCATAATTCAATATTAAAACAGATTCAATAATTTATGTGATAATGTAAAATGCCCCTCAATTCTCAAATGTGATCCGTTGACTTACTATTTTGTGACTTCCCTGCTTCAGTTTCAGACTCTTCTTCGGTTTCCGGTTCTGTTGCTGAAATTGTAATTGAAAAATAATTGTCATGTTTAATACAAATGTATAATATTAGATGCCCTATTCATAATATAAGATGCGTAAATCAAGTAACGACAATCATATCTAAAGCTAAACATATAAACTTAACTTGACGTATAAATCAAGCATCAACAATCATATCTAACACTCAGTTAATCTAATCAATCAAGAAAAAGAAAAAAAAAAGGATATATTCATGACTGATTATCCGAAACCAAAATTGAAACAGCATACAGGTATATGTTATATTGGATATAAAACTTTCTCACCAATCTCATCTAATAATTTATCAAAATCACCTTAAAACACTACATTAATCCAGTTCTCAAACCAGTAAACCAGAATATCATCAAATTTAACCATGTGAACGACGACAATATCACTCAGTATCACATCTATTTGCAAGTCCAAAAATCCGATCTATAAAGCATAACTACTTACACATAATTCAGGATGTAAACTTCATTATCAATGCTCATTCTATTCTAACCACAACTATAAATCACCTAAAACTCAATGACACTGATCCAACAAATATAAACAACTATCAACCACAATTTCAGAGTACATAACAACGTATTTATAGTTAGCGATGATGCAAATATAACATCCGATGAACCAAAACTATATAAAAAACAAATGCTCTAAAATACTCCATAAAGATGCATTAAAAATATTCCATAAAGATGCATTAAAAAATATTACATATAGATGCCTTCACATTTTTAACACAGATGCACTAAAATTCAACATCATTCTAACAAATTTGCTAATTTCTTATATTATTCAAACTTTTCAACACTGATGCTTCAACATATTATTATCATATTTTAACACAGATGCCCTAAAACACAACCACATTCTAACAAATTATCTAATTTCACATATTTTTCAAACTTATCATCACTGATGCTTCAACACATTATTAACATATTTTTAACACAAATGCACTAAAATACAACCACATTCTAACAAATACATCAAATTCTTACATTCTGATTGATTTTCTTCAATACTTTTGTTCTTCTCCAGTGTTCGTGGACTTATGCGAGTAGCTGAAATTGAAAAAAAAAAATACATCAAATTAAGAGATTAATAAAAAAACAAAAAACAAAAAAAAAAAAAAAAAAAAAAAAAAAAAAAAATCATGATCGGAATAATTAAAATTAGTGCACTTACGGTTCCTGAATCTTTTTTCGTCATTTTTATGATGATCGGAAAAAAAACGATGTTATTTGATCGGAACATTGATCGGGAAAAAAAACGGTGAGATTGGAAGAAAGAGGGAGAAAACGTGTTTTTTGTGTGTGTGGTTTGTGGTGTGTGGTATGAGAAAACGTGATTTTTTGTGAGTGTCGCGTGTTTGGTAGCGCTATTTCAACTTTTGCCCCTTATCTTTTGACTATTGTTAAATTTGACCCTTATAACTTTTTTTCTCACTTTTCTAACAAATTACACTTTTCTCTAGAACCTTACCCTATATATATATATATATATATATATATATATATACCCTATATATATATATATATATATATATATATATATTATAGAACAATAGGCTATAAAATACTTTAAGAAGCAATTAGATAAGTTAATAATCATGTTACCATGCTTAAAAAGTTAGGTTGTAAACTTAAAAATCAAAAACCAAAACGTTTTCTTTTTCTGTTTCTTATCGAGAATCGGTCCCAAGTGGCCATATTTGGATAATTATTTCGACCATCAAATGAAGCCTATAAAATCTGGAACTTTGCCATCTTAAAGACCTCACAGCAAAGTAATTAAAGGAACAAAAGCATCATGAAAATCTTGCCTTGCCTCGTTTTTATTTGAGCCTCTTTTGGGCTGGTCGCACTTCAAAAACAAACGCCCCTTAGAAATCGACCCAACACCCTCACTTTGATAAATTATTGCGAGCAAACCACCATAGCTTAGAACTTCGAATTTGAACCATTAGAAAGACCACCTAGCAAATTCTTAAAAGGATCAAGAATGTTGTAAAAATATCGCAAGGCCTCGCTTATATTAATTTTTCTTTTGGGCGATTTGAACAAAAACCAAACGCACCCTTTTTAATTCTTTTTAAAGCCATAAGCTAAAATATAAGCAAATAAGCTCTTTTCAGCTTATTTTCAAACTTATTATAACTTATTTCAATAAGTCGTAGAAAGCCTCGCCTTTTTCTAAATAAAAAACGCGTTTAAAACGAATTTAGGACTTTTAACAAAAACGTATTAAAACCTTAAGGGGTAAAACTTGCCAAAACTGAAAATTGGAGTTTTCTTGGGCCAAAAGTGTAATTATTTCAAAGTTATTAATATATGGGCTGTTTTTGCCAATGATCCATAGTTGTGGGTATAAATTGTCACTTTTGAAACTATAGGGTAAAAACTGTCATTTCACCAAAGTTGAGGGGTAAAAGTTGCCATTTTATGAAAGTTGAGTGGTGAAAATTGTCATTTTATGAAAGTTCAAGGGTATAAACTATCAATATTTAAAACTATAAGGGTATAAAGCGTAACATTTTATAAGTATTATGGGAAATATATTTTGGCTCGGTTTATGTTAAAAACTAATAAACGAGATACATTTATCTCATTAACAAACAAACAAAACATAAAAATGAAAATATGAAATATGATAAAATCTTATCATCCACCAACTTTTGAAGAGACTTCATGTTGTCTCATTTAACATTTACCGTTAACCAAAACGTTACGATACGAATATTAAAAATCACATATATTTGAATACGAGTACTGAAACTTGATATACCAACCCAGGTCGCGTGTCGGAGCAGTTTATTCGAAATACTTGAATTGTTTTACATCCAGACTACTTAGGTGAGTTCATAGTCCCACTTTTATACGTTTTTCAAACTTGTGGGGAGATACATGCTACAAACTGAACACAAGTATTTTTCTGTATGCTTTCCTGATTGATATTGCCTAAGTTTACACTGTTGCCCATATAAAAAGACCCTCGTATCATGAGCCATTAATCACTTGCGAGTGAACGCGAATTTAGTGAATAGATCTATTGGAGGTTGACGACCCATTTGTACTAGCCGGATAGATAACGATATTGTTAGCCGGATTGATAGACAAATGCACTATATTTGAGATTAAATAGGAGAATGGCAAACTCCTACCGGAGGGCATTATTACTTTCATTTAATTATGTCAGTAATTAACATCATTTCGGTGATGTTCCATTGTTAAGGTTTGCGTGTCATGAGGCTTAGGGCAATATACTGAACTGCGATATTATTGATATACTATTACTCAACTTGTGTTCAACCAATTATTACTAAATAAACACTGTGAATTCACTCAACCTTTGTGTTTGTTGAAAACTAGAAGGGGGGGGGTTGAATAGTTTTACCGGTTTTTAATTTGTTTTAAAAACTTTGCTTTGGAAAACTTTGATTCGAATCTTATGTGCAATCAATCAACACCAATATGAACAACACACTATACTAACTATTTATAAGTAATGAAAGTAAAGAGAAGAGATGGAAAGATCAAACCGGGACAAAAGGATTTATAGTGGTTCGGCTACGAAGCTCTTCTTCGCCCTACACCACTCCCCGAGTACCACACTCGAGAGTTTCAAGCACTATGTCAACAACCTCCCTTTAGGCAGAGAAAACCGTACACGTCGCTTATCCTATTTCTGACACTAAGCTAGATGTCGAGTACTAATCTTAGCTAGCACCAATCTACCACGATCCACTTGATCCTTTCTACTTCACACAAGACTCGATCTACCCGATCTACCTATGATCCACTTGATCAATCACACAAGCCCAATGGCTTCAAGAGATCTTCAAGATCTCACAAGATCACAATGATCAACCCTTACTTGACTTAATCTATCCTATCTACCCTTGATCAACACACAAGCCCAATGGCTATAAGAGATATTCACTATCTCTATAAGATCACAATGATCTTTCCTTACACTCTCTCAAAAGAAAAATAATCTTGATGTATGCTATAATACAATCAAGAGTGTAACAAATGTTACAAGTGCTTCTACCTACAACTACAACACTTTGTATCTACTTAGATACCTTGTGTTCTACTCTTGCACTTGAAGAGGAATGAAGAGGATCGCTTGGATGAAAGATTGGATCACTCTTAAACAAAAGAAAAACCTAACTAAATGATCAAGAAGAGAAAATGTGAAAAGGGTATTGAACTCAGAAAGTTCTGTGTGAAAAGGGATGCCCAAGAACTGTGAACAGGGCTGGTATTTATAGGCAGAGAAAAAATGGCCGTTACAGGGACACGGTACCACTAAAGTTCACACGGTACCACTAAATTTAGTGGTACCGTGCCAGACAAAAAATGCTCCTCTTTTTGTCTTTTCTGGTGAAAACTTATTTGGGGAAGTTTGGAGCTGATTTTGGGGGGAAAAATAGCTGTTATGTATTTTAAACTTATTTTTCCGTTAAAACATTTCTTAATTATTCAAAACTAATTTGTAAAGTATATTTTTGAAAAAATGTTTTGTCACATAAAAATGTGATGTCTAAAACTCAAATTCATTTCTTTGATCATTTGTCAAGTTGTAAATTTGTTCTAGAGTGATTTGTGTAGAAACGGAAACTTTCGATTAAAAACTTGTTTACGTTAATTTTAACATAACGTGTTTTCACATTTTGTCATCCTCAAAATGTGAAGTAATCGAAAGATATAAATAACGTTTTTAGAACATTATTTGCATCAACAATCTCCCCCTTTTTGATGATGACAAAACATAAACTCATTTTAAGTTAAAATTAGTTTTAACAAGTTTTTAATAAGTTTACTCCCATTTCTCTCCCTTTTTGTCGAAGCAAAAAGGTTCTAAGGCTCCCCCTTGATGTATACTCCCCCTCATTTGGAGAACACCAAGGAATCGAGCAATGGTTCTTGCTACAAAACAAGGTTAGATAACAAGTATACAATATCTAACATGTAGCACTTAGGACAAATATCCAACCACAAAAAGAATGACTAAGTAGCCAAGCATAAAAATAAAAATGAAACAACCACATAAAAAGAAAAGGCCCATTCATTCATAAAGAAGAAAATGTGTCATACAAAGGTATGACTACAAAACATAAAGAGACAAGAAACATAAATCCTAAATGGCTAGAGGCAAGCTTCATTTCCAAGAGGGGTCCTAAGGGTTTATTGTTGGAAACTAAACATGGGCATGTTTAGTTATGTGGGCTAGTAGGAGGTGGTGAGGGTGATATGATTGGAGGAGGTGGTGGTGTCAAGAGATGCTCCACATAGGAGAACATGAAGTGAATCTCATCTCTCAATGAGAAGATGAGGTTACGGTTGTGGAGGCAACATAGGCAATTAGCACTATGTAGATCAAAGGGATGAGGTTGGATGGGTTGTGCCATGATAGGGGAAGGAGGTGGTGGTGAGTTTGTTGGTGATGGAGTTGGCATGGCATAGTCTAATGGAGTTATGGGTGAGAGTGTGTGTAATCCATTGAGGATGGTATGGTGTTGAGGGAAGGAGATAATGAAGATGTTGTGTAGGTAGAGGATGTTTTGGAAGGTGCATTAGGTAGAGATGGTGAGTTGGGAGTAGCTTGGGAAGGTGGTGTCATTGCTTCATCATCTTTTGTAAGATCCAAAAAGAGTGGTCTTGAAGGTGGTCTTACGGTTATCCTAGGTTTCTTTGAGATGTGGGTGGTGGATTCTTGTGTGGATGACATGGTGTTTGGGTGATGTGAGGTTGAAGATGAAGTGCAAGATAAGCTTGCAAAGGTGAAGCCTTATATAGGCAAGATAGGTGAAATTTGAATTAAAGTGGATGGGAGTGTCCTATGGTGTAGCAAGGGAATCTTAGGGTGTATGTGAGGTTGCAAAATTTGCAGGTTTGAGGTTAGGGTTGCAGGGATTTAGGAAGAACAGTGAAAATCCGTCAAACAGGGGCACGGTACCTCTAAATACCAAACGGTACCGTTAAAGGTACCGTGGCCTATTTAACGGTACCGTGACACTGTAGTCATGAATTTTCCTGTGCAGGCTAGTTCTGGGCAGCTAGAGGGATGTTTTCTAGGGGAACTATTTTCTGGAAATGTTAGTGCCTCAAACCACTAAAGATTTATTTTCCTAATATGTCCTATGTTAAGCTACTCCTAGCAAGTAAAGATTATCATGTATTTTGCCAAGATAATCCATAAGCATGCAAGCATAAGGGACAAGATAAGCTATCATCCAAATATCACATAAAATATTCATGCAAGGTGATAGATTAAATTTTAAGCATGCAAGATAACAAAGACTAGTAATCCCTAATTAACTTAGATAAGTCCTAATAGGAGATATAAACTCCTCCTTAACTACTTATGACTTGAGCATTCTCCCGTTCTTGTCACATTCTCGTCTTGACCATGCATCTCATTCTCATGATTTAGATCATCAAAGGGTGCATAGTGGGTGGATGATTCGGAAATGAGAATGGATGAGACATATGACTCGTTTAGGGGTTTCATGACGGGTTTGAAGAGTGAATATTGAGGACTACGAAGGTAAGGGTGAAAGTTCATGAAGTGGTGATAGAGATGGGTTAGGAACATCCCATAGGGTATCAATTTATTTTTGTTACCCTTGAGATGTACAATTCGCTTAGCGAAGAAGTAGGCGAGATTGTATGGTTGTTGGGTGAGGAGACAGTAAATCATGTGAGCACAACACGCCGGAAGATGCTCACGATTTCCTGTTAGACTTAGAACATTTTCTCGCAGGATGACTGCCCAAGATAGTAGTTCATGACGAACCTCTTCCAAACAAATTTTCGTTGGATTTGGGTAAGAGGTGTACTTATGAGTACGAATGAGTTTGGTTAGTTCGGTTGGAGAGGGTATGTAGGAACAATACGGACTATCCTCTTCACGATAGTTGAAGAGAGACTCAAGACACCAATCTTCAGTATAGGCACATTGCCCATGATTGGGAATATGAAGAATTTGAGCAAATTGCTCAAGGATTAAGACAAATTTGAAACTTTGGATCCAAAACCAAAGTGACAAAGATTGATCCTCATTACGTACGAGTTCAATTTGTCGAAAGAATTCCAACACAAAACGAGGACAAATGTGCTCGTTTATGTGGAGTAATCAATCGAATCCTATAGCTCTAAATGAAGTGTTGATGTCCCTATGATAAACTAAGGATGGATCAACGACTCGACCTTCATGAAACCGACGGGTTTCAAGATTGACATAGGCACGAATATGGTTACCGGGTGTTGTGGGTTCACGAGAGATTTCAGGTGTATAGGTGTCGGTTAGGAGATGATCAAAATCATATTCATGAGACATTTTTGTTACCTATAAGAAAATTTTTAAAGAAAAATTAAAATTAAGAATGGTTGCTTTAAAGACACGTGCCTAGTATGTGCCTATATGAAAACCATGTGGAGGTGCGGTAATCTCGACTCTAAAACTAAAAATAATGAGATTACCCTAACGCTCCTAACTTCACTTTTGCTCAAACGAATATGTTGAGAAATACATATTAGTTATGTAATTCAATCAATATTCGTGAGATCATGTATGCATGAGAAAACGTTTTTAGTTTGTATCAACAATGCACGAAAAATGTTTCGTGATCCTAATTTCATGAATTTTTTTCGAAAATGATTGAATTGGGGTGTTTGGGCGACTTCAAAATTTTGAAAAATTTGAGTGTTGATGACTCCTAACCCTAATTGCATGTTTCCTAAACATGATTCCTCTTAAACTTTCTTAATCTAATAAAAATAAGGTTTAAACCAAAATGTGTGGTGTAAGTGGGTTTTTGAAAATCCTATGTTAAGGGAATCATGGAGGTTATGCATTATCTAATCCTAGTTCTAATTGAAAAATCTCAATTCAATTTTTATGTAAGAACAAATCCTAGACTCAAAAATTAAAGAGAAATTAGAGTAAAATGACTTACAATTTTTGTTGAGAAGTGAAATTAGTTGATAATCTTGAAAAGTAATGTCTTGAATATGATCTTGGAAGAGTGTGATTGAGTATTGGGTTGTGAGGTTTGGCTTTGACAGCAACGGAGGAAGTTGGGAAAGTTTAAAAGTGAATAGTGTGGGAAGAGAGGACTGAAAAACGGGATTTGTCAGATACACGGTTCCATGATACCGTTAAATTTAACGTTGATATACCACTTTAGTGGTGCCGTGATGTACTGGGATGGTTTTTCGTCCCATTTTGATTTATGATGGATAAGTCTCTCTGTTTTAGTGAGACTTCTTGACACGAGGAAAGAATTTATACCTAATAAATTCTTTTGACGAGGGGAACCTAAACTAGACAGAACGAGACACGCGAGATGACTTCAAGAGTCATGAGATTTATGGAATATGTTCCATCATTCCTAGACCTAGACGAAGGTAGTTGAAGGATTCTCGTTTGAGAGGTTTGGTTAGGATGTCGGTGATATTGTCCTGAGAAGGAACTTTCTCAATAGAAATATTTCCTTTCTGAACATTATTGCGAAGGAAGTGGTGGCGAATTTCGATGTGTTTGGTACGAGAGTGTTGAACGGGGTTTTTACTCAAGTCAATAGCACCTTTATTATCACACATGATGGGAACATCATCTAGATGGATGTCATAGTCTATAAGAGCTTGTTTCATCCATAGTGCTTATTGACATGCCTTTCCGGCGCTTACCTACTCGACTTCGGTCGTGGAGATAGCAAGAGCCGTTTGTTTCTTGGAGAACCAAGAAGTTATGCAACAACCCATGAAGGTACAAACGCCACTCGTACTTTTTCTATCCACATAATCTCCCGCATGATCAGAGCCGGCATAGACAATAGTTTCTACACCGGTCCCCTTGGGATAGAATAGTCCCAAGTGTATAGTGCCTTTAATGTATCGGAAGATACGCTTAACCGCTTCAATGTGAGAGGTTTTGGGATCCTCTTGGAAGCGAGCAAAAAGGCAGACACTAAACATGATAACGAGCCTACTTGCCGTTAGGTAATCTAATTTACCTATCATGCCTCTAACCTAGTACTATCCGCGCACTCACCTTCATTGTCTCTTGTGAGATTCATTTCCGCGGACATGGGCATTAATATATATATATATATATATATATATATATATATATATATATATATATATATATATATATATATATATATATATATATATATAAAATATAGTATATATTTTAGTATACATAGACTAAAGGACATACTATCTTCAAGTGATAATATATGAGTGCCAGGACAGAAACTTAATTCACTCATCATACTCTTCATCAAGCTTGTCACGCATGATCTTTGAGCGATCATTGTTCATTTCTGGACATGTTGATTTTAGCATAATTGTCTTCGACAAATATTTGAGTCATGATGAGATATGAGTTTAGTTTCTTTGTGAAAAGCACGTTTTGATTTTTATGGATCAACAAATCCTGGAGGTTGTACAACATATACCTCCTTGTTGAAAAAACCATTTGGGGAATGCACTTTTCACGTCCATAATGTCAGTGCCTACTTAGTAAGATTCTAATAACACTACGCGCTTAACGTTTCTACTAACAAAGGGGGTTTTAAGGAAGCGTACCTTAGCCTGAGGTGATGTCCTTAAAACTAGAAGACTAGACTCCCTTTGTTGAACGCTAAGCAATATAAGACACGACTCGACTTTGCGTCACAAGATTAGTGCAATCACTAATCATACTCCATTAGTTGGACTTCAAGTATATTTACAACCATGTTTATCTAGCAAAATAGAAGCTCAAACATTTGGTCCCCAATATCTCATGGGTCCAAAGTTGTTAGTGTTAAACATCCTACGCATTTGTTGCATTTGTTTAGGATGTGAGAATGGAGGACACATTTCCCATGGTAAGTAACTTTGTGATTGACGGTTATTCCAAGTTACGGGAAAGTTACTTAGATAACTTTGTCTTCTAAAGTTACCTCTCGGTAGAGGAGTTCTTAACCGAGGTGTGGGAACATTTGTTCTTCTAGGTGAAGGGGTCTTTGATCTAACATCAAGTTTTACAAGACCAAGATCGGCGGTTGACAAGGATTTGTAAATACTTTTGACTTCCTTTTTACTAGCGCTAGGTACTTCTACATTATTAATAACCAGGTGACTTGGTTTAAAACTTAGGTTATTTTTCAAGATTGACCCATATCTGACTTCAACACCAGACGGTACCACTGTACCACTAATTTTAGTGGTGCCGTATGTACCTTTAGTGGTGCCGTCACCTACAGACTCAGATACTTCAGGCTTTACAAATTTTACTTGTTTAGTACCACTTGTAGAAGCTTGGTTTGGGTCAAATCCTAAACCTGCACGGTCATGTTCACTAAACCTAATGTTTTTAAGCATATCATTAAGTGCCTTTGTGCCTTCTTCAAACTTAATGATTCTCAAAGCATTTTCTTTGAGTTTTTCATTCTCTACTTGAAGACTTATACATGACCAACATCCTACGTCTACTTCTTTATTATTCTCAAGTTTTTTGACTTGATCCTTAAGTTCTAAAACTTGCAATTCGAGTTCATGCAATTTTAATTTTAGTGTTTTGTTTCTACCTAAAATTTTTGAACTTACTTCGCATAGTTTATTGTATTCATCATTTAGTAAGTTATCATCTATTGACGAATTATCATCACTATAATAAGAAGAGTCGGAATGTACCTCATTAGAAGCTTGAGCCATTAGGCATGTTTCATCGTTGGGCTTCTTCTCTTCTTCTTCACCACTATCACACCAAGAGCCTCCTATGAAAGCTCTTTGGTTGTTGGATTTTGGTGGTTTAGGACATTCTCCTATGAGGTGATTAGGATCTCCACATCTAAAGCATTTCCTATCACCTGTCCCTTTCTTTTCAACTCGGTTCTTTTGTGATGTCTTCTTTTCATCACGAGGTTGGCTAACGAACCTACCTCTTCTCCTAAAGAACTTTTTAAAGTCCCTAACCGCTAACGCATATTCTTCATCTTCACTATCGGAACTCGAACATTCCTCATCACTAGACTCCTTCTTGGCTTTCAATGCTAGAGATCTAACTCTCTCGCCTTTGCCTTTAACTATATCGGAGTCTTTCTTGATTATCATCTCGTGAACCTTCAAGTTTCCTATTAGTTCATCGAGTGATAATGTCGCCAAGTCCTTTGACTCTTCAATGGCGGTGACCTTTGCTCTCCATTTAGGATGTAGAGCCCTAAAAAACTTCCTAACATAATTCTTGCTAGAGTAACCTTCATCAAGAGCTTTAAGACTAGTGATAATAGTATTAAATCTAGCAAAAACATTATCTATTGACTCATCTTCCGAAATGGAAAATTGTTCATATTGTTGAACAAGAAGATATATCTTGTTCTCTTTGACTTGGTTATTACCTTGGTGAGTGACTAACAAAGTTTTCCAAATATCTTTTGCCGTATTACACATGAAAATTCTTTCAAATTCCTTTTTAGGCAAAACATTGTAAATCATCATTTTAGCCTCATCATTTTTGCCTAATTTTCTTTTAAGTTCATCACTTTGTTTATCTTAAGAAACTATTTCATCCTTTTTAGTTTTCAGATTCTTTTAAATCGGTTGAAAGTCACCCTCGGTAATAACATGCCAAAGATCAATGTCTTTTGACTTCACATACGTTTCGAATCTTGTTTTCCAATATATAAAACAATCGGTTTCGAAAAGTGGTGGTCTTTTCATAGATTGCCCTTATAGATATTTGTCGGAATCCATTGATCGATTCAAGTTTTAAAATATAATTTACTTTAAAATCTTGACTGACGTGGCTTCTGATACCAATTGTGGAAAACTAGAAGGGGGGTTGAATAGTTTTACCAGTTTTTAATTTATTTTAAAAACTTTGCTTTGGAAAACTTTGATTCGAATCTTATGTGCAATCAATCAACACCAATATGAACAACACACTAAACTAACTATTTATAAGTAATGAAAGTAAAAAGAAAAGATGGAAAGATCAAACCGGGATAAAGGATTTGTAGTGGTTCGGCTACGAAGCTCTTCTTCACCCTACTCCACTCCCCGAGTACCACACTCGAGAGTTTCAAGCATTATGTCAACAACCACCCTTTAGGCGGAGAAAACCGTACACGTCGCTTATCCTATTTCCGACACTAAGCTAGACGTCGAGTGCTAATCTTAGCTAGCACCAACTACCACGATCCACTTGATCCTTTCTACTTCACATAAGACTCGATCTACCCGATCTACCTATGATCCACTTGATCAATCACACAAGCCCAATGGCTTCAAGAGATCTCCAAGATCTCACAAGATCACAATGATCAACCCTTACTTGACTCAATCTATCCTATCTACCCTTGATCAATCTTGATCAACACACAAGCCCAATGGCTACAGGAGATATTCACTATCTCTATAAGATCACAATGATCTTTCCTCACACTCTCTCAAAAGAAAAATAATCTTGATGTATGATATGATACAATCAATAGTGTAATAAATGTTACAAGTGCTTCTACCTACAACTACAACACTTTGTATCTACTTGGATACCTTGTGTTCTTCTCTTGCACTTGAAGAGGAATGAAGAGGATCTCTTGGATGGATGATCGGATCACTCTTAAACAAAATAAAAACCTAACTAAATGATCAAGAAGAGAAAATGTGAAAAGGGTATTGAACTCAGAAAGTTCTGTGTGAAAAGGGATGCCCAAGAACTGTGAACAGGGCTGGTATTTATAGGCAGAGAAAAAATGGCCGTTACAGGGACACGGTACCACTAAATTTAGTGGTACCGTGCCAGACAAAAAATGCTCCTCTTTTTGTCTTTTCTGGTGAAAACTTATTTGGGGAAGTTTGGAGCTGATTTTGGGGGGAAAAATAGCTGTTATGTATTTTAAACTTATTTTTCCGTTAAAATATTTCTTAATTATTCAAAAATAATTTGTAACTTATATTTTTGAAAAAATGTTTTGTCACATAAAAATGTGATGTCTAAAACTCAAATTCACTTCTTTGATCATTTGTCAAGTTGTAAATTTGTTCTAGAGTGATTTGTGTAGAAACGGGAACTTTCGATTAAAAACTTGTTTACGTTAATTTTAACGTAACGTGTTTTTACATTTTGTCATCCTTAAAGCGTGAAGTAATCGAAAGATATAAATAACGTTTTTAGAACATTATTTGCCTCAAAAGTGTTGACTTTTTAGCATGTTTTATCCCGGGTAACTAAAAGTACGACTTAGCACGGAGTAGCTAAGGACTTTCTTCTTATAAAAAGAGCGTCAATTTTGTTATCATTCAAATAAATAATTTACTTTTATAATGTATTTCAGAATCTCCCGTTGGGACCTCTATTATGTAACTCTGATTTAAATAAATGAATGATAACTACTTTATCTAAAACGTCTCTTTTCGAGTCGTTTTCTATTATTATGACTGTGATACCTGAAGTAACACCCCAAACCTAATTCCGCTGCGTATCTCAAAAGTGGGGGTGTTACAGATTGGTATCAGAGCCATGGTTATAGAGAACAAAATGTTTTCAAACATTGGACTATAACTACACTTTCAAAATAAATGATTTTACACTATACCATTTTACGCCCTTCGTGTCTGCATATCACCGTGCTCAGTATATTACCTATTAGGATAATTTTACACTAATCTTTACACGCTTGATATTTACTCTACACACTTTACTATTTCACGTTTACTTTTACTCCTTTAATGTTATTAATTACTTATAATTATTATTTTTGGATTACTACAGTACCATGCCTATAGACTCACACCATAACACCTCACCATCGGACATGAAATCTGATGATACATTACCATATATCACCTCGCCCATAGTTCCTAGCACATTGACTACTAACAGTGTCGAATACCCCACCTATGACACCTGTTACACTAAGTAAACCAGATTCACCCATATCTAAATACCCATACGTACTAGCTAGACGGACATATATTTCATCACTTCACCCAAGGAACCGCCCAGTTCTCCTACTTACACTCCACTTACAGATAATCAGTATATGCAGACTCAGTAGTGACTGCCTGCAACTGATTCGGAAACTCCATTACCTATACCACCACTCCCACCTGCCCCGGTAGCCCGGCGCAGAAAAGTCAGGATTTTAGCACCTTATGAGCCCGAACCTTTTATGACACCATTTCGGAGCCACCTCAATGAACCTATTAAGAAGGTACACCTACGCTTAGTGCCGATTATACCACCATTTTCACCTTACTACCCTACTTCACCCTAGACATGATAGGGATGACACCCTCAACACCTTCCAAGTATCAGAACGCATCACCACCCGTACGACCCGACCACCTGTTCCACCAACTCACCTAGACTTAACCGTTTACACCCCACCAACGGGAGCCGACTCCTAGAGAGAATTTACCCTCTCAGGTCTCCCTCATCATTACTACTTCCCACCTGCTTTCACTCCTCCAGCCCGAGTCCTCGAGACTGGAGAGAGCTTCAGGACAACAGTTGCCCACACACCTACTCCTCCCACCATCATGACGCAACTAGAACGTCATGAGGAATTAATCGATAAACTCCTGAACGTCGTTGACAGAACACCACTCACGACCGACGGTACCCTACACGACCTTTTATCCGACAAGATGGACCTTCAGGATGGACTGATGAGGTTTCAGTCAGAGATATTCGAGACACGCTCCTACATGACAGTTTTACAATGAGAAAGGCAGAGGCATATTAACCTGCTGCATGGAACGTTAATAAAAGACCTTGTATTGTTTGTTTTGTAAAAAAAATAAAAATAAAAAATAAATAAAATAAAATAAAAAATCGATCAAGTTATTAATATTATGTTACTATATCCAGACCTGCCATGATATTATCTACGATTATTATGATTCCTTATACCTGCCATAACTAGGCTATGACTAGAGAATTCCCTAAGACAAATTTCGGAAGAAAACTTGATGAATGAAGAGAAAGTTGCTGAACTTCAGTGATGGTCCCTATTAACTATGTAACCCAAGATCTAAACTAGTAATAACCACGACTACAACCACAACTAAGCTACGATTAAACTAATAACGATAACACAATAGTTAACAAGAGATTAGAGAAGAAGAATAAGAGAATAAGAGAAGAGATGGATGATCTTATTTCATACGATGGAATGACAAAGCTTCGGCACTAATAGAAATAAAACCAACAACTAAAATGATGTCCCTTGCCTTCAATTTATAGTCAAACAATTAGGGCATCACATGCTAAACATGTTCTAGAAGAAATTACATGGATTCCACAGCCCATGGATCACTAATGGACCGTGGACTTTACATTAACTTATGACCCATATTTAAGCAACCTTAACGTGAAATGAACAAGACTTGAAATTAAATAAATCGTGTTCCTAACAATCTCCCCCTAAGTCTTGGTCATCTTGGTTGCTCGACGTCATCTTTGCTTCTTTGGCTTTTGACGTCTTCATAATCTTTGTTCTTTGTTCTTGATGTGAAATGATATGGTATGGTAATGATCTGCTGTTCTCCAATGGTCTTTGCTTCTTGGTGTCTTCACGTATTTTCCACCATGCTCATATGTCTTTTGACTTTTGTTCTTCAACTGGTTCTCACTTCTTCAATCTTTGACTTGTGAAAGGTTGTAGTGCTTGAACTTTGACTTTTCTTTAACACTTTTGAACTTTTGATATCTCTGAGTCTTTATGAGAACTTATCTTCAGGATATGAGCATGATGGAATCTTGATGGTGGTAGAACTCCAGGTCTTCATGATCCTCCGCAGGTATATCACGAACCATCCGGCACTTACGGGTTCAGACTTCGAGATTGTCAACAGCATAGTGTGAAGACTTTCTCTAATCTTTGCCCAGGCCGTTCTGAGTCGGATACCCCCTAAAGGGCTTACACGGACACACCGAAGTGCACCCACGATTCAGTGAGTCGCTAAAGATCACCCCACGACTGTAGACCATTTTGAAGCAAACACTAAGCGTAACCCACAAGGAGTTACCGAAGTGACCTGCTGTCAGGGCTGTTTGATGTTGACCCTGGCAGGATTTCCATTCAATCACTGAGAATTACATTTGTGAATTCCCTCAAGAATGTTCTCGGCAGATTGCTAAGATCTGCGTAGGACACTTCCTAATTTACAACTAATGCCCATGATGTAGAACAACAGAGTAATACTAAGTGTTCCTAAGAGATCTTTGTTGAATCTCTTGGCTCTAGACTCGATTAGTGCACCTTTGTTTGGTTATTCCTAACCTTAGTCACCTTATAACTCCATGACTATCCTATTGATGCCATAAATGAAACCTTTTGAAAAATCTCTCAAAGTGTTTATGATTGTGAAAACATATTTTGTTAACACTTTGAGAGTTTTGTGATTTTCAGAAAGACTCCCCCTTAACATGTGCTCATATGTCTTTAATTGAAATTTGCACATGCCGGGAAGAGTTGGAACTTTTGAATTGATTGATTTTCAATGAACATGATCGTCTCGAGACACGCTTACATCACTAGTAGAACTAGCTTGAAATTATTACCCGTCCAGATCATATTTAAGGAAAATCGCTCGAAATCGGTACATTCTACTCAGACACGTCCGTTGCGAGACACGTTTACATCACCAGATAAACTAGCTTTAAATTAATACCCGTCCAGGACATGTCTTTTCGACTACTGACTTTTCCTATCGTCAATTCGAGGGTCAATTTCTGAGTCGAGTACTCATGAGATTCCAACTTTACATTACAATATTTTAATCATATCTTTATTCTCCCCCTCAAAAATAGCATACTCATGATGTTTTTGAAAAAACTTTATGATTAAAATATGCTGTTTTTGAGTTTTGTGGGAAGAATTTCAAGAACTTTTGTATGAACAAAGATTTAGTTTTCAAATACTCCCCCTTGACGAGGGAATACTTGTCCTTATGAGCAGAATTTTTGAAAACTTAGAAAAATTTTTGGTTTTATTCTACTCATAAGAAAGAAGCTTTCGCTCCTTTGATCAGGATTGAGGCACTGAAGCGTACCTCAGGGTCCTTTCTTTACAAGAACGGGTTGTGCACTGTTATGTGTACACAAGCCATAATAAACAATCATATGTCAATAGCAAGAATAATGAATGAATAATCAAATCAAACTCTTACATCAGCCTCCTTTTGCAAATGCAGTGAATACTGGATCCGTCCTTTGAAATGTTCTGATTGGGAAGGGTGGACGACCTCCTACATAGCTTTCCAATCTCCGTATCTGATCTCTGCGGAACAATCTTCTCTCAATCTTCCAGATGAACTGCTTTACTTGCCTCAGCTGATCACTATTCCATCTCTTCGTCATTTTCAACTCTTGATCACGAACTCGATGAACTAACCCATCTCGGACCTTCTTCAACTTATCGTCGCAGAACTTGTGAATTTCGTGAAATGACATGAAGCAGTTTATTGTCATTGCACTCTTGTAGATGAATCCGAAGGTTGGCTTGTTCTTCAAGGTGTATTGAGCTTCAGAATTGGTGTCTTCAAGATGAAGTATAGGTTCAATGAGATTCAACTTCATTTGATAACTCTCTACTCCTAGCTGAAGATCTTTTACTCGTTCTTTTATGATTGTCCTTCTGATAAAATGGCATATAGCAGAACTGAAAGCATATTGAAGATCTGTAGTGAGATGATGCAACTTCCCTTGTACTTTGATGAGGTACATGTCTTCAATGTCATTGAGACTAAGGTCTGGGAGGTCTGCTTCAGAGAACGAGTAGATTTGATTGTCGTGTCTTCTGACGTTGATCTCAGACAGAAAGGTGTAGTCATACTTCTTCACCCCCTTTACACTTACTACTGCCACAATCCTAAGGTTACTGCGTATTGATTCGTGAGACTTCTCGGTAAGTTTACTCTTATACCATGTTTTCCTTTTCTCGAACCAGTGAAAGATTCTCAATTCAACATCGCGTTCATAATTCACCGTTTGTTTGACGAAGAGGTGATGGTGAATGGCAGTTTCCTCAATTGCTGGTTGTGGGTAACTTGCTACTGGGGTGAAGGTTATTGATGTTGCAAACTTGGTTTTGCTTGTAGCACCGTGCCTGAGTAGTTCGAGATCGTTGTTGAAGAAGAATTGGTAATGGATGGCTGTTTGATGATTTTCTCTGATCACGGGTAGTGGCTTGGTCCAGTCTGTGATGTAAGGACGGTTTTTGCTGTCACGGCCACCAACCCTAAGTATGTCTGGATTAGTCCAGTCAAACTCACTTGACATTGCTCGGGCAATGTTTTCAAGGTGATATTCAAGCTCAACAATACTTGTGGAGTTGTCTTTGAGAAGATTAAATGTATCATTCTTTATCCGACGAAGTTCCCTCTTGGTCATCTTCTTGATGTTCATAGTACGTTTGAGTTGTTGAGTGAACTCGAACGTACTATCTTCAATCTTAGAAGCTTCGTCTTCTTGGATTTGAGCACTTGCCAATTGATCAAACCACTCATTACCTTGTGTGTCATCATCCTCGAGCCATGAGACTACAGTGGGTTTTTTGGAAGACTTCTTGCTTGTTGTAGTCTTGGCCTTTGGTGGTGACTTGGGTTGATCATCTTGTTGTTGAAATTCCATGTCGTCGGCAGTAAAGTGCTCAAAATGATGCTCAGTAGCAGTAGGACCAGATTCTGGAGCTTTTGTTT
Source organism: Artemisia tridentata subsp. tridentata (assembly GCA_021014915.2). Classification (NCBI taxonomy): domain Eukaryota; kingdom Viridiplantae; phylum Streptophyta; class Magnoliopsida; order Asterales; family Asteraceae; genus Artemisia; species Artemisia tridentata. The sequence continues at coordinate 299,642,360 of CP139506.1, forward strand.
GTGGAGATGTGGTTGTGGTTGACGGTCCGGTTGACAGTTTAAGCTTTATTCCAGACCCGCCTTCACTCTTGTGTTTCTTTGATTTGGAGTCTGGATCTTGGTCTTCTTCGTCTCTGTGACGTTTTCCACGATCGGCCGCTTCTTTGCAAGATTCCATATTAGCCTTAATAGCTTCAAAGATAGCCAATTCTGTGTTTGATGGTGAGATTTTTGCAGTGATTTTGGAGAGAAGGGCTATTTGGAGTTCTTCAATGGAGTAGTCAAGAAGGTGTTTCTGTTGGATTGTTGATCCAGTGTTGTCTTTAACTTTTTCTTCAAGATGAGTGTCGATGTACTCTGTGATATCTTTCTGAAGATCGGGCAGAAATTTCTTGACATAATGCCTTGTGTTGACTTTAGCTGCTTTCAACATCTGATTTTTGACATCATCATCTAGAAATTCATCCATTTTCGGCTTTGTCTCCTGCAACTGTTGCACTTGCTCAGACAAGTTTTTGACCATGTTCTGCAACTTTGTTACTTGGTCTGTTAACTTGATGTCTCTCTTAGCTTGAGCAAGTTTTGCAGCTTTCTTTAATTTCTTCACTGCAGGAGATAAGACTACAATGGGAGTAACCCTTGCAATCTTCTTAACATACTTTCCCTTCATGATTGATTTAATTGTTTCCTCGGTTGTTGTTTTTATTTTGTTTATTGGTGATGATGATCGTGAAGATGATTCAGAATTAGTTGGAGCTTTTGATGGTGAATCAGGAGGAGTAGGATCCTTAGGAGGAGTTGGTGCCTTAGGAGATGAGACTGGAGGAGTAGATTCCTTTGGTGGTGAGTTAGGAGGTGTTGGAGTCTTAGGTGGTGAGGTGGGAGGGGTTGTGGGTTTAGGTGGTGAGATTGGAGGTGTAGGAACCTTAGACTGTGACTCCTGCTGTGGTTCATGTGGAGTGAGAGTTAGATGAAGTAGAGTGACTGGTGGTGTATTAATGTAATCATCTGCTTCCTTTTCATACTTCTCTTTCTCCTGTTTCAATCTCTCCTCTTCCAACCTCTTTTCTGCTGCTGCCTTGTAATCTTCTTCAAGTTTTTTGGCAGCTTCAGTTGTTTTCTTCCCAATAATTTCCTCTTCCTCTTCTGAATCATTCCAATCAACGGGTTCATCAACATGTACATTTTTCTCTTTGTCATTTTCCAACATTTCGTCTGGAATTTCCTCATTTGTCAGGATCTGCTTCTCCTCAATTTCCTTTTCATTGTCACTGTCGGGTTGATTAACTGGACATGGTGTTGGGGGAATAGCTGACTCAGCCCTCTCGGGTTGATTAACCATATCAGGCTGAGCTGTGGTAGTAGCAGCTATAGACCCTCCGGGTTGATTAACCGGATCAGGATGGATCGAAGCTACTTCTTGGACAATTCTGGATCCTCCAGCTCCCTTTGCCATTTCCATTTTCTTCATTACTTCAACCCTTAGTTCGGCCCTTCTGGCTTCATCTTCTTTAATTGACTTCTTGCTAGCTTCCATTGCTTTAATTGTATCAATGTCAACTTGCATATGATCAGTTTCGTCATTCATCTGAACAGTTACTTCTTCTTATGATTCAGAGTTTTCTAAGTCAGTTTCTTCTTCATCATGAATCCCTCCTTCTTCTACTTTGGGCTTGGGAGTACCTTTGATTCGTCTTTTAAGTGTTCTGGGGTGTGGTTTTCTTGGTTGCTTTGAAGCACTTGAAGCACTCCCAGTCTTACTGCTTTTAGAACGAGTTTTAGAAGAACATGTTCCTTCCCCAAGTTTGGAAAACCCGACTTGACCTTTGTTGTAAGCATCGTCATAGTCTTTGAAAGCCTGTGTCTTCTGAACTGATTTTGTTAACAATCCTTCAGGTAATCTTGCCCCTTGTTTGTGTGAGCTATCTTTGGGGAAATAAACTGAATTGACTGTTTTATCCATTCTCAACACATGTAGTTCTTTGTTCTCGGGTCGTGGTGAAATGTCGGGGTTCTCGTCAAGTAGAAAGCTGATTAGCATTTTGGTGTATCGGACAAATGGGATTCTTGTTAATGGTTTTTTGCATTGGCCTCGAATCTGAAACGCAAGGTCTTCCCAGATGAGTTCAGCAAAATCAATACTTTTCTGATGAACTATGCCCCAGAAGAGTTGAGCGTGTGATAATCTTGGGTGCTCATGTCCACTGTCTCTTCCTGAAACCGAACGAACCAATATGTAGTAAATGGTTCTCCATGGTTGTGGAATGGATTTTGCGTTTACTCTGGAGATTGTTGTAAGTGGTTGGTTGGGTTGTTCATCATAACCAATGTCGATGAGGAATTTGATGATGTCATCTTCTGAAGGTGCAGGCCAATATTTGTTAGCGGTTTCTGGTGGTTCAGGTAAGGATAAGGCTTTACGTAGATGGGTGGGAGTGACTTTGACTTGCTTACGGTCCAAGGTGCATGTGAAGTATTTGTCCTCATCATCAAGCTAAATTGTACTCCACATCTGATGAATGTAAAATTCTGAAATATTGTCTGAATTCTCCAACATGCCCTTGCACTTATGTCTTTTGAGAATTTCAATGGCAATCTGGAAACTTGGTTCTGCACACTTGATATCATCAAAGACAACCCTTGCATTGTTGTTCCCATATTTTGCCTTGAAACCTTGTGGGAAAACTTCTTCCTTGGTGAGCAGGGGTAGTGGTTGTTGTGATGGTGCAGTCATTTTGAAATACCTGAGACATCATTCAGACACCAATTTGCAGGATACATGAAAGTTAGCATTAGATAAACTTCTTGGTTCACATACAATTGCGAAAACTTTTGACAATTTCAAAAAACTTTTGACAATTGCGAAAACTTTTCGACAATTGCGAAAACTTTGGACAATTGCGAAAACTTTGGACAATTGCGAAAACTTTTGACAATTGCGAAAACTTTTGACAATTGCGAAAAACTTTCGACAATTGCGAAAGCAATTTCAATTTCGAAAACTTCTTACACAAGAAATTTCAAGAACTTTGAAGACGTACTATTCACCAAATTTTTCGCAATTTATCAACATTTGTGATTTTGTTTTCATGCTTGTTCCAATGGAATCCTATAATGTTTCTAAGTCTTTTGACCAAGTTTTAACAACTTTTAACCACAAAATCTTAAGATTCAACCTGAACGAGCTCATGTGTTCTTCTTAAACCCTACTGATCAATTACGCACTTATGATGTTTCTGGGTTCAATCCATGGTTACAAACATTCAATTCAAGGCATAACAACAACATATAAATGATTTAATTATGCTATAACACTCACAATTAATTTTCCCCAAATCAAACGCATAAACCCTAAATTAAGAACATGCAAAATTATTGTTTCTGGGATGAATTATGCACATGCATTATGTTCAGGCATTCATTCCGACACTAACATACCAAACAAATACACCATAAACACTTAAAATCAAATTTCTACATTTTCGCTTATACCCTAGATCTAGAACAATCGTTTTAGCAAAAATGAACCGTTGGATCAAGAAAACATTCAAAACCGTTTCTTAGAATCATATAAAGAACATATTTTCACTCAAAAATTAGCAGATTCTTGAACGGAATTGATGGATGATTGTTAGCCGTAGATCTTGGTTGGTATACGTATTGAATATGGTGGGTGAAAATGTCAGATGAAGTAAATGATGCAATAACTGCAGTCACTTTTTCTTTTTATTTGAATTATATTATCTTTGCTACTCGCACACCTTTAGTCCCCAAACCTTTTATTTTTGTAATTAAGGACCTAACCAACTAACTTTAAATTTTATGATGCAAGTACAAAAATTGAAAAATTAATTAAAAAAAAAAATTTATGTCTCCCCCTCAACACTTGTTCAAAAATAATTGTTAATGTGTTAAAAAAATGAACAAAGTGTTGACGAAGATTTTGTACTTTTTTTTTTTTTTTTTTTTTTTTTTTTTTTAATAGAATAGAAAATCTTTTTTGTGTTTTTCATTAAATATTTACAGAGATAGAATTGATGTTTGACTTGGTTAATTGTTTTTGAGAAAATTTTCCAAATCAGTTGGAGTTAAACATCGCGTACCAATCTGGTGGACCAGTTCCACAAACCTTGCATGAGGCAAAGCTTTGGTGAACAGATCTGCCAATTGGTGTTCAGTACCCACAAAGTATAATTCAACAGTACCCATTTCCACATGATCCTTGATAAAGTGATATCGTAGAGCAATATGCTTCGATTTGCAGTGTTGAACCGTGTTGCATGAAATAGCGATGGCACTCTTGGAGTCGCAGTACATCGGAATCTTGTTAAACACGTATCCGCAGTGTTGGGAATTAAATATTCAAGAAGTTAATATCGGGTTCTAATCAAAGAAATACTCTAAGTGTGATCCTGCTGCTAGTACATTTGGTTCCTGCCGATAATGTTTGTTCCTGCTGCTAGAACATTTGATTCTGCTGTTAGCGATAAATGATTCTGCTGCTAGGCTTAACATTCTGCTGCTGAAGGATTCTGCTGCTAGTGTTCTCATTGCTGCTGCTAATGAACATTTTGCTGCTAAGTGAATAAGTATGAAAAGATATTATTTGTATTTTGGTCAACAATATACGGTAGATAATATCTTACCCCATGTGCTTAGTTAACAAGTTGTGTACACAGATACATGTTGTATCTTATGTACTGACACACTCAAGATAAGTTAACAAGTAGGTCGGCTAGACTTTAAGCAATATGTAAAGATCTTCTTGGACTATAAAAGAAGATCTTAGTCAAGTGATATTATAAGTTCGTGTATATATGTGTTATTATTAGAACATATAACTGTTAAGACATAGAACAAACACAAATATATCACAAGTTGTAAGAACTTAAGATTCAAGGTTGTAACCCTAGTGATATTTCAAGATCACTCGTATTATTATCATTAATAATATTGAATCGTTTGGTGTTAATCTCTCATTGTTCATTGTCATAGAACTAACATAATCATTCCATTTCCACAACACAAATCACCTTCTAAGTGTGATTAAGTAGATTCCGCATACTTAATCATATTAACTCAATATATCATACACACAAAGAACAAAAGGTTTAACCACATTAACCGTGTGTCCAATCCTAACAAGTGGTATCAGAGCTCAGGCTGATATTATTGATTTAGAAGAAGAAGCTGAAGAAATGGATGTTGAATCTATTCAGACAAATGTTGCTGCAAAGATTCCCATGCTCAAACAGAATGAGTTTGAGATGTGGAGGCTGCGGATAGAGCAATATTTCCAAGTGCAAGATTATGCACTTTGGGAAATCATTGAAGATGGAAACTCTTACCAGCCTACCACCACTACATCAACAGTGGACGGCAAAGTTATGTCAACTCTGCAGACAAAGCCATCATCTGCAGAAGATAGAATAAAGAAGAAAAATGACTTGAAGGCAAGAAGCATGCTGATGATGACCATTCCCAATGATCAACTTCTAAACTTCAGCAAGTTCAAGGATGCCAAGTCATTATTTGAAGCTATTATTGCCAGGTTTGGTGGAAATGAAGCCACCAAGAAAACCCACAAGACACTGATCAAGCAGCAGTTTGAAAACTTCTCCTCTACATACAATGAATCTCTTGACCACATGTTTAATAGGCTTCAGAATATTGTGAGCCAACTTGCTATTCTTGGAATTTAAATGCCTCAAGAAGATTTGAAATCAAAGTTTCTGAGAAGCTTACCAGAAGAGTGGGCTATGCATGTTGTTTTCTGGAAGAACAAGCCAGACCTAGACACCATGGAACTGATGGACTTGTATAGCAACTTCAAGATTGTGGAGCAAGATTTGAAGAAGAATGGAGGTACTAGTTCTAATACTGGGAACAAGGTATTTATGTCAACTCCTAGTACCTCAAAATCAAGTGAAGAGGTGAAAGTTGTTGATGATGTTGGTGCTGCTAGTTCATCCAGCAGTACCATAAGTATTTTAGATGAAAAGACTTGTTGTGCCTTTCTTACAAGTCAGAATAATGGGTCCATGCTCTCCTATGAAGACCTCCAAGAGATCCATGAAGATGATCTGGAGGAAATGGATCTGAAATGGCAAATTTCTCTTCTTAGCATGAGAGCCAAAAAGTTCTATCACAAGATGGGGAAGAAGCTCATAATCAGCAACACTGATGCTGCTGGTTTTGATAAGTCAAAGATAGAGTGCTATAACTGTCACATGATGGGTCATTTCTCAAGAGATTGCAGAAGACCAAGGCAGCAAGATAGCAAGAATAGAGGTTTTGGAAGCAAATCCAAAACAGAGGAGGTTATTGAGCCAAAAGCTATGGTAGCTATTGATGGCTTAGGTTTTGATTGGAGCTTCATGGCAGATGAAGAAGAAACTCCTGCTCAGATGGCACTTATGGCTTTTTCTGCAACTGAGGTACAAAATCATAAAGCTTGTTCAAATACTTGCACTGCTCTTAATGCTCTATAGGTTTTAATGAAACAATTTGATGATCAAAAGATAGAGCTAAGCAAGACCTTTCAAAACTTTATAAACTATAAGTGTGGATTAGAAAAGGTAGAGAAACAAATCACACACTATAAGGAAAATGAATTAGCTTTTTCTGATGAAAAAGCTCTCCTAAGACAGGACATATTCTTTAGAGATGCTGAAATTAAGCTTTTGAGAGAAGCTTATGATAGGGTCAAAAAGGAAAATGAAAACATTCACTTGAGTACTGAGGCACTAGAACATGCTTCTAAAAGTGTGCATAACATAGTAGAATGTCAAGTAATTAATAGAGCTAAGTCAGGAGTAGGATATAAGAGTGTCCCACCTCCTTATAGAGGCATCCCTAAACCTCCAAGGATTGACCTAGGAAATTCAGGTTTACATGAGTTTCAAGAACCAATCATGGAATACTAGAAGGGTACCCGCGCAATGCGGTGGCGGGTACCCGGTGACTATTTTTGTGGCGAGCAAATGTTTTTCATTTTAAACTTCCTTATTTAGCTTATCCCAAATATTATAAAGTAGTAGAGATATTTTTTTTTTTTTTTTATTTATTTAATTTTTTTTTCCAAAAGTAAACGTCTAAATTATTAATAATGTAAATGGTTAACACTTTTATTTTTCAAATTTTAGCATTAAATTGGTGGTTATAAGTTTAGTAAGCTTTTCTTATAAGCAATTCCATTAAAATGTATCATTATTGGAGGGCGGTTACATATGGTTTAAATGAGACTTAAATTTTTAGATTTTACATTAATTTTCTACTTTTCCTTTTATAGTAATGTTTTTGGTCTTAAAATTTTAAGACTTCCTTTTATAGGAAGTCCCAAATGCTTTATAATGTAGTATAGATGGTTCTAAGGCTAGCAAGAGCCTTAAGGTAGAAAAAGTCAGTAAAAGTTTAGATAAAACTTTACTTTATCAGGACAAGGTGTCCTTTGCTAAGAACTTAGATGCTATAGTTGTTGAAGATTGCACAACTGATAGTGATGAAGAAGAACAGGTTATGTCTAAACCTGAAGTGGTTAAGAAAGTAGGAACAAGTGTTCCTAAGATAGTCAAACACAATACTGATAGGTCTAAATCAAACATTAAGCATGTTAGGCAACCAGTTAGATATTGTGAGCAATATAGAACCACCAACAAGCCCAGAGGTAACCAAAGGAATTGGAACAACCTCAAGTATAACCAATTAGGTGATGACTTTGCTTTTTATAACAAAGCTTGTTACATATATGGTAGTTTTGACCATCTTGCAGCTTTCTGCAACCATTGGGAAACTGGGTATGAAAACAATAGAGTGAACCCCAAAAGGCAAACACCTAAAACTCACTTTCACTCTAGTTCTAGTGTTAATAGAACAAAACCCAGAACAGTAAAAAAAAAGACTATATCAAAATCTGATCCTGCTAATAGACAAATGGATCCTGCTGCTAAACTATTTGTTCCTGCTGCTCGACCATCTATGACTGTTAACCCAAAATCAACAGCTAAGGGTGCAAAAACAACTTTCAAACATGCACCAACAACTGTTCCAAGGCCCATTCAAACAAAAGCAGTGGTCCAAAAACAAGTTTGGAAACCAAAGGGTAGAACTGAAAAGTTAGCAGTTCCTGCTGCTAAGCAATCAGTTCCTGCTGCTAAGGGAAACAGGGCAAATGCTGTTAAGGCCTCAGCATGTTGGATTCTAAAATCTAATGTTGCATTAACTATCTTTAAAAGATTAAATTACATTGATGCAAGAGGCAGATCCAAGTCATTAATGGCTTGGGTCTCCAAAAGAAACTAACACTCTTATTTATGTGCAGGAACATTCAAATGATCAGGAAGAGGATCAAGGATACTCAGATAGTGGATGTTTAAGGCACATGACAGGCAACAAGTCTTATCTCTTAGATTTTCATTAAATAGATGGAGGCTATGTTACCTTTGGAGGAGGTGTTGGTGGCAAAATTTCTAGTAAAGGTACAATCAAAACCGGAAATTTAGATTTTGAAGATGTATTCTATGTAAAAGAGCTAAATTATAATCTTTTTAGTGTCTCACAAATGTGTGACAAAAAGAACAATGTTCTTTTCTGTGAGACTGAATGTCTTGTACTTTCTCCTGATTTTAAGATGCCTGATGAAAATCAAGTACTTCTTAGAATTCCTAGAAAGGGCAATATGTACAGTGTAGACATGAAGAACATTGTTCCTAAAAAGAATTTAACTTGTCTTGTTGCAAAGGCCACATTGGATGAATCAATGAAATGGTATAGAAGGCTTGGTCATATTAACTTCAAAACCATAAATAAAATTGTTAAGAATGGTTTGGTAAGAGGTTTACCTCACAAAAGATTTGAAAATGATCAAACATGCATTGCTTGTCTTAAAGGCAAACAACACAAAGCCACTTGTAAGCCCAAGATTTTTTACTCTATCAATCAATCATTGTTTATGCTGCATATGGACTTATTTGGACCTGTTTCAGTAAGTAATATAATGCATAAGAGATATTGTCTTGTTATAATTGATGACTATACTAGATTTACATGGGTTTTCTTTCTATCTACTAAGGATGAGACTACAAGCATCCTTAAGACATTCATTACACAGATAGAAAACCAAGTAGACAAGAAAGTGAAGGTCATTAGATGTGATAATGGGACAGAGTTTAAGAATAGAGTTATGGATGATTTCTGCAAAGAAAAGGGTATTAGGAGAGAATTTAGTGTTGCTAGAACACCACAACAGAATGGTGTTGTTGAGAGAAAGAATAGAACACTAATTGAAGCTGCTAGAACAATGTTAGCTGATTCTAAGCTACCAATAACCTTTTGGGCTGAAGCAGTCAACGCTGCTTGTTATGTCCAAAATAGAGTTTTAGTTATACAGCCTCACAATAAGACATCATATGAACTTTTTAGAGGTAGAACTCCTGCAATAGGATTTCTTAGACCTTTTGGATGTCATGTGACAATTCTCAATACCTTAGACCATTTAGGAAAATTCGATGGTAAGGCAGATGTAGGATTCTTTGTTGGATATTCTCTTTATAGCAAAGCATTTAGAGTATACAACACAAGAACTAAGATTGTAGAAGAAAACCTACATGTGGAATTTTTAGAAGATAAATCCAATGTAGAAGGTCAATGACCAAAAAGGCTATTTGATCTTGAGTATCTAACCAAATCAATGAATTATGTGCCTGTTGTTGCAGAAACTAATGAATTTTCAGGTTCACAAGCAACAGATGAGGCAAGGTTAGAAAAGGAGACAAACCAAGATCATGTTTGGATGTCAATATGGTCAAGTACAAATGTGGAATCAACTTCAACAACTGATGAATCTTCTTTTGGCAAAGCTAAAGAGGGTGTTGAAGATGAAAGCAAAGAAGATGGAACTCAGGAACAACAAAATGTTTCTGCTGGTAGCATTTCTGTTGCTGCTGGTAGTGTATCTGTTTCTGCTGGTGATTCTGCTGCTAAGCTTACTGATTCTACTGTTCGGCCAAATGACTCTGCTGCTGGCCCTTCAGAAACAAAAGAAGCAGAATTCTTAGATAATGAGGTGGATTTCAACAATCTTCCATCAAATTATCAAGTTCCTTCTACTCCACAAACACGAATTCACAAAGTTCACTCCCTAGATAATGTGATTGGAGATGTACAGTCAGGTGTGAAGACAAGACAACAATTGATGTCTTCAGACCAACAAGGGCTTCTTGATGCCCTTTATGCTTCAAAATAGCATGAGTTGTCAAACTCTTGCTTGTTTGTATGTTTTCTCTCACAGGATGAACCAAAGAACATTCTTAAAGCCTTAGATGATTCAAGCTGGGTAGAAGCTATTTAAAAAGAGCTTCTTCAGTTCAAGATTCAGAAGGTATGGGTGCTAGTTGATTTACCTAGGAATGCAAAGGTAATTGGCACTAGATGGGTTTTTAAGAACAAAAGGGATGAAAGAGGAATAGTGATTAAGAATAAGGCTAGATTAGTAGCCCAAGGGTACACACAAGAAGAAGGAATAAACTATGATGAGGTTTATGCTCCTGTAGCAAGGATTGAGGCAATTAGGCTTTTCTTAGCTTATGCTTCATTTTTAGGCTTCACAGTCTACCAAATGGATGTCAAGAGTGCATTTTTATATGGTTCTATTGAAGAGGAGGTATATGTTACAAAGCCCCCTGGCTTCATTGATCCATTACATCCAAATAAAGTGTACAGAGTAGTGAAAGCTCTATATGGCCTTCATCAGGCACCAAGAGCTTGGTATGCAACACTAGCTTCCTACTTATTAGAAAATGGATTTCAAAGAGGAAAGATTGATCAGACACTTTTCATCAAACAGCACAAGAAGGATCTTCTGTTAGTGCAGGTGTATGTGGATGACATTATCTTTGGATCTACTAGGAAGGAGATGTGTTTAGAATTTGAGAAGCTTATGAAAGATAAGTTTCAGGTGAGTTCCATGGGGAAACTTACATTCTTTTTGGGTTTGCAAGTTAAGCAATCATCTGAAGGCATATTTATTAGTCAATACAAATATGTTGCAGAGATACTTAGAAAATTTCAATTTGCTGATTCAAAAATAGCAAGCACACCAATGGACTCTGAGAAGCACCTTCTGAAAGATAAAGATGGAGAGAGTGTGGATGTACACACTTACAGATCTATGATAGGGTCTTTGATGTACCTTACATCATCTAGACCTGATATCATGTTTCCTGTTTGTGTTTGTGCAAGATTTCAAGTAACTCCAAAGGTTTCTCATTTAACTGCAGTCAAGAGAATTTTTAGATATCTCAAAGGTCAACCAAGGTTGGGTATATGGTATTCTAGGAAATCTCCTTTTGACTTGGTAGCATATTCGGATAGTGATTATGCTGGTGCTAGCTTGGACAGAAATTCAACAACTGGAGGATGTCAATTCCTTGGGTGTAGACTTGTCTCATGGCAGTGTAAGAAGCAAACAAGTGTGGCAAATTCAACAACTGAAGCTGAATATATAGCTGGTGCAAGTTGCTCTAGTCAAGTTCTATGGCTTCAAAACCAACTTCTTGATTATGGGTACAATTTCTTAAACACTGTTATTTATATTGATAATAGTAGTACCATTTGTATTATTAAAAATCCAGTGCAACATTCTAAAACAAAACACATTGAAATTAAACATCACTTTATAAGAGACTGCAATGAGAAAAGGTTAATTCAAGTTCTTAAAATTGCTTCAGAACATAATTTTGCAGATCTGCTAACAAAAGCTTTTGATGTTTCAAGGTTTCAGTACTTGGTAGCAAGTATTGGAATGCTTAATCTTTGAATTTTCAATATGATGTGTTTTTGTAAATAAATTTTTGACTCTGCTGCTGGATTTACAAGATACTGCTACTATTACAAAAAGTTTGTGCTGCTAGTACAAATTTAAATTGTGTTATTCATACAGTTAGTCCTATGATTATTCTAATACAAGACAAGTACTTTGTACTTTGTTCTTTTGGTTTTAGACTAACAATTTCAAGTATGATCATGTGAACACAGAAGGATGTTTCAAGTGAAATGGAAGCAGCAGAATGATTATATTAGTTGCTACATATTAGATTTATGATGGACTGAGTTTGGGAATTTAAAACTCCTTAAAACTTCTTCTTGAAATCTAAGTATGAAATTTCACATTGAATTGATGACTTAGTTGATCAGATAGTAACTGATGCAACTCACTTTCTATCATTTTATACTTTTAAGTATAGTGAGCAAGTCTAAGGACATCTGATAGAAAGAACAGCTAGTAAAAGTGAATCTAACACTTGTGTTAGAGGCAACAATTACTATGAGCTGGAAATCCTGTCAAGAAAGCCTTTTGAATAGGTTTATCTTTACACAGGCAGTTATTTATAACTGAAAACATTGGTTCTCACACAACCAGAGGTTGCTTTAAACCGAAATTTTGATTAAGTGTCTGTTATACACTTGATCCCTTCAAAATGGTTAAAAGCAGTATGATTTTTCAATTCTAAAATCATGAACATACTGCTATGTCAAACAATTTCTTAAAAGGATTTTCAAAGGATTCATAAAAACCATCCATTGATGGACCATGAATCAAATGTCCACTGATTCACCTCTCATAGGAGTTAACACACCTAGAAGTGATGAGGGCAGTAACTTAAACTCTTAAGGAATTGATGGCTTCATGTACAACATTGTCTGACAACAAGTTCTAAATGATGGATCAGATGATAAGGAAAGATATATTTTGGTACATAGTGAGATCTTCCAAACAAGGGGAGGAAATAAAAGTTATTTGTATCTTAGGGGAGGTAACAATCTCAGGGGAGGAAATAATAGCCCAGAAAAGGAAGATAATCCAATGTAAAGGAAGGAGAAGACAAGAGCATACAAGATGATGACATGGAGGTTGAAAATGACAAGAACATTCCAAAGGAGAAAGTTCTATCTAGGTCAAACGAAGAAAAGTTTCAATTTCAGGTTACCACGTTTGTTCATCACTTGTAAAGACATGCTGATAGATGATTTCACTTGTTGAAACAAGCATTCAAGATACACAGCATCATTGCCTCTTATAATTCCTCCATCCAAGGAAATTGCACCATCTTTTAGTCCAAGATTGGAGCAATGTGTTGATATTGTTAAAGTGAAAGAACAAAGCAGATGAATTACTGAGAAGATATTCAATCTCGAAGATCAGAAGTGTTTGAAAGATCTTCACAATCCATAATTTAATTCAGAAACATGTTGAAATGGATTCACATGTTTAGGGGAGGATTGTTGGGAATTAAATATTCAAGAAGTTAATATCGGGTTCTAATCAAAGAAATACTCTAAGTGTGATTCTGCTGCTAGTACATTTGGTTCCTGCCGATAATGTTTGTTCCTGCTGCTAGAACATTTGATTCTGCTGTTAGCGATAAATGATTCTACTGCTAGGCTTAACATTCTGCTGCTGAAGGATTCTGCTACTAGTGTTCTCATTGCTGCTGCTAATGAACATTCTGCTGCTAAGTGGATAAGTATGAAAAGATATTATTTGTATTTTGGTCAACAATATACGGTAGATAATATCTTACCCCATGTGCTTAGTTAACAAGTTGTGTACACAGATACATGTTGTATCTTATGTACTGACACACTCAAGATAAGTTAACAAGTAGGTCGGCTAGACTTTAAGCAATATGTAAAGATCTTCTTGGACTATAAAAGAAGATCTTAGTCAAGTGATATTATAAGTTCGTGTATATATGTGTTATTATTAGAACATATAACTGTTAAGACATAGAACAAACACAAATATATCACAATTTGTAAGAACTTAAGATTCAAGGTTGTAACCCTAGTGATATTTCAAGATCACTCGTATTATTATCATTAATAATATTGAATCGTTTGGTGTTAATCTCTCATTGGTCATTGTCATAGAACTAACACAACCATTCCATTTCCACAACACAAATCACCTTCTAAGTGTGATTAAGTAGATTCCGCATACTTAATCATATTAACTCAATATATCATACACACAAAGAACAAAAGGTTTAACCACCTTAACCGTGTGTCCAATCCTAACAAGTCCACCAATTGAGTTCGCATCCAAATGACTTGAGCACAGCAGGCAGACATGGCGACGTATTCTGATTCTGTGGACGACAATGATGTACAGTCTTACTTCTTTGACTGCCAAGAGACTAGCTTGTCACCTAAAAACTGTACTCCCCCTGATGTACTTTTTCTCGTGTCTAAGCACCCTGCATGGTCAGCGTCTGAAAATGCAACAAGTTCAAACCCATAATCCTTCGGATACCAGATCCCCAAATGGATGGTTCCCTTTATGTATCGAAGGATTCTCTTAACGGCAGACAAATGCCGCTCAGTTGGTCTTGACTGATATCGGGAGCAAAGATACGTGGCAAATACAACATCCGGACGGCTAGCTGTGAGATACATGAGAGACCTAATCATACTATGATATTTCGTAGGATCAATGGGTGTGCCATGTAGATCAGCATCTAGCTTTGGGGATAAGGAGGACATGGGGGTGTTATAGGTGTCACAGCTGGTCATACCATGCTTTTTCAGGATTTCCAGAGCGTATTTGGACTGACTCAAGAATATACCACGGGATGATTGATGAACTTGCAGTTCTAAGAAGAACTTTAGTTCACCCATCGTGGACATCTCAAAGTTTTGTTTCATAAGTCTTGCAAAAGCATTTGAGTACTTTTTATGAGTTGATCCAAAAATGATATCATCTACATAAATTTTTACGATGAGAATGTCCTCCCCGGGTTTTTGTATAAACAAAGTCGGGTCCACAGATCCTTTAGTAAAATGATTGGCTAATAAGAATGCAGACATTTTGTCGTACCATGCCCTCGGGGCTTGTTTAAGGTCGTAGAGGGCTTTCTTGAGTCTGTAGACGTGGTTTGGATGCTCTTGATCGACGAAGCCCTCTGGTTGTGAAACGTACTGTTGGGTTTTATAGATTTGATGAGACAAAACAAGAAGAATGAAACTTGAAGGACTTAATGTGACAAGAAGGGAAACTACAAAAAGATGGAGAATTTTGAAGATTCGAGAAGATTTACTTAAAAGATTTAGTTTCCTTATTGTATTATGATTCTCCTTGTAAACCTAGATGATCTCTATTATATAAAGAGACATTAGGTCATTAGTTTTAGACGTGCACAACTACAAGATGTTGTCGATTAGTAAAGGTGTGTGTGTGTAACCTAGACATAAGTTATAAACGTCTAGGGTTAGTAGTTAGTTAGTTAGTTAGTTAGTTAGTGCAGCCTCAAGGTTAACAAGTTCTACCTTGATCAAGTAGAATTCGGGCTGTTAATAATATTAAAGATTATGAATGTAAAACCTTGTTCATAATAATGTTGATTCTATGTTTGAATATTCCGCCTTCATTATTATGTGTTCCTAGATATAATATTAGACCTAGTCTAAGAGCTACAACGATCTTCACAATTGGTATCAGAGCCAGGGGCTCGTGATATCTAGGGGATGTTACAAGGTTTTTATTGTCGAAGTGAAGAGCAGATTTGTCAAAGTCTTACTGCCTAGAAGAAGCAGATTCGATAAAGGTTTTATTTATTTGTGTTTGATGCTGCTGTGATAAATTGCGTGGCGACAAGAAGGTAATCGTTATTTTTTGTTAAGGGTATCGAATCAAAAGGTTATCTCGTACTGATTTTAAAATGTTTATTAAGATTCGATTTGTGTTTGGCGCTTCTTATTGGCTATTATTTTATTGCTCACATGGATCGCGTATTGAATTAATTGTGTCATTGTACTGATTTGATTGGAGCTGAGTTTGGACGCAAGAAGAAAAGAAAAAGTTTGTCAGTGCAAAGTCAATATATTCGTGGACATTAATTTTTTTGTTCGTTGTATGCGTGGGTCAGTGCACATGTTTGTCAGTTGTTGATTCGTATTATAATATATTCGTGGGATAAACAGCTTTTGTCGCATATTAAATTGCTACATGAATTTCAAGTGCTTGTTGATTGGTTATCATGCGACTAGAATTTCAAGTGCTGCTACGATCTAATTGGGTAATTATTGGTTTTGATATTCACTGGTTGCTGCTGTGTTATCCTACGCAAGTGAGAGCAGTAATGAAAGTTGTCGTTTGTTAGTTATGGCATCTGATCGGTAGTACTATTAATAATGGGTAAGAGATTTTGGATTTCTTTGGTCACATGGTATTGCTACTTCATATTGTAAGGTACTGCTATTTAATTCAAAGTACTGCTGTGACGAAAGTACTGCTGCTGCTATACTTCAACGTACTGCTATGATTTAACGTACTGATGCTACAAGGAACTGCTCCAAAGTACTGTTGTTCGTCCAAAGTACTGCTGTTCGTCTAAAGTACTGCTGCTCGACTAAAGTACTGCTATGCTCCAAGGTACTGTTCATTCCAAGTACTGCTGCGGTTAGACGATTTATGGAGACAAGTAAAGAGTTTCATGATTTACGAGCAGTGAGGGGAAGCCGAGATGGGTTTTTAAGAGATTGGTTCTACTTTGGCTCTCGGCTAATTATGAGCAGTTTGTTAGATTACACACACAGGTTATTAGTTTCACATACACAAGATGGTTAGTTGGTTTATAAAGTTTTTTTTTAAAAGACTCATTCTTATTGGATTAATTGATTACGAAGAAGGTTGAATATCATTTATTTGATGTTGTAGTTGAGTTTCACAGGTGCGCGTTCTTATGTTTGTGTTATTGCGGTGACAAAGACTTGGTAAATCTAGCAAGGATGTGTGATCTACAAATTACGGTGCATAATGCTCACATTTGCTATCACTTGAAGGAGTTACATTGTAGTGCTCAGTGTCTCATATAATTGAGGATTTATCAAGAGGTCCTAGTAGCCTACTTCTAAGATAAGTTTGAAGTCACAAAGAGACGTGGATAGTGCAAGATATAAGACGAAGGTTTGGGAAATTCAACTTCTTCATCAAGTTTGTTTTATTTGGTTTTCTTCACAAGTGATCATTACAAGGAGCTTATAGATTTGAAGAATCATGATGATGTAAACATATTGGTTTCAGGGGAAGCTTATTGATTGAATGTTTAATCATCTACATGCACCACTCAAGGGGAAGTTTTGCATACGTTCCCTATTTGTTGATAACAAAAAGGGGAAGAGATGTTAGAAGAGATTTGGAGTGGTATGGCATGACTTAAGGGGAAGACAAGACTTGTTTCATTCATGGCGAGATTTAATTATCTCAATTTCTCTACTTCGTCTAGGGAAGTTCGTACAAGAATGTCTTTGTTTTGTCATCATCAAATAGGGGAAGATTGATGGGTTTTATAGATTTGATGAGACAAAACAAGAAGAATGAAACTTGAAGGACTTAATGTGACAAGAAGGGAAACTACAAAAAGATGGAGAATTTTGAAGATTCTAGAAGATTTACTTAAAAGATTTAGTTTCCTTATTGTATTATGATTCTCCTTGTAAATCTAGATGATCTCTATTATATAAAGAGACATTAGGTCATTAGTTTTAGACGTTCACAACTACAAGATGTAGTCGATTAGTAAAGGTGTGTGTGTGTAACCTAGACGTAAGTTATAAACGTCTAGGGTTAGTAGTTAGTTAGTTAGTGCCGCCTCAAGGTTAACAAGTTCTACCTTGATCAAGTAGAATTGGGGCTGTTAATAATATTAGAGATTATGAATGTAAAACCTTGTTCATAATAATGTTGATTCTATGTTTGAATATTCCGCCTTCATTATTATGTGTTCCTAGATATAATATTAGACCTAGTCTAAGAGATACAACAATCTTCACACGTACACCTCTTCCCGGAGTTGTCCATTGAGAAATGCAGTCTTCACGTCCATCTGGTATACCGTGATGTTCTTGTGAGCAGCGTACGCCAGGAACATCCTAACAGCCTCAAGACGTGCCACTGGTGCAAATGATTCTTCAAAGTCAATCCCTTCTTCCTGACTGAACCCTTTGGCGACCAACCGGGACTTGTTACGAATAACTGTACCATCCGCATCTAGCTTATTTTTCCAGATCCACTTTAAACCGATGACATATACTCCATCTGGTCTCTCGACTAATTCCCAAACTTCCAACCTTTTGAATTGATCCAATTCCTCTTGCATGGATTCAATCCAGTTGTCGTATGTAAGGGCCTCTTTAATGTTTTTGGGTTCGGACTGACAAACGGTGAGTGCATAAATGCAGGTTTCACCGTCTGTATGGAGTCGTTGTCGTGTCATTACAGGGTTTTCTGGGTTGCCAATCACATTTACAAGGGGATGATCCTTTGTCCATTTGTGTGTGGATGGGTAATATTGATAGGTATGATGCAGATTTGACGGTTCCAAATTGCGTGAGGACGACTCTGCGATATCAGAAATGGTGAGGTGTCAGGTTGAGGTGCATCTTCAGCAACTGCGGTGGTTGTAGTCACTGGTGTATCAGGTTGTAGATTATTAACGAGTGGTTGTGCAGCGGAACTTGTGGATACATCTTGAGCACGACTAACCATAGTGTCATCAAACAATGGAGCAAACAAGTCTTCTAGATCTTTGCGGTTTAGAGAGAAAGTTGCAGCTGAAGTATTAGGAAAGTTGAGACGGTTGGTTGCGGGTTCTAAGCTGTTTTGCTCAGAAGCCATCTCTGTGAGCTCATCGAAATTAGCATGGATAGTCTCCTAAATCTCCCGGGTGCGACGGTTCCAAATTCTGAATCCCTTTGAATTTTCACAATAACTTACAAAAATCCCTATATCCGCTTTGGCCTTCAATTTTCCGAGGTCATCACGATCATTCTTTGGATAGCAGAGAGCTCCAAAGACATGAAAGTAATTGATGTTTGGTTTTCTGCGGTGAACAATTTCATATGGTTTCTTGGTGTGCCTTTTAGTGATCATGCATCTTGTTAATACAAATATCGTCCTAAAAACGTTATTTATATTTTACGATCTTTACTTAGTTTTGTTAATGGCAATTACAAAGTATATCCTTTAGCAAATTATAAATGCTAGCTAAAGTCTCTTTAAAACACATTTTACATTTCACAAGTTTACTTAGAATTACCTTTTACACATCTACTAGTTTATTTCCTTAAAAGGAAATTTTATTTTTAAAATGATACAATGACATCATGGCATGCATCATACATAATATCTTGGCTAGATCTTCAAGCAAGATAGTTGACTTTGGAAGATTTTGATATGACATGACAAAGGTGTGGAGGATACAGCTGGATTTGGAAAGATTTACAAAACTCTTAGCTGTCATGTTGCTGTCAAGTTGGCGGAACCAATCGATATAAAGGACGGATCCCTTTTATGGGATCCGCCGGATCCGCCGGCTGTTCACCAGCTTGCCAATAAATAGCAAGCTGATCATTTGGACACACCATCACTCATAGAGCCTAACATTCATACTCATTCATTTTCATATCATTCATCATTCATTCATTTCATTGATCTTTCCTTTTGTAGCAAAGGAGATTAAGCATCAAGGTTCAACACAGAAGTGTAAAACCTTTAGCATAGTTACTGTGTGATATAGTTGTAGTTCACACATCATTATTTGTATCATTTATCTTAGTGAGTGTGGTTAGTGTTTTAGTCCTCAAAACACAAAGAGTGTAGGGAGTGGTTGTACCCTTGTGAAAGAACCAAACGGGAGTAGTTGTACCCTTGTAAAGAAATCGACATCTAGCTTAGTGTCGGTAATTGTATAGGCGACGTTAGGTTTGTTCTACCTTGAAATAGAACCCGGTGTTTAGCTTAGTACCGGAAAAGGAAGTAAGCGACGTGTAAAGGTTTTCTCCACCTAGAAGAGAGTTTGTTTCTTAGTGAATAATAAATCTCGAGTTAAAGGCTCGGGGAAGTGGAGTAGGACAAGGAAAAGAGTCCTTGTAGCCGAACCACTATAAACATCCGTGTTATGTGGTTTGATCATTTCTCACTTTACTTCTTGGATATATTTTTTGATTATTTTTGTGCGCATAGTTTCATTGAATTCACATAAGTTACAAAACGGTATAATTTAATTTTAAAACGGTAAAACTATTCAACCCCCCTTCTAGTTTTCCACAATTGGTATCAGAGCGGTGTTACTCAAGAAATTTAAAATATATTGTATTTTAAAACTTGAAACGATCAAATGGATTTTGAAAACTTTAAAGAAGGGCAATCTACGCAAAAACCATCACTTTTTGAACCAAACAATTTTATAGACTGGAAAAATCACTTTGAGACTTGTGTGAAGTCAAAGAACCATAGGAAGTGTTTTAGATGCAGGAATTCTAGTCACTTGATAAGAGATTGTCCAAAGCATCCAAAGAACAAATCTCAAATAGGAGATTGTAAAGATAATGACAACAAACCAAAGATCAACGAAGTTGCTCTCATGGCCAATGACACAGAAGAGGTACTTTCTGACTCGTCATACTCTTTTATAAATGATAACATGTTAGATATAGAATATAACAAATTATGTAAAATTATTCTAAAAATCATAAGTAAAAATAAGTTCTTGAAAACCAAAAAGGAATCTTTAGAAAATAAAATTCATCAGTTAAAAGAAAAAGTCATAGGATTAGAAAAAGGTAAAAGTACTAAAACATGTGTCTTATGTCAAGAACTAAAACATGAATTAGAAATACTAAAGCTTACCCAAGAGAATCTTATAAAACAAAACTCCGTTTTTAAAAGATTCGATAAACACATAAACTGTACAAATGATACAATGAGGTTACTAAAAATACCTTATGGTAGTTTCAAGCCAGATTTCATGAAAAATGGACACTTAAATGATTTTCAGATTCAAATGACAAAAGAAAATAAGACTGCATCAACTGAGTCAGTGACCCACGGATCCAAAACTTTAGATACGCACGTTATAACCAAAGGATCCGTAGGTACAGTACAGAAAAGTCAAACCTTAAATAGTATTGAACCTGTTAAGATGTCTAGAGAGCCTAACACTAATTCAATTAGAAGAAAAGATAAGAATGAAGTTAAAACGAAAGTAGACACTTCATTATATAAAGAAATCCCATTTGACTACCTCCAAGATATTAGTAAACCTTGATAATATTTTTGATTAACCCAAATGGACCCATGAGATATTGGGGACCAAATAATTGAGCTTTCATTAGGTATGCTTGAAAGAAAGGATTAGATCCACAATGTGTTCAACAGAAGTTGTATTTTGTTCAATAGCATTCTTAGAAACAATCATTGGAAAACGGTACGGTTCCTCATAACTCCTCATGATAATTGCTCTCATAGATAATTAAGATTTCATGCTCACTTAACATAAGTTATTAATATAGTATTTGAAAATTAACATGATGAGTAGGAAAAGGTTCTTAAATCTTTATGACATAAAATTAGATTAGAACTCCTAAAGACAAGTGTTGTTTTAACTTGGATTATATCTCAACAATATAGCATCAATACTTAGGTAAAATAGGATAAGTATATGGCATGTTCTCTTGGTATTGCCATGATCACATACTTAAGCAAGCATCAAAAGTTTGGAATGATCAAGTACATAACTAACCTAGTAGAGAATACTCATTACTAAGTAGGATCATGTACTATTAGGATTACATCGTCTTCAAATCATCTTCTCAAGATATGGCATGTGTTGGGAATTATCATACGATTCAAGAGAAGACAAACTTAGGTCTGGTAATATGTCAGAGTTAGGTATGTCTTTGTAATTAGGTCTGGTAATACATGTTAAGTCTGGTAGTCTGTATTAAGTCTGGTTGACTTATTATGTTAAGTCTGGTCATGATATAAGGAAAGTTTGTTAGAGATATGTTAGGAAAAGATACAAAACGTGTAAGTATCTTTATAGAAGATTCGTGAATATCTTCTTAGTCGATTAGCATTAGGGTTTCCTTGGTGTATAAAAGGATCCCTAAGATTGTTAGTTTGATAAGAGAGTTGTACGAGTTTCACAATTGTGATTAATAGAAGTATACGAAGTTAGTGTTAACTCTGTGTATGTTCTTCATTGTTCTTGTTAAGTTTCCGCATTAACATTAACAATCGTTAAGGGTTTCTCACTTAGACTGGTTTGGATTTATCCCAACCATCTACTAAGTATTCAAGGCTACTTAGAGATCCACATACAATTCGTGGACCAACAGCATGACTTCTCAAAATCATGCATAACAAATCTTGAAATAAGTAGATAAAACTTCATCTAAAGATCTTCAAAAAAAAAGTTAACAATTAGGAAAAAGGATATTTTCAACCAATTTGAATATATCACAGATATGACTGGAAACTATTTGAAAAACACTCACGTTTTCCTCAACCAGACTCATCATGGATAAAGATAGTAAATTCATAAGATGACCCTAAACATAGAGATGCATTAGGTAGAATACTCTATCCCATAGCTAGTACACCAAATAATATATACGTCTACACTCTCAAGATGATTCCAACTCAAAACCATCAAACATTTAGGAACTTAAGAGACATCCCAAAGGAACAGGTGTAGAAACCATAATATTTGATCTTCCCGGGAATTGGAGACATAGGAATAGTTCAAATAATATGTGTACTAATGTGAGACATTGTATCACATCATGATTTACTAAGAAACAAACGGTCCTTGCTACTTTAAGGCAAAGTGTGGAGAAAATTCTCGTGGTCAATATTGTTGACCTCCATAACCTTTTTCTCTGTTGCAACATCATCGCAACTGTTCATCCCAGCAAAAGTTTAGCTTTCCATCATCATTTCAAATTGAGAAAGTTTCTCAAAAGATAACATTGATAATCCTATCACTAATACCTCAAGAAAGAATCCTACTTCTATCTATGGTTTATTGAAACCTAGAAAGTAGTTAAAACAATTGTTCAAATCCTAGTCCAAACAAAAACGGAAATAAACAAACATATATTCTGATCCTGCGGATCCAATCGATAACAAGGGCGGAACCCTTGTTTGGGATCCGCCGGATCCGTGCTTTGCTGAGACTAATTCTCAATAAACAGACACTTTTTACTGTTCATTACACCCACTAACCACACTAAAACCAATTTGTTGACGACCCTTATCATCTCAAAGCTCAAATATTTCATTCGCCACAATTAACTCATTCCTAATCGATCATTGTAAGTACCCTAATCCATCTCAATCTCTTATTTGTGTCTCGAATTCATATAGGTTGCACTAAATTAAATTAGGGATTATCAAAAATAATGAGGCACTTCAAAGATCATGTTTTCAATTAGACACTAAAATAATCATGAAATACTCCATTGAGATTAATTTTTCACAACTAGGAAACACTCCTTTTAATCATTGTTCATACAAAATCAAAAACGTTATAATCCACATATATTTTCGGATCAGGAGTGTTTGGATTATCTCATATTTTACTACAAAAATCTTTGCTTCAAAAGAGTCGAGATAATCATACTCCACATTATTCTCATTCAGACACATATGTATATATTATGTGATTCTAACTTTAATTATATGTCTAGGAAAAACCATGCCTCCCGCTACTAACTATGATCACAAAAAGACCACCAACTACCTACCCAAACATCATCAAACAAAGGGACTCTCAGAATCTCAAGTCAAAATTCTTAAAGCTTTAGAAAGTCGGTACGTTCATGAAGGCAGAACTGTAGATTCATCATTCTTAGAAGAAACAAACATCCGTGAACAAATGACTGTCATTCAATTTGATGCACTCCTAGACATAGATGAGCCAATCATCCCTAGGTTCATTCTCGAGTTTTATGCTTCCGTGAAACTCATCACTGATGACCTTGGATCTTTTAGCATCCATTTCAAAATAAATCAAAATCCCTACAATTTCCCATTAGATCATTTCGGGGAAGTATTAGGCATTCCTAGAGAAGGAACTTGTTTCTACTCAGACAAATGGCCTTTAAACCATTCTTGATTCAAACCTAGGTCATGAACACCCATATGATACTCCTCTAACTCCTAAAGAAACAATCCGTGATCATCTTTTCAAGCCTAGAAGCAACCAAACCAAGAAACTCCGAGGAAAGGATGTTAGTCGTGATCCATTCGCTATGGAACTAAATGAACTTAAACCCGAATTTAAGAAACTTGAAGAGATTCTTAGAGCTAATGTCATTAGCACCATTGGAAACAAAGATCATGTGAATGCAAGCTTATGCTACATGCTCTATTGTGTGTCTACCCATCAAAAGTTCAATCTAGCCTACTATATCGCCAAAAGAATAGTCGATATACGTGTCTTAGGAAAAACCTCAATGCCATATGGAATGCTTCTTACACGTTTGTTTAGAGTTTCCATTACTATCCCTCTAGACTCATTCGGCTTTGTTCTAGACTACGTCTAAATCAAACACACCTTCGTTCCGCTTAGTGACTATAGAGTGGCAGTAGGAAAAGGGAAACGGGCTCACACCTCATCCTCATCGTCATCATCATCAACAGCTAGTGATGAAGATGGTTTACTTAACTCTAAGCTTCCTCCAATTGACTACTTGAGTCAACTTCCTTCCCTTGATGATGAATTTGCGGAACATCGACAAGCAAAGGGAATTTTAAAGAATGTTGGACGATGGATGATGAAACTCCGCTAGGATCAGAAGAAAATACTTAAATTATTGAAAGATAAGTGAGAGTGTTTGGTATAATACGTTATTAGACTATGTATTGTTAAATTTATGTGCTTACTAAGACCTTATGATAGTACTTAACTCTTTTGTGGTATTAACTCAACTTGAACTAATGAAAACATACATTGTTATCAATTTTCTGAATTTAAGCCACTGTTTGGCTTAACTTCTTTTGCGATGAAGTATGATGATCTATTTTATTTATAACGTGTGCTAGAATCTACATATTTGGTAGCTTTGCTTTACATAATAGACAATAGATATGTTCCAGGAAAATTTTCAAGTTGTTATCGAAAAACATGAAATTTGCATTGCTCTCTGTTCTTTTTAGGATTCTTGTTCGGCGGAACTGGCGGATCCCTCAGTTTGGATCCGCCTAGTGTTAACATTGGTCCGCCCATTTTAAACCTGCGGATCAGACGGATCCAAAAGTTTTGGATCCGCATGCTTTATCAATTGGATCCGCAGGAATACACAGTAATCTTTTTCACAAAATCCAACTCTTTCCAATACTTAGATTGTAGTTTAGCTTTCTTAGATTATATTTAGACATCTTAAAGAATTAAGAAAATCCACCTCCCATCAAAATTTGAATATTTTGTCCTGCTCATAACTCACAGACTCTTTCATTACCTTCTCAAAAACCGTGAATCAATCACATTTCTCCCTTTTGAGTCATCTTTCTACATATCTTCATGTCAACTTCATTTCTATGGATTGACTTTGTCAATAGGACAAACTACTTTATCTTGTTACAAGTCTTTGATATTTACACATCATTAATCCAAACACCAACTTCTATAAAAATGGGAAGTATAAATTAGAACCTTAAGATGATCATAACACACTAAATCTTCATCTTCTTTACCTGTAAACCTCTCACAATGCACAAATCAAACAAATCTCATATGTCTAGACCATACAGACAAACCGCTAGAATTAGTGTTAGACCTTACTGGCTCGTTAATCTAGTTTCAAACGTAAGCTCACCAATCATATCCACCACTGCCACTACAACTTCTATCATAACTCCTATAGTCAACATGTCTTCATCTACAAAATCACCATCACCAATCATAATTCCACTAGGTACAACATCATCACCCACATATAGCACACCACCACCTGTAACTACTCCAATAGCTTCCTCATCATCATCTTTACCATCTGAAGAAAGAAAATCATCATCACCACTAAATTCATCCAACCTTCAACCACATGATCTACTTACCACACTTCAACACATTGATGATTCAATGTGGGTAAATCAAACAAACACTCAAGAAAATGAAGAACATAACTCTAACTTTTTTGACACTAAGGATTTAGAAACTATGTGGCTAGCTTCCATCATATCTCCATCAACACCAACAAACTCCTCTTCATAAAAGCTGTTAGAATTATTCTAGTGTACTTTAAAGAATTATTCTAGGATTTCTTCAATTTTTAGGGACTTCTAAATGTAACTTCAAGTTTGAGACGTTTGTCACAAACAAATTTTCAATGAATAAAAGTTACATTTCAATATTTGTAGGTGATCAAATATTTGTAGTGCTATCTTACTTTAATGATAGATTTGGCCTCTCACTTTTCTTTTAACAATTTTCTCTATCAGACACTAACATTTTTCCTGCAAGCTTAACAACGGATCTGGCGGATCCCTCATTTTGGATCCGCCATGTGTTAGCATTGGCTCCGCCATTCTTCAACCTGCGGATCAAGCAGATCCGAAAATTTGGATCCGCACGCCTTGTCGATTGGATTCGCAGGTATAACAGTAAAACTTCTTAAAACTTTTCAACTCACCCCGATTCTTAGATTTTAGTTTCTAGTATTCTTTAGAATAGGTTCACTGATCATTATACATCTTAGAATGATTTAGAAACCCTTAGAAACTTAAGAACAACATTTCTCACCAAAATTTAAATTTTTAAATTTAAGGAGTTAGTTACCTTTCCTATACAAACAAGGAACCCTTTTTAGGGATCCTTCAAATCCGTGGGTACATCACATCACAGGATTTTCCACTATCCCTTTGCATTTACTGCATATGTTCATCATATTACTCAACATAAGTTCTATGGATTGACTTATGTGATGTGATTTGCACAAATTTTTGTTCCAAATCATTAGGAACCAACATTCTCTATTGGATTTACATCAAATCCAAGCAGTAGTTTCTATAAACCATCTGCCTATATATTAAGTTCATAACTTAGAGCAAAACTCACTTACTCACTCACCTTCTTCACAACACATAACCTGTACATCTTAGTTCTCTTAGCTCACCATGACCAAATCAACCAACTCCTCCACCTCTAGACCTCCAAAACGCACTGCCCACATTAGTGTTAAGCCCTGTTGCTTCATAAATCTTGCTAACTCATCATCAGAGGAATCATCTCCTCTTAATATCTCATCTCCTATTGCAAGTGAAAATTTCCTTACTTTATCCACACCTATACCATCCAATGTTGTCATACAAACTCCACCTCCATCCATAACTCCAATAGCAACCACACCACCACCCGCTCCATCACAGACTGTCAAATCTCAATCATAACCAAACTCACCCAAATTCCAACCCATGGAGCTATTTAAGACTCCACCTACATCACCTCATCCATACCTTGATGACTTGGAGGATATCCCACCAAGATCAAACAATCCTCCACCCATGACCTTTGAAGGTCAAGAGCCTATGTTTTTTCATCTGATTTTCTCGGATATCCATGGTCCTTTATACCATGATGCACCATCATTTCAACCTCAAATACCACCTCTCTCACCCACATCAACTCTCATTGCCATAGACGAGGCAATGTGGATCAATTTGCCTCAAACCCAAGAGGAGATTAGTGAAGAGCTCAACCGTCCCTACACTCTCTCGGGTATGGTAGATCACCACCTCAATGAAGCCATGGACCTCCAAAAGATCCTCATGAACTCCCTCCAAACACCACCAACAACCAATGAACAAGCACAACCACCACCACCCAACAACCAATCACCACCACCACCACCACAACCAAATGAGTCTACTCTTCCGCCCGGTTTTGCTCGCCATGATTGCAACATGTGTGAAAGAACCGCTCACATAGCTCAAAGGACAAACATTTTGGTGCACGAGCTCCAAAATGAAATGAGGTTCATTTTGAACCACATTCTTGAGCGTCTAAACGCCATCTCTCATCCTCCTCAATAGGAGAATTTTAGTCTCATTATATAGGACCTTTTAGATGTTGTTGTGGGACTTTTTATTTTTTAGGATGTATTTTTCATTTTCATGTAACATCATATTATGTTTGTGACTTTTGTCACATAATTTTCAATGAATGAATGTGATGTTTTTATGCTTATGAGTGATCAACATAAAGCATATTATCATTAATTAGGTAACTAACATCATTATATAGCTATTTGGAATCTACATTCTAGTTTGATCACTTGTACTTTAGGTACAAAATTTTGATCAGATACTACATTTTGACTTTTTAAAGTCAACTAGATTATCATTCTTCTTTGAATGACCATATCATATGCATTATGCTTCTCCATTGAGGCTACTCACAACTAACATTTCTTTTGCAGCATCTCATACCCTTCTAATGTATACGTTGGGACTCTTGTAATGGGGAGTATACATCGAGGGGGAGCATTTCATTTTTCTAACCATTTGTTTTGTAGGATCATGCATCATTACCTTGTTACTCCATTTAGGGGGAGTATCAAACAAGGGGGAGCTCTTAAAGTTCTCAAAATCGCATTCCGCTACGCAACTCTTCTTTTTGTTTTGACAAAAAGGGGGAGAAAGGATTAAGTTTGCATAACTGTGAATCATCACAGTACATACACTTTTGCATAAAAAGAGTTTTTAAACTCAAATAAAACAAACTTAATCTATATTTTAAAGAACTCATGCTATATTTATTCCTTTGCTCAAAAATATACTTTATGTTTTGTCATCAACAAAAAGGGGAAGATTGTTAATACAAATATCGTCCTAAAAACGTTATTTATATTTTACGATCTTTAATTAGTTTTGTTAATGACAATTACAAAGTATATCCTTTAGCAAATTATAAATGCTAGCTAAAGTCTCTTTAAAACACATTTTACATTTCACAAGTTTACTTAGAATTACATTTTACACATCTGCTAGTTTATTTCCTTAAAAGGAAACTTTATTTTTAAAATGATATAATGACATCATGGCATGCATCATACATAATATCTTGGCTAGATCTTCAAGCAAGATAGTTGACTTTGGAAGATTTTGATATGACATGACAAAGGTGTGGAGGATACAGCTGGATTTGGAAAGATTTCCAAAACTCTTAGCTGTTATGTTGCTGTCAAGTTGGCGGAACCAATCGATATAAAGGACGGATCCCTTTTATGGGATCCGCTGGATCCGCCAGCTATTCACCAGCTTGTCTATAAATAGCAAGCTGATCATTTGGACACACCATCACTCATAGAGCCTAACATTCATACTCATTCATTTACATATCATTCATCATCATTCATTTCATTGATCTTTCCTTTTGTAGCAAAGGAGATTAAGCATCAAGGTTCAACACAGAAGTGTAAAACCTTTAGCATAGTTACTGTGTGATATAGTTGTAGTTCACACATCATTATTTGTTTCATTTATCTCAGTGAGTGTGGTTAGTGTTTTAGTCCTCAAAACACAAAGAGTGTAGAGAGTGGTTGTACCCTTGTGAAAGAACCAAACAGGAGTGGTTGTACCCTTGTAAAGAACTCGACATCTAGCTTAGTGTCAGTAATTGTACAAGCGACGTTAGGTTGGTTCTACCTTGAAATAAAACCCGGTGTTTAGCTTAGTACCGGAAAAGGAAGTAATCGACGTGTAAAGGTTTTCTCCACCTAGAAGAGAGTTTGTTTCTTAGTGAAGGATAACTCTCGAGTTAAAGGCTCGGGGAAGTGGAGTAGGACAAGGAAAAGAGTCCTTGTAGCCAAACCACTATAAACATCCGTGTTATGTGGTTTGATCATTTCTCTCTTTACTTCTTGGATATATTTTTTGATTATTTTTGTGTGCATAATTTCATTAAATTCACATAAGTTACAAAATGGTTTAATTTAATTTTAAAACGGTAAAACTATTCAACCCCCCTTCTAGTTTTCCACACATCTGTTTTGGGTGTAGCATGCAGTTGAAACGGCTTCGGCCTATAGGTAATCTGGTAACTGAGCATTGACTAACATTGTTCTTGCTGCTTCCACCAATGTGCGATTTCGTCTTTCAACTACGCCGTTTTGTTCGGGGCTGCGAGCAATGGATGTTTGATGTTCAATACCCACTTTCTCATAATACCCCCGAAGAGTCTGATTCTTGAATTCAGTGCCATTGTCTGTGCGAATTTTTCTGACGGTGTTGCGTAACTGAACTTGAATCTTTGTGAGAAAGGTGATGATCATGGATGGTGCTTGATCTTTACTGCGAAGAAAATATGTCCAAGTCCATCTTGAGTAATCATCGACTATTACCAGTATGTACCGCTTCCCATTAATAGTTTGAACACGCATAGGGCCACACAGATCCATATGCAACAGTTGAAGTACGTGATCAGTACTGTGCTCGGGTTTAGGGGGAAAGTAAGCACGAGTACTTTTTCCCTGTTCACAAGCGGGACATACATGATCTTTGGCGTTTCTGAATTTTGGAAGACCGTCTACCAACTTTTTGCGAGAAAGCTCGGTCATAGTTTTGAAATTCAGGTGAGACATCCGTTTGTGCCATAGCCAAGCTTTTGTGGGATGTGCCTTGGATAGTAAGCATATTGGAGAGGAAGCTGTCATGCCTTCGAAGGAAATAGTATACTGACTGGTGCCACGTTTCCCTTTCATGAGGTCATTCCCTTCAAGATCTCGAATGAAACAAGTTTTCTCTCTAAATGCCACTTCTAGATCACCATCACAAAATTGTCCGACTGAGAACAAATTATGACCTAGGCCCTCAACGTAATATACCCTGCTAATTTCGATATTCCCATTGACATAATCACCGTAACCTATGATAGCTGCGTAATGATCATTCCCGAACCTGACAGTGCCTATGAACTTCGCGACGAAGTTTACTAGAAGCTTTAGATTCCCCGTCATGTGCCGGGAACACCCGCTATCAACAATCCATAGCACAATTTGAATTACCTGCATCACAAGAAGAGGACACAGGAGAGTTGGAACCGGTGGATCCAGTGGGGTTAGTAATACAAGTTTTCAATAGCTTAGGAACCCAGGCAAAACTAGGTTTATATTGCAACCAACGCTGCCACGCCCAACTAGTTTGTGCTTTCTTCTTAATGAATTTGCTAGGTGAATGGATTTTCCTAGGGGTAACTACGGGCTTGTCCATGGTGGTCTCAGAAACTACTTGAGGTGGTTTTCCTAAAATGGACTTAGCAACAGTTTTGGGCCTTTGGGAAATGCCAGAAGTAGGTTTCTTTTTCCTTGACAAAAAAATGCATTTCTGATGATTTCCAGACAACATACTAGTGTGACAAAATATACAAGAAGCATCAACCATAATATCATTAGTAACATTCAAAGATTCAACATTTATTACATCAGATTCAGAATGAGACTTAGACAAGCTAGATTCCAAACTAGACGTAACATGTGTCTTATTCAAACTACTAGCATTAACTTCTACGTCTGCATTCTTAGATAATCCACTCTTAGGTTACCAAACTCTAATCTTCTTTTTCTTTTGACTCTTAGCGGTCTTTGAGCTGCTAGCCTTAGATGTGGTGCCTAATCCTGTGGAAGTTGAAGTGTTCACATTAGTAATTTGTGATGATGCTTTCTTAGGTTCCTTGTCTACTTTGTACATTCCTGGTGCAATCACATTATTTAATACAGCTTTCCCTTTGTCAAGAGTTTTGAGTTTCTCTTTCATTTCAATGATGATGTGGTTTTGTTCTTGAATTTTTGATTCCAACTGTCTATTTAACCGAACAGTGTCATTTCTATTATCACAAACTTCAGCAATATCTTTTTCATACTCTAAAATTTGATGTTTTAATACCTCATTTTCTTTTTCAAGTTTTTGAAGTGTTGAAACACAAACATTTTGAGAAGAAAAAGATTCTTTTTGACTTTGTAATGCTAACTCAAATTTAATACTTTGAGCCTGACACTTATCCAGTGTTCGACGAATTTTGAAAATTTCTCTTGCACATTTGGTTTCCACATCATCACTGATTTGTCTGAGTCACTCATTTTCTTTTCTCAGATTTTCATTCTCAATTCTCATTGTCTCAAGTTCATCACAGTGATCATCAACAAGAATTTCATGACATGACAAATAGATATAATTTATTATCACGGATATCACATCAGAACTGAGAACATTCGTCAAGAGTCGATCAACATCTTTTTCTAAAGCTTTCTTTTGACATTTTGTTTTGCAATTTTGACATCTTTTGCATTGAAAATACTCATCATTGATACAACTTCTGACTGGAGATCCTGTTCCCACTGAGTTGCACAAAGTCGCAGGTGATTAACAAGTGGCAAGAATTGTTTTTGAAAAACTTCTCGCTTTTATTTCTCATAAGGAGAGAGAAAAGTGGAGACTTTGATTTTAGAATTTCTTTCAATAGCGTTTTCCAAAAGTTGAATGTCCTCCATAAATGTTTTGAAATATTTGAGAATGCGACATTCCTTTGGCATTTGTTCATTAACACCTTGACTTGGTAAAGGACCATTGATTTGTGCAACAGTGGTAACTAGAGCAACTTCAGATGAAGTATTTATTTCAGTTAAAGAACACGGTTGTACATATTTCTCTTTTTGAGGTACAAAAGATTCTCTAATATGAGGTGCTTTCGAATAATCATATGGTTTGTTATATTTTACATGACTCATCTTTGATCGACACTCGATATCATGTTCTTCTTCCTCTTCAGTACTATAAACAACCACAAGTTGAAAGGTATCATCAAACAACAATTCGGCACTTTACAACTTATGGTTTGTCTCGAGTGCTTTGTTTAAAAAACGAGGTTGATCACATCCGATTGCAAATCCATATCCGCGAGGATTTGGTTTGACAGTTAGATTTCGAAGAGCTGTTATAGAATTACCCGCTTTATAAACAACGTTTTGAAAATCCTTAAGTTTGCCTTCCAATGTCACAATTTCTTCAAGATATGAATCGACACGTTTCCTTGAAGCTTCTTTGTGTTCAGAAAAATTTGCTTGACAAGTTGACAATTCTGTTTTGGTTTTAGAAATTTCCGATTGGAGAATGTCAACATGTTTTTGAAAACCAAATATTTCTTGTTCCTTTTGTGAAATTGTTTCATTCTTAGAAACAGTCAATTCATGAATTTGATGTTTCAAATTTTGTACTTTTACATATGACTCTTGGAATGCAGACTCAAAACTTTTCTCACGTTTTTCTTGGTTTTCAAAGTTTGAAAGTTGTTGCTTGTAGCACTCAAGGTCCTTTGTTAACAGTGCAACTTTGGCTTTTAAGTTTTTGTTAATGTCATTGCATTTGTCCATCTGGGATTTATGTGCATTCAATTGTGATTGGGTGGCAGGCAATAAGGTCATGACTTCTGAATCTGAATCTTGCATAAGATCATTTTGCTCAAGATGTTCAGAATTGTCATCGTCAAAAGAATCATCAAATGAAACTACTGGGTTAATTTGATCATCATCAAAGGTAACCATTGTGTTTATTTGATCATTGTTTGAAGATGATAATGATGATTCATGTTGAGCAAAATTATCTTGTGTAGATGTAGATACAGATGGTGATGCAATTTCATGAATTAGATAATCTGCTTCAGATACCTTTGATAAGCCATCGGAGTCATATACCGGGCCTGTCTCGGTCATTTTCATCTCCTGCATGTTGGCCATTAACATGACTGCAGCATTAGCCTCCAGATCCTCCATTTCATCATCGGAGTAGACATTTGCCATAAAACTCTGCTCCTTCTCTATCAAAACACCACTGGCCCTTTCATCCTTCAATGCCATGAGAAGAGCTTCTTTATGATATGTACTACCCATTGTTCTAGGCTTGGGGCATGCGTTAGCCATATGACCATTTCCCCACAATTGTAGCAAGTGATGGAAGTATTAGCAATCCCTTTTCCCTTTGTCAGCAAACTGATTCCTTCTTTGATTGTTACCCATGCTGTTTCGACTACCACTTCCTGAGCTGAATCGTTGTCCACCAGAATTCCCCATGTTTCCTGAGCCAAACCTTCCTGAAGACCGATTTTGAATCTCAACCCGTCCATTGTTAACAACTGCTTGATTTCTGGTGTTGGATGATGTCCTCAGACGATTGTTCGACTTGTTAGAGAATTTGCTGAATGCACGGGCGATCAATGCAAACCCCTCATTTAAAGAATTAAAGGCATCATCTTCATTAGTGTCAACATTTGAGTACATGCTGTAATCAGTGTTGTTGAATGGAACAAGTTGATTATCAGGGTATTGTTCAGGTGTTTCATAAGGGATAATTTGATTTGACGGTCGTGGTGTAAACCCTGAATGAGGTGTTGGTGGTGGAACAAACTCCTGGTTTGGTGCAAAATGTGATTGAGCCATGAGTGCAAGTGAGTTTGGATTAGGTGCTGGTGAGAATCCTCCACGTGTGTAACACCCCAACCCGACAAGGGCAAAGGTGTCACAACAACGGTGGCATATCAGAACAAACACAAGCATTTGACATTAATAATACAATAGAATTCAATGGTTACAAAGGAAATATGAAACTACAAGGTTACAATACAAAGTCTCTAAGTCTAAAAAAAAAGAATCTTAGTCATCTTCAATAGCTATTAAGGTCTTCTAAATCCCAGTACTCTCCACTCAAACCCAGCTTCCAAACTAAAACCTGCCGCAGGAAAAGAAATGCGGCTGAGCTACGAGAGCTCAGTGAACAGATATAACGATAACAAAGCAGTAATCATAGGGTAGTGAAGTAAGTGAAACAGTTCAAGATGTAACAGGAGTAGGAAAGAAAATGGGACAAGGTTATCACGAAATGGTTACAATGGCTAAGTGTAAAGGAAACCATAACCCACTACCAGCTCAAGTTCAATTCAGGTCAAGTCAAGTATTAAGTCAAACATAGGTTAAAAGGTAACATATCAGAAATCCACCACGAGCCCAGAGACAGATAAGAATCATAATCACACAGAGGGGATACCTCTCAGGCAACCAGATAATATGAGGGGTGACCTCATGTATCAAACAGATATATATGGAGTAGCTAGCTCCCAGAGGTTGTGAAAGACGTGGATTGCACCCATGCATCAGTCACCAGAGATATATATATAATGCCAAATCATGTTAAGTCCACGAACACGGACACGAACCTAGGATTGCAACCCATACGCCCCCCCGAACAATATACTGGCCATAATAACAGAAGTGTGCACATAATAATCAGAGATGGGGACGGTGTGAGAAATCACTCACCCACACGTGAGTCATGCCAAAGGTGCATCAATGACACGGCCATGTTACCTTCATGGCTAGGAAACGAACTTGGCTCGGGTATCAAACTGAAGGGTCAATGGTCAAGTATCAAGTTTAGGTTTCATATTAAATTGTTCAGGTCAAGTTTCAAGTTCAAGTAGGTCATATCCAGATTATATCAGGGTTTATATTAAAAGGTCTATAACAGAGGGTTCAGAATCAGAAAGGTCAATATCAGAAAGGTTCAGGTCAGATAGTTTCAACAGATGGCTCAGGTAGTTTATAGCAAAGGTTCAGATCAAGTGAAATCATATCAAAGGTTCACAAATTACAAGAGAAACAAGGCAAGGTTCACAGAACAAGGGAACATAGCAGTGGCTTAGGGAATCCTAAAATGAAACAGAAATCAGAAAATCATGAGACGAAGGCACCTTACTAAAGAAGGGCGGAATATCTGTACCTTATTAACCAAGTAAGCAGAATCACAAAACAAACACTGACAGGAAAATCAGTCACTCCTTCTTCGGACCTAGAGGAGTAGAAGACAGAATTACTATTGGTTCCAACCTACAGATTTAGTTATCTTTCCATTTTAAGTAACTTTCTATTTTAGCAGGTTTCTGTTTTTATCAGGTTTTCCGATTTAGTATTCAAATGTGACAATGATATTAGTTCAAGGTTCATAATGTTGATTATATAAGTTTAGGGTTTATAATGTAGTTCTCAAAATTTTAGGGTTCATTATGCAATTATCACAAGTTAAAGGACCGAAGTGTCATTATGGTAAGATTAGGGTCTGGAATGTAAATATTATCAAGTTACATGTTTTCATCAGTTAAGTCCCTTAGTTTTAGAAAAATACCCATTTACACCCTTTAGTTTATAAGGTAAACACATAACACTCTTTTAACAACTTTTACACTTCTCACAGATTTTACACTCAATTTAGTACTGTTCCCCGATTTTTTTTATCCTTATAAGAACTCAGAGATAAAATTCCCAAAAATTCATACAGGTGCCCAGATGTCTTAAGAATTTACTCTAATTTTTCTAGAATTTATTATTAAGTATAACTATACTTTAAAAATCCTTTATTCCAAGTCGTCCAGATTACTAATAAATTTTAACATACGAAAAGTGAACAGTTCAAACCCCCATCAAATTAACTTATAAAAATCCACAAAAATAAAAAAAAACTAAATTATATTCCAAATATTATTCTTCCAGAATTTTAGATCATAACTCTTTATAGATTTCAAATTAAAAATCATAAACTACAGGTGAATTTTCGTAATCCGAAGTACAGTTTTGACACCCGATTTCATAAATTCAAAAAATGTGACTTCCAGACCTCTAAAAATTATGAGGTTAATTTCTACAGAAATCTATTTCATTGAACTTAATTCTAGACTCAAAAAAAACCCAAAACACGTTCACATCATTAAGATACAGCCGATTAAAGTCGAACAAAATTCCAGATCAGTAGCAGTTTTTAATCACATCATGGAATCTCTTAGGTTTTTCATTCCGATCATTAATTCTTGATACCAAACGATTATAGATGAGTTCATATCATGTTTAGGTCGATTCATAACAGGTCTTATCATAATCAAAACGAATAAATTCATCATATGTACATATAGCCGATTCACACATATTAGTTTTAGGGTTTTCATTCAACATTTTATGTGACATTTACATGTGACTTTTATTTCGATTTGAATACAAAAACATGAATAAGAATCGAACAAGGTATGTGATACAATACCCTCGTAGATCACACGAAGAACAAGAATAGCGAGAGATCAAGGACACTACACGAACAAATTTTCTTTTCCTCCTCCTTTGGGTCGTACGATAGAAAGCACAAGAACAAGGCACACGGTTTGGATTAGTTTTTGATTTATAAATTCGAATGGATCATTGTATGAATTACATGTTTACCTTGTGATGAAAGAGACACGAATTAAGATCAAGATTAATCATTCCTTGGGTTTATTTTGAATCGAATAGCAGCAACTATGAAGAGGCAGCCGAATTTTGAGTTTAGAGAGAATTAGGGTTTGTTTTGGTTTGTTTCTTTTGAACCGTGAATATGTGAGATGTGGGAGAGGGTTACACGGTTTTGGGGAGTGATTTTAGGGGATGATGGACCGAATTTTATGAGGTGAGGTAAGATTGTTATTCATTTCCAAAATTATCAAAATTCATGCTTATCTTATGTGGCCTTCATAACCGAAACTTGGAGGATCATATGTACAAGATTAAAACAAATTCGCCTAGCATATAAGATGTAGGATATTATTTATTTGATACATTTCATTTACATAATGTAAGGTTTATTAGTTAGCTTAGTTCATCAAATAACTTAGGACATATTTTACTTTTAGTTAGGTCACAAATGATGATACTTATATAATGTTCATAAGTTCTTCAAATTTAAATTTGATGGCATTTTCGTCATTTCGGATTATATTAATTTTGGGGTTTTACAACTCTTCCCCTCTTAAAAAGAAATTTTCGTCCTCGAAAATTGGAGTCGCAAAGTTAAAGGAAGTCGTAGCAAGTCGCAAAAGATCATCACAAACATTCTCACGCCCGAGGAGTTTCTTTCAAAAAGATCTTCAGACCAAAAGTTTCTCATGACTCAGATCAAAAACGAGGTGGGTTCAAATTTCTCAGGAGACGACAAATTGGGTTGATTCTTATCAAAGGTCCACGCAACGTAAAATGGATGATAGGTGAATCTTCAGGAAAGCTCATATGGAATACGAACAAGATTTCAAATCAACTTAACTGTATCAACAGTGGAGAGCTCTACAAAGGGTTCAAGATTTATAACCGAGGTCAACAGAATGCAAAACGAGAGTCCAGACTCATCGAGATATCTAATGAACAAAGGCAGATTATACGCATAGGTAGAATGAACCTAAAATCTCAGTAATCACGGATAATCCAACGGAGATCAAATTCTAAACTTCTTAGGTACTTCCCAAGATAACCTATGGCCACAATGAGGGCACGTTATATGGTGTAAGTATTATCACGTTGGCCAGACGTCATAATACTAGCACCACATAATTATGCCTTCATGATGATCATACTTTATCTCGAGTCGTAAGCAAAACAACCTATCTTAATCCACCTAGTACTTCTATAGTCTCGGAGGTCAACAAAATCAAATGTCATAATCAAGAGGGAAAGCCAAACTACTCGCCATGGAGATTCTCAAAATGCCCAAGAGGCATCGAAATGATTAACAAAGATCAGAGGTCAGTGTTGGAATCTGAAGGTAAGGATCGAATAGTGCCAGGCAATTACTATGAAATGTTCAATGGCTTCAAGATTTATTTAGGTTTCAAAACTTAGGTGGTGCAAGGCATAAGCTTTCAATCTCCAAAAGTGATCTCAACAAGCTTTAACCAAAAGCAAGGCACGAATCAGAGTGATGCGGAAGCAATGCTACTTACATAGATGTCCTAGTCTACCCATTCCTCACCGGTAATACTTAAGTTCCTATGGGGAGATCCTAAAGCAATTCCTCAACGGTTATCTTATGAGCGCCTACAGTGGAAACTTAATGGTCCAGACTTCACAGGTCAAGGGTAAATGTATTACAAGTCGCAACCTGTTCTCTGATACCATAATTGTAACACCCCAACCCGACAAGGGCAAAGGTGTCACAACAACGGTGGCATATCAGAACAAACACAAGCATTTGACATTAATAATACAATAGAATTCAATGGTTACAAAGGAAATATGAAACTACAAGGTTACAATACAAAGTCTCTAAGTCTAAAAAAAAAAGAATCTTCTAGTCATCTTCAATAGCTATTAAGGTCTTCTAAATCCCATTACTCTCCACTCAAACCCAGCTTCCAAACTAAAACCTGCCGCAGGAAAAGAAATGCGGCTGAGCTACGAGAGCTCAGTGAACAGATATAACGATAACAAAGCAGTAATCATAGGGTAGTGAAGTAAGTGAAACAGTTCAAGATGTAACAGGAGTAGGAAAGAAAATGGGACAAGGTTATCACGAAATGGTTACAATGGCTAAGTGTAAAGGAAACCATAACCCACTACCAGCTCAAGTTCAATTCAGGTCAAGTCAAGTATTAAGTCAAACATAGGTTAAAAGGTAACATATCAGAAATCCACCACGAGCCCAGAGACAGATAAGAATCATAATCACACAGAGGGGATACCTCTCAGGCAACCAGATAATATGAGGGGCGACCTCATGTATCAAACAGATATATATGGAGTAGCTAGCTCCCAGAGGTTGTGAAAGACGTGGATTGCACCCATGCATCAGTCACCAGAGAGATATATATATATATATATAATGCCAAATCATGTTAAATCCACGAACATGGACACGAACCTAGGATTGCAACCCATACGCCCCCTGAACAATATACTGGCCATAATAACAGAAGTGTGCACATAATAATCAGAGATGGGGACGGTGTGAGAAATTACTCACCCACACGTGAGTCATGCCAAAGGTGCATCAATGACACGGCCATGTTACCTTCATGGCTAGGAAACGAACTTGGCTCGGGTATCAAACTGAAGGGTTAATGGTCAAGTATCAAGTTTAGGTTTCATATTAAATTGTTCAGGTCAAGTTTCAAGTTTAAGTAGGTCATATCCAGATTATATCAGGGTTTATATTAAAAGGTCTATAACAGAGGGTTCAGAATCAGAAAGGTCAATATCAGAAAGGTTCAGGTCAGATAGTTTTAACAGATGGCTCAGGTAGTTTATAGCAAAGGTTCAGATCAAGTGAAATCATATCAAAGGTTCATAAATTACAAGAGAAACAAGTCAAGGTTCACAGAACAAGGGAACATAGCAGTGGCTTAGGGAATCCTAAAATGAAACAGAAATCAGAAAATCATGAGACGAAGGCACCTTACTAAAGAAGGGCGGAATATCTGTACCTTATTAACCAAGTAAGCAGAATCACAAAACAAACACTGACAGGAAAATCAGTCACTCCTTCTTCGGACCTAGAGGAGTAGAAGACAGAATTACTATTGGTTCCAACCTACAGATTTAGTTATCTTTCCATTTTAAGTAACTTTCTATTTTAGCAGGTTTCTGTTTTTATCAGGTTTTCCGATTTAGTAAGTTTCCAGAATTAGTAGGTTTCCATATTTAGAATCTCATAAGTTTAAGTATTCAAATGTGACAATGATATTAGTTCAAGGTTCATAATGTTGATTATATAAGTTTAGGGTTTATAATGTAGTTCTCAAAATTTTAGGGTTCATTATGCAATTATCACAAGTTAAAGGACCGAAGTGTCATTATGGTAAGATTAGGGTCTGGAATGTAAATATTATCAAGTTACACGTTTTCATCAGTTAAGTCCCTTAGTTTTAGAAAAATACCCATTTACACCCTTTAGTTTATAAGGTAAACACATAACACTCTTTTAACAACTTTTACACTTCTCACAGATTTTACACTCAATTTAGTACTGTTTCCCCCGATTTTTTTTATCCTTATAAGAACTCAGAGATAAAATTCCAAAAAATTCATATAGGTTCCCAGATGTCTGAAGAATTTACCCTAATTTTTCCAGAATTTATTATTAAGTATAACTATAGTTTAAAAATCCTTTATTCCAAGTCGTCCAGATTACTAATAAATTTTAACATACAAAAAGTGAACAGTTCAAAGCCCCATCAAATTAACTTATAAAAATCCAAAAAAATCACAGAAACTAAATTATATTCCAAATATTATTCTTCCAGAATTTTAGATCATAACTCTTTATAGATTTCAAATTAAAAATCATAAACTACAGGTGAATTTTCGTAATCCGAAGTACAGTTTTGACACCCGATTTCATAAATTCAAAAAATGTGACTTCCAGACCTCTAAAAATTATGAGGTTAATTTCTACAGAAATCTATTTCATTGAACTTAATTTTAGACTCAAAAACAACCCAAAAACACGTTCACATCATTAAGATACAGCCGATTAAAGTCGAACAAAATTCCAGATCAGTAGCAGTTTTTAATCACATCATGGAATCTCTTAGGTTTTTCATTCCGATCATTAATTCTTGATACCAAACGATTATAGATGAGTTCATATCATGTTTAGGTCGATTCATAACAGGTCTTATCATAATCAAAACGAATAAATTCATCATATGTACATATAGCCGATTCACACATATTAGTTTTAGGGTTTTCATTCAACATTTTATGTGACATTTACATGTGACTTTTATTTCGATTTGAATACAAAAACATGAATAAGAATCGAACAAGGTATGTGATACAATACCCTCGTAGATCACACGAAGAACAAGAATAGCGAGAGATCAAGGACACTACACGAACAAATTTTCTTTTCCTCCTCCTTTGGGTCGTACGACAGAAAGCACAAGAACAAGGCACACGGTTTGGATTAGTTTTTGATTTATAAATTCGAATGGATCATTGTATGAATTACATGTTTACCTTGTGATGAAAGAGACACGAATTAAGATCAAGATTAATCCTTCCTTGGGTTTATTTTGAATCGAATAGCAGCAACTATGAAGAGGCAGCCGAATTTTGAGTTTAGAGAGAATTAGGGTTTGTTTTGGTTTGTTTCTTTTGAACCGTGAATATGTGAGATGTGGGAGAGGGTCACACGGTTTTGGGGAGTGATTTTAGGGGATGATGGACCGAATTTTATGTGGTGAGGTAAGATTTTTATTCATTTCCAAAATTATCAAAATTCATGCTTATCTTATGTGGCCTTCATAACCGAAACTTGGAGGATCATATGTACAAGATTAAAATAAATTCGCCTAGCATATAAGATGTAGGATATTATTTATTTGATACATTTCATTTACATAATGTAAGGTTTATTAGTTAGCTTATTTCATCAAATAACTTAGGACATATTTTACTTTTAGTTAGGTCACAAATGATGATACTTATATGATGTTCATAAGTTCTTCAAATTTAAATTTGATGGCATTTTCTTCGTTTCGGATTATATTAATTTTGGGGTTTTACAACGTGCAACTCGATCCTTATCAACTTCAGATTGGTGTTGTTTTAGGTAATCATATAACAACCCATCAGACACGTCATTTATCTTCTTAGCTTGACGAACGAATATGACGTATTTCCGCCAATCTGGGCCGAGACATCCCAAAAACTTGGAGTTGACAACAATGTTTGGTAATGTAATGTTGTGGCGATCTAGATCATTGATGATGTTGGTGAAACGATGATAGTATGATTCCAAGGATTCCTCAGGTTTAATCATGAAGTGTGTGTATTCCATGTACAACTTTGATTCCAAGTCCTCTTGATTCAATTCAGTACCTTCCATAAGCAAATGTACGTGCTC
Source organism: Artemisia tridentata subsp. tridentata (assembly GCA_021014915.2). Lineage (NCBI taxonomy): Eukaryota > Viridiplantae > Streptophyta > Magnoliopsida > Asterales > Asteraceae > Artemisia > Artemisia tridentata. The sequence goes on from CP139506.1 coordinate 299,684,859, forward strand.
CCACATGTCCTTGGCTGTCTTCTGGGCATCAATACTCCTGAAGATAGGGTTGGGAATCCCTTGGAGTATATAAGACATGGCTAGCTCATTGGCCTCTTGTTGTAAGACATGTTCTGCAGTTAGTTGAGCTAGAGGAGTGGGAGTTGTTGTTGCTTCTCTTGGAGGAACTTGAGTTGGATCACCGGGAATGGTTGTTGTAGGTGTTGGATATGGTCCATCAATGATGGCTTTCTTCATATATTTCCCGTGAGGTTTCCTTAGCTCAATGAAATGGAGAAACCGACTGGACCACTGCACATAGTTTCCAGGTGTGAGCATAGGTGGTGTGTCTTGAGAACCTGCTTCATGCCTCGATTGCTGACTACTTATGGCTTCACACATTTTGGTAAACAAATGTGGTTCTCTGGAAGATGGTTGGTAGTTCTGCATTGGTTGTGGAAGAAGTTGTTGCTGCTGAGGGAATTGATGTTGATGCATGAACATTTGATGTTGTTGATACTGTGGTTGGTATGATGGTTGATACTGTTGCTGAGGATATTGCTGCTAAAATGGTTGTTGACGGTACTGTTGCTGTTGTTGATTGTAGAAGTTGTAATTGTATGGTGGTTGAGACATTCTTGTGTTTTGTTGATCGTGTAGATAATTAAGATGTGTGTTATGAGTTATGAGGTTTGATTTTGGTTAAGTGATGTTTTAGTCCAATTTCGAAAGATTACTGTTCACTATGCCAATTGCGAAAGGTCTGTCAATTGCGAAAGGTTTACCAATTGCGAAAGGTCTGTCAATTGCGAAAAGTCTCCAATTGCGAAAACTCAGGGAATTGCGAAAAATCCCAAGAATTGCGAAAACTCCAGTAATTGCGATAAAAAATTGAGAATTGCGAAAAAATTTCCTAATTGCGAAAGATCAAACAATTTCGAAAAGTTATCTCAATTGCGATATAAAAGGCAATTGCGATAAGTTAATCAGAATTGCGAAAGATCTAGCAATTTCGAAAGATTTTCAAAATTACAATTTCGATCACTTTCTCAAATCTTATACAAGAGATGAGATTTAACGCCAAGTCGAAGTATTTTCATAAGCTTATACAAGCAAGAAAAATACTGAGTACCAATTGCGATCAATCCGAAGGTTGCAGAAGATAGCGAAAAACCCTTGAGAATTGCGAAAAACGCTCTTTTCTCGAAATTCAACCAGTTACAATAAACCCACTTTTCATCAACTTTCCGATAACGCTAACTAACTTAGATTACTTAACGACTAGAAAAAACAAAGTTTTACCGATTGTTTTTTATTTCTAACGATTAGTAATCCCTAAATATAACAAAAGTTATGAGCTTTAACGATTAACACAAAAATTTGATGATGTTTATGGAACTTGCAACGAGATGAAAAACGAGTGAGTTTAACGACTAAAAACTTGAACAAAAACTTGCGTAAACAACTAAACCAATCTTAACCACTACTTAGTAACGATTTAAACTACTCAATAACACAATCCTAACTATGCTTTGGCGTATGATACCACTTGATGGTCCCTATTAACTATGTAACACAAGATCTAAACTAGTAATAACCACGATTACAACCACAACTAAGCTACGATTAAACTAATAACGATAACACAATAATTAACAAGACATTAGAGAAGAAGAATAAGAGATGGATGATCTTATTTCATACGATGGAATGACACAGTTTCGGCACTAATAGAAATAAAACCAACAACTAAAATGATGTCCCTTGCCTTCTATTTATAGGCAAACAATTAGGGCATCACATGCTAAACATGTTCTAAAAGAAATTACATGGATTCCACGACCCATGGATCACTAATGGACCGTGGACTTTACATTAACTTATGACCCATATTTAAGCAACCTTAACGTGAAATGAACAAGACTTGAAATTAAATAAAACGTGTTCCTAACATTCAGCTTTTGTAGATGAATCAGTTTGTTCCTTAGCAGTTCTATACCAAGAGTTGATTATTTATCTACGATATTACCCAGACACATCGTAATTTTATGATTCTCAATTGGTTATAATTTCGCATTGTGACCACATTGTTAGCACTAGTATACAAATACCTTATTACTTGAAATATTTTAACATGGCCAGTATGTGGATTCTAAATACGTGTTTCTTGTGATATTGATAGAAGATGGACAGCATAAACAATACAAATACCCCACCAGCACCAACCACAACTATGACTCCTGAAGCTATCTAGAAGTTAGTAACCATCATCGTTGCAGTAGTACTCGAAGTGACGACAGTAGCTCGTCTGAGTAGCAACAATATGGCAACAGGAGAAAAGAAGACGGCTGTGTCTTGTAAGCATGCCCATGAAAGTTTCACGGGTTGTAGACCAGCTCACCTTAAGGATCTAGAAGAAATAACTAAACCTACCATCACCCAAGGATTTCCCAACCAAGGAATTAAGCGAGGTGCTACGCCTAAGAAAAATGACCATAAGCGAAAGCTCGATGATAGGAAAACTACTATCCTCAACCACTGCAAGTACCACAACAACAACTGTTACTGCAACCATCTACAAGATCGCATCAACTACCATCGCCAATAAGCTTACAGGCAGGAAGCAAGAAGAGACTGCATCCCCACAACTGCTAACGAAACTAGTTATCGCGGAAAACAACCTCTGTGCCAAAGATGCAAGATGCATCACACCGGACATTACGTTGCTAAGTGCGGGAAATGCCGGGAAGCAGGCCACAAGATAAGAGACTGCAAAGCCATGGGCAAAAAGGAAAAGCCATCGGCCGTAGTATGCCATGGATGTGGTGGAAAAGGACACTACAAGAGTCATTGCCCAAACTACAATACCAATTGGAAAGCCAAGACTAGTGCAAGAGAATGAGAACTCGTTAAGATCCCAACAACGTCAAAGGATGACACCCATGTTTAAACAGAAGAGAAATTCCTATTATAGATAAATAAACCGTAGTTTAAAACCTTCTAAGTTGTATTTCCTTTTGTACTCTACCTTAGTTACGATGGATGTAACCTAAGTGTAACAACTACCTTTCTACCGTATGAAATCTCTACCTTGTAATATTTCCGTAATAATCACAACCTACGTCTAATTTCAGTTTCTATTCCACTTACCCTATCCATAGTTGTTACGTAACAATGCACTGTTATACCATTAGAAATTTGGTTATTATCATTTCTGACCGAACAATGAACTATTACCACCCTGTAAGATTCTCACACGAACCCTAAGATTCATTTCAAGGATATTCTGTTATCACCCTAGAAATTCCTAACTCATCACTGTAGTATGAACCAAAATTTTCTTATTCTTTTGAAAAATAATTATGTTGTTATTTTACAAAAATAACCCGTTGAACACCATCTAAAACTTTTTGGGAAACATAAGTATCACTGTGACTGAGCTAAGCATCACATCATTTGCCCTCAATTATATATGGCCTGATCAACTATGTCTAATTTAGGAAGAATCATGTCATGAATGAAACAGTTATCTTTTCAAAATTTCTAATAACAATCTTCATTCAAAAGCGAGTTTCATGACAAGATAAAATGCTCCTATTGCCAACTCACTATAGATATCCACACCTATTACCCATCACTCCTATGATAGAAAACCGACAAAAGTACAAATATGAGAGCCCTAAGAATTCATGAAGTTATATGGAAAACACAAATAGCACAAATTTTATTAGAATTCACGAATATCTATACATAACAATAAAATTAGCATCTGTAGTGCTAAAATTACAACAATTTATTTCAACACTCCTACTATCTATTGCCCCCATATCTTATCCACGACAATGGCTAGAGCCACTAGTGGTATGAGAAACGCTAAGATCCCGACCAATAATTCGTAATCTTCGTCAGGAACGTATGTCAAGTAAATGACGAAGACAACAACGTACACGATCGCGAGAGTAGTAATAAGGTGCGGCATGTTGGAAGTATTAAATGAAAGGAATATGTTTGGTGGAAGAATGAAAATTAAAATGGGGTATATATAAGGAAAAACTAGCCATTATTTTACTATTCCTGACCGTTGGGATTTACTATTCATGACCGTTAGATTCTACTATTCATAGCCATTAGATTTTTACTATTCCTGACCGCTAGAAATCACTATTCACAGCAGTTGTATTTATTAGGTGGCGAGACATTCAAATTATTTCATCTAGTATGAATAAATCTAACGAAGTTACGTCTTCTTGAATACCGAATGAAAATTTTTAGACGACCCTTTTTCCATAACCTCTTACCCTAACAACCACTTCAAACTTGAATTCCGGGTTGGAATTCAGAATGACAAGGGGGTACTGTAGCAAACCGTAAAATTCCATTATAATTAGTAACCGTTAATTAAATATTAACCTCTGTTACTGTTTCTAATTACCATTTTTACGGGAAAATTTAAGATTTTCTTTATTATATTATTTTAACATAAACACGTTATCACGTAATTTACCAAATAACGGGACGAGCTCACACGCGAATCACGGAATCAAAATATACACAAAATATTATCAAATGGGCTAAATCAATCTCAGCCCAACTCCTAAATTCGTCCACTGTTCACAGAAGCCTGATACAAGCCCAAATCCTTTTATATTTTACTTTCTAGTCGACCCACACCTTTTTCCCTACACCTCGACCAACACAGACTGAATCTCGGGACGAGATTCCTTTCAACGGGGGGATACTGTAACCACTGGTAAAATTTCACTTTATAATAAACTATTACATATTCTACATAAAGAATACTTATCCGTTTTCTACGTATAATTTTTTTTATCTGATCATAACTACTATTTAATTTGACGTAACTCACATCCTCAATAAACGTGCTCACACGCGGACCGACACCAACCTACTTAATGTTAATTTCACATAAACATTTCCATATATCAAGAATAAAATCCTACGATATTTTATTTGCCGCTTTACATTAATTTGTTAACGTACGAATATTAAACGTTCAAAATAAACGTTTCCTATCTATTAGAGTTTTTACGAAACCCTAACTATGATTATGAGTAACTAAACCCTAAAACTCTAAAATACAACTCATCCAAAGTTAAGGTACAAGCTTCTAAAGCACAGAAACCCTAAATTCACTTTAACTCCCGATACGAGCCCTAAACTCACAAACCTATGATTTTATGTAATCAAATCACAAACCCTAATTACTAGGGACATGTTTTCTACAAATTATAAATGTACAAGTTTTTCAAGCCAAGGTACAAGTCATCAAAGCATAAAACCTAATATTAATATAAACTTCATTATAAACCTCAGCGTACTCATTTTAAAACACATTATCCAAGTCTTTTATGCACAAGCTTTAAAAATATATTTCTTACACTTAATAAACTTGAGTACAACACCCTAATGTCTAGAGTACAAGTGCTTATAGCACAAAACTAAAAACTATACCTTTATTACTTTTAAACTTAATTAAACTAACTTATATTTATTTTAACACAACCAAATATTGAAAATATATTTTCTATATTTCTTAAACCCTAATACAACCCTAACTAGCCTATGGTACAACCCCTTTAAGCATAATTTGATCCCTTTCTTTTTCCTACCGAATTCGACACAACACTTAAACAAACAAGCCCTAGTTTATTTTCTAATCAATCATTACTTAAACTAAACCCTAAAAACTAAGTTACTACTTCATTTAAACTTCATGTACAACTCACTATAGCCTAAGTACCAACAACTAAAGCTATTCGATCCATATGTTTATTATCTAGTTCGATTTTAACCAAGACCAAACTAAACCATTTCTAAACTTACAACTAAGTAAATCTTACACTATAAGGAATTTACTAGGTCTAGAATTACTACACATCACCATGTTCCTTGATATATACCATAGTCAAAGTTTGTAGGTAAATTCCATGGCCTAGATTCGAACCACCTCACCACCATCACATGGCACCACACAACCTTCAATACACCACCTCACCATGTCTCCCTCCCCTAGACAAGATGACTAGAATGATCAAGAACCCTAATTCCTTCACCCAATATAAATCGAACACCATTTTCCCCATTTTCTTCATATCATTCGGAATACCTAAAATAGCACCACACTCATTTTAACTACTGATCAAAGAGTCCAAATAGAAGCTAAGAAGGAGTTTGGAAAAGCCTAGGAAGAGGAGAAAAGTCTAGCATTCCATTTCCAAGCCAATTTGTCAAAATCTCTCATAATCGAATTATTAAACAAGTAAGTAATCTAGTCCCTTTTAATACCTTTTGTAAACTCTAAATACACTTAAACATGTTACTAAACAAGTTCTAATAGCAAGCTAGGTCAAAAACCATGATTTCTTATCTTTTTCTTTTCTATCGAGCACAAACAAACACCCTTTATTTATATATATATATTTTTATTTTTAGAACAATAGGCTATAAAATACTTTAAGAAGCAATTAGATAAGTTAATAATCATGTTACCATGCTTAAAAAGTTAGGTTGTAAATTTAAAAATAAAAAACCAAAACGTTTTCTTTTTCTGTTTCTTATCGAGAATCGGTCCCAAGTGGCCATATTTGGATAATTATTTCGACCATCAAATGAAGCCTATAAAATCTAGAACTTTGCCATCTTAAAGACCTCACAGCAAAGTAATTAAAGGAACACAAGCATCATTAAAATCTTGCCTCGCCTCATTTTTATTTGAGCCTCTTTTGGGCTGGTCGCACTTCAAAAACAAACGCCCCTTAGAAATCGACCCAACACCCTCACTTTGATAAATTATTGCGAGCAAACCACCATATCTTAGAACTTCGAAGTTGAACCGTTGGAAAGACCACCTAGCAAATTCTTAAAAGGATCAAGAATGTTGTAAAAATATCGCAAGGCCTCGCTTATATTAATTTTTCTTTTGGGCGATTTGAACAAAAACCAAACGCACCCTTTTTAATTCTTTTTAAAGCCATAAGCTAAAATATAAGCAAATAAGCTCTTTTCAGCTTATTTTCAAACTTATTATAACTTATTTCAATAAGTCATAGCAAGCCTCGCCTTTTTCTAAATCAAAAACGCGTTTAAAACAAATTTAGGACTTTTAACGAAATGTATTAAAACCTTAAGGGGTAAAACTTGCCAAAACTGAAAATTGGAGTTTTCTTGGGCCAAAAGTGAAATTATTTCAAAGTTATTAATATAAGGGCTGTTTTTGCCAATGATCCATAGTTGTGGGTATAAATTGTCACTTTTGAAACTATAGGGTAGAAACTGTCATTTTGCCAAAGTTAAGGGGTAAAAGTTGCCATTTTATGAAAGTTGAGTGGTGAAAATTGTCATTTTATGAAAGTTCAAGGGTATAAACTGTCAATATTTAAAACTATAAGGGTATAAAGCGTAACATTTTATAAGTATTATGGGAAATATATTTTGGCTCTGTTTATGATAAAAACTAATAAACGAGATACATTTATCTCATTAACAAACAAACGAAACATAAAAATGAAAATATGAAATATGATAAAATCTTATCATCCACCAACTTTTGAAGAGACTTCATGTTGTCTCATTTAACGTTTACCGTTAACCAAAACGTTACGATACGAATATTAAAAATCACATATATTTAAATACGAGTACTGAAACTTGATATACCAACCCAGGTCGAGTGTCGGAGCAGTTTATTTGAAATACTTGAATTGTTTTACATCCAGACTACTAAGGTGAGTCCATAGTCCCACTTTTATACATTTTTCAAACTTGTGGGGAGATACATGCTACAAACTGAACACAAGTATTTTTCTGTATGCTTTCCTGATTGATATTTGATGCGTGGTTTTGTAACCTTACAACAGGTTTTACCTCTCGAGGGATCTCAAGAGGCTTACAACCCCACCAGGCAGTGTACCTGACCGATGTAGTATAGTGTAGTGGTAAGTACGGGGGATTGATCGTTCTCCACAGGGAATAGTGTTCGTTAGGTGTGAAAGACTACTCTAATAGGTCTAAGGGTTGAGGAAGATTCTTTTTATGTTTTTATATTTTTTTATGAAAGCAAGTAAAATCTCGGGTTTTGAAGGAGTGGGCGGAATTAGTTGCTAGTCAACTAACCCAAATTACTACGAATGCAAATAAAATAAAATAACAAAAATGAAAATGTGGTGAGAAACTTATGTGTAGAGAAATGTGTTTACTTAGATTTCCTTACTCCCTAACTATCTTTTACCGGTTAATTAGTGTGTATTAGTCGCGTGGATGACGGGTGTATTCCTTAATACCATTCGTGGGGTGGCGTACTTACTTCCCCAACTCTACAAGCTCCTACTTCACTCCTATGTCGAGCCGGCTAGGAAGCTCCTAACATGGGATCACTAGAATTCGCTTGTGCATTAAATACAACCATAAAAACCTTTAGTACGCATTTGGTTCATGTTTCTTAAGACGTTCAAGCAAGTTACCGAATAGGAAGTTAGCCAGTTTTCTTAAGCCTAACATAGATAAACAATCATCCAATACAACTAATAACACACTAACAACCAATAATCAATAGCTAGGTTTCATTAGATCTAAGCAAACACAAGATAAATTTAGCCTAACATGTTAATCAAAAGATAAGAATAAGATAAAATCAAACAACACATAGACATATTGAATGATTAATTGATAACTTATCTTCAATGTAACATGGAAGATCTCAAGGCAAAAAGCCTTGAAAAAGGAGCTAAAATCGTCCTAGGGTTTTCTCCCAAAATTCCACACACTAAGCTCTCCCTAATGACAAAAAATTAGAAAACTATATATAGATTTTTGGATCTGACGGCGTCACGTTATGGAGTGTGACGCCGTCACCTCGCCGCTTCTAGGGTTCCCGGATGACCTTCTTGACGCCGTCCCTCTTTAGCTCTTCCAAAATCCATTCTGGCTTATCAAGGCTTGACGCCGTCAGCTCGTGAACGTGACGCCGTCCCCTTTTGATTTAAGCCGTGACGCCCTTGATCAAGTTAAAGCGTGACGCCGTCAGAATTCACATGCTATTTTCACTGGCTTATCATGAGTAAATTTCACGTCCACTTTTTCTTGCCAAAGCATGACGCCGTCCAGAGTTAATTGTGACGCCGTCAAAGGTAACTTTCAGCCGATTTTTGAGACTTTGTCGTTTTCTTCACTTTTATGCTCCAAAAACGTCCAAAATGCCTCCTTTTCCAGATTTCTCCTCAAAAGTACCTAAAATGACAAAAGGAACGATTTAGGGCGATATTTGATCAAATAAATACGATTTAGGGCTTAAATGACCCCTTAAAAGCGGTACACTTTTCGCTTCATCAAATACCCTTACACTTGAGATTTGCTTGTCCTCAAGCAAATGCGCTTTTATTCTAATCAAAATACAAGTTAGGGGTCATTTAATGCAAACATAAAAGTAATTACAACAAATAATCGTTCCACTTCAATCATAATAAGCACGGAGATTACATACTAGCACCTCACAAGTAGTGTTTAGATACTCACATCTCTCAAGTGTCATCAAAATAAATCTCATAAATGAAAACGGATAATATCTCTCACTACCTGTCATAGCAAATAGATTACCATAGGCTTGGGAAAGGATCGAAAACCTCCTCCACTAGGCGTAAGCACCAAAGATAAACTATCAAAGAGGGCTTTTACATAGGTTATATCGTTAGGTGTAGGGAAAAGGGAAGCACGGTTTTGTTGGATACGGGATATTTTACTGGTGGCGAGTTAAAAATCTTGATCGATTACATGTACTATACAATGTTGCTAAGCCAAGACTAGACTCGATCTTAAGCTAGAAACGAAATAACAAAAACAAAAACATAAAATAAACATAAAATGAAACGGGATGGTAGTCCGTATGTTTTTTCTATTTTTCTTTTTCTCATTTTTTTGTATTTTTCTTGATTTTTTTTTTTTTTTTTTTTTTTTTTTTTTTTTTTTTTTTTTTTTTTTTGCATACACTCTTGCCCTACCATCCAAAATAATACATCATAGGGGCATTGCATCCCCCTTACACTTGAACTTTTACATAACTTTACAAATAACTATTCTAATGACTCGAATTAAGATAATTGAAAAACTTGGAGTACTTTTAAAATATTTAGCACATATGGGGGTAATAAATGATGTTCTTCCCCATTACTCCATTACACTAGTACTTTACCCATGAGTCCCAATCGTCCCAAAACAATATGTACAAGGATATGACTCGACTTAGCAACCATGTAATCAACTAGATAATTAACTTGGGTTTAAACAAATGTTGTAACAATAATGCACTAAAGATGAGTGCATACAAGGTAGGCTAAGGCGATTTGGGTGTACATTTTAGTGGGGTGTAAACAAATTCTTCCTTTAAGTAAAATGCTTAAAGGTCGAAACGAAAAGATAGGCTCTGAGGGGTGTACTAGGGGTATCGTGTACTAAAAATGAGTACAACGCAAAGGGGTGTGGGAGAATTACTTGACCAATGTAGCCAATGTAATTATAACAAAAACACAGGTGTAAAACAATGGGTTAATCCTAATGCCTCTTATCATGTAGTAAATCTAACTACACGAATGTAGTCTCACTTGTGGCCTCGGAATGGTCCTAACGCAAGTTCTAGAATCTAAGTGCTACCGGTACACACATCATAGCATAAATGCTTTTCCTACCAATTCTAGGGGTGAACCTCACATATTTGGGGTGGAAAATTTTTTAGTGGTACGGTTTTTGTGCTAGTCATATAACTCCTATCCATGAGACGCTCATTAAGATCAAAGTTTCACTCCTAAATGTTGTAAAAAATTTTAAATTTGGCACTAAAATTGCCCTAACAGGTATTTATCTCAGTTTTATTACACATCTACCATTAAACAAACAAAAATCAAGCGCAATGGCATTCTCTAAAATCGTACTTTTACCCTCCCCTTACACTTAAGATGAACATTGTCCCCAATGTTCAAATAACAAGATGTAAAAGCAAAAAGTAAAAGAATGAAATCAAATACTCCCCTGATTCGCTCGGTGGATAGTGAAATTACACGGTTAGATCTTCCTCCAAAGTAATGTAGAAGCTCCATGACTAATGCATCGCCACAAGCTTGATTCAAAACATTTCCTTGTCCAAAATAACCTGTTAAACCTGAGAAAACAAACACGAAAACCTGCATAACATCGGCGGGATAAAATCTATCTATAAGGATATAATGCTTGTGGAATGATAACTTTGCAGATTCCTGGAGATTATAAGTTGGAGATTTTAATAAAAACTTTTTAAAAACAAAACTTTTAAAAATTTCTGGAAATTAAATCTGACGCCGTCAGGTTATAAACCTTGACGCCGTCAGAAATGACCTGACAAAAATTTTCATTTTAAGTTTCCGGAAAATTTCTGGAAAAACCTTTACCTTACTTCCTGGAATTCCTGCAAAACATCATTATGACTCGATACAAGCATTTGACTCAAACAAATACTAATATGTATGTTAATTTATTATTATTATGATTCATGTTAATTTGTGTTCTAATAAACCGATTTAGATTTCCCTTACACTTAACTTTTGCAAAATACCTTTATATGTAGTTAAGACGAAGTTAAAAACAACATAAAGCATTTTCACAAATTAGTTTTGAACATGAATCAATAAGAATAAAAATTAAACACACATACGGAAACAAATAAAATCAAACAAACAAATAAATAAACACACAAAGCAAATAAAACAAATAAAGCTTGGGTTGCCTCCCAAGAAGCGCTTTTCTTTATTAACGAGTCTTGTAGCTAGACTCAAAGTCACGTACATTACGTGACTCCATCATTGGTCACGGTTCCTAGGCCATTCTCCTTCCCGGTTTTATATTCCGGTCCTAATTTCAAACAATCCTTGTAGAAACCGAATATCCTTTCCATAACATAGTCTACTCCTTTACTTCTATCCTCATCATTCCTATAGTAGACCGCTTGTTTGAGCTCCTTCTCAACATTTGACAAGTGTTGGAATTGTTCTATCTTATATGGCATTTGGTAGCTTACTTCATCGGTCTCATCCTTAAATCTAACTATCCCTAAGGAAGGTTCATAAGTCATTCTAGAGACCTCAACAAATGGTTTTCCAAAAACCACTTGAGTCAAGGATGCATCGACTATTGGGCGGATATCTTCTACAATTACAAAGTCGGTGACATAGGTGAAGTTTCCTACATAAACCGGTAATCCCTTAACTCTTCCCGTGAAGTTACTCATCCAACCCTTGTCAGGGAACATCCTATACCCAAGTTGATTCTTCATTATCAAGTTGTAGTGGGCTCTAGTCATGATGTTTATGGGCGATCTAAGGTCGATGTAGGCTTTCCACACATGCAAATGTCCGATGTTGCATGGTATGTTGAGATTAGAAGGGTCGCCTATTTCAATGATTGGTCTACCTAGGAGGTATGGTGTCTCGGGGGCATCGAATAAGTTTGTATGATATGCGCGCTCTTCCTTAGTGGGTAGCCTATTGAAGTAGTCCTCATCATCATCTACTTCTTCAATCTCACTTGTCCTAACTTCCTTATCAACCTCGACTTTCTTATCCTCATCCTTAGGTTCACTATTATCCTCATTCCTATCAATTGGTTTAATAGTGACAATGTTGACAAAGTGGACGTGTTTGGATGAAGAGGGGTCTTTTACTTGGGGTCCGCTATTTGTGTTCCTAGCGTCCTTATGTGGAGGTGATAACACTTGGTTATGGAGAGCTTTCAACAAGTTGTCAATTTTATTGGTCATCTCCGTTTGTTGTTGATTGAATTCGGTCTCGAATCTAGCTATCCGAGCTTCTTGAGATGCCATAAATTGGGAAATCAATCCTTCAAAGTTATTGGTACTACCATTGCCGGAAGGATTGTTGTTGAAAGTACGGTTCGAGTTGGAACCGCTTGATTGGAAACGATTAGGTGGGTTGGAAGAATTGGTTTGTTGCGTGTTTTGGTTTTGTTTCCACCTAAGGTTCGGGTGATTTTTCCATGAGGGGTTGTATGTATCACCGTAATGGTTTGGCTCGGGTTTGGAAGTGTACCACTTGTCTCCCGCTCCGTCGGTACGCGAGGATGCGTAGTCCACAAAAGCTTGTTCGGGGAGTTCCATGCAATCACGAGTGTCGTGGGGACCACTACATAATTCACATGAAGAAGTGATTTTGTTCACTTGGCTTGAAGGTTTAGGAGCCTCGTAGGATTTCATGAGAAACTTGACTTGGTCTTCAAGTTCTATGATCCTACGGTCGGAAGTGCTTGAATTGTTCGAAGGCAAAGATATTGCCTTGACCGTTTTATTCAAATCACGGGGATCACTCCAACTTTCGTTGTCATAAAGAGCAAGATCCTCTAGGAGAGCCCATGATTGTTCCGCACTTAGATCACGTAGCTTGCCACCGGCCGATTGGTCAATGGTTTGCCTCGTGGAGAGATTGATATGGTCATAGAAGATTTGGACTTGGAGCCAAAGTTCTATGCCATGGTGAGGGACCTTTTGGAGTAAGTCCTTGAATCGAGTCCATGCCTCGTAGAGAGTTTCGCCTTGACGTTGTTGGAACATCAAGATATCATTCCTTAGCTTGGTAGTTCTCCCCGGTGGGAAAAACTGAGCAAGGAAACGAGTGGTGAGATCATCCCAAGAGGTAATGGATCCTGCGGGTTGACGTTCTAGCCACTGACTAGCTTGGTCCCGCAAAGAGAATTGGAAGAGACGCAATCGGGTCGTCTCTCGAGTGGCAACATCAAGGTCTATAGAATCAACGATTTTAAGAAAGTCCTTGAGATGTTGATTAGGATCTTCAGAACGAAGTCCATGGAATGCGCATCCGCTTTGCACCAACCGGATGGTGTCGGATCGCAAGGGTGTGACATTGGCTCCTTGAGTGAGCTCAATGGTGTTTCGATAGCCATGGTGGCTAGGACGGGAATACTCTCCTAAAGTACGGGCTCTAGGAGGTGGTGGTGGTTGTTGTGGTGGTGGGTTGTGGGGGTTAAGGATATTACCATCTTCCATGATGTCGGATGGTAATGGTTACGAACAAAGACACGAAGAAAATAGATAGTCTAAAGAAAACCTAGAAAAAGAAAATAAAAATCTCACTAGAAAGGAATCTAGTGAGTAGACCTAATAGAAATAACAATTCAACCTAAACAATAACTATTCCCCGGCAACGGCGCCAAAAACTTGATGCGTGGTTTTGTAACCTTACAACAGGTTTTACCTCTCGAGGGATCTCAAGAGGCTTACAACCCCACCAGGCAGTGTACCTGACCGATGTAGTATAGTGTAGTGGTAAGTACGGGGGATTGATCGTTCTCCACAGGGAATAGTGTTCGTTAGGTGTGAAAGACTACTCTAATAGGTCTAAGGGTTGAGGAAGATTCTTTTTATGTTTTTATATTTTTTTATGAAAGCAAGTAAAATCTCGGGTTTTGAAGGAGTGGGCGGAATTAGTTGCTAGTCAACTAACCCAAATTACTACGAATGCAAATAAAATAAAATAACAAAAATGAAAATGTGGTGAGAAACTTATGTGTAGAGAAATGTGTTTACTTAGATTTCCTTACTCCCTAACTATCTTTTACCGGTTAATTAGTGTGTATTAGTCGCGTGGATGACGGGTGTATTCCTTAATACCATTCGTGGGGTGGCGTACTTACTTCCCCAACTCTACAAGCTCCTACTTCACTCCTATGTCGAGCCGGCTAGGAAGCTCCTAACATGGGATCACTAGAATTCGCTTGTGCATTAAATACAACCATAAAAACCTTTAGTACGCATTTGGTTCATGTTTCTTAAGACGTTCAAGCAAGTTACCGAATAGGAAGTTAGCCAGTTTTCTTAAGCCTAACATAGATAAACAATCATCCAATACAACTAATAACACACTAACAACCAATAATCAATAGCTAGGTTTCATTAGATCTAAGCAAACACAAGATAAATTTAGCCTAACATGTTAATCAAAAGACAAGAATAAGATAAAATCAAACAACACATAGACATATTGAATGATTAATTGATAACTTATCTTCAATGTAACATGGAAGATCTCAAGGCAAAAATCCTTGAAAAAGAAGCTAAAATCGTCCTAGGGTTTTCTCCCAAAATTCCACACACTAAGCTCTCCCTAATGACAAAAAATTAGAAAACTATATATAGATTTTTGGATCTGACGGCGTCACGTTATGGAGTGTGACGCCGTCACCTCGCCGCTTCTAGGGTTCCCGGATGACCTTCTTGACGCCGTCCCTCTTTAGCTCTTCCAAAATCCATTCTGGCTTATCAAGGCTTGACGCCGTCAGCTCGTGAACGTGACGCCGTCCCCTTTTGATTTAAGCCGTGACGCCCTTGATCAAGTTAAAGCGTGACGCCGTCAGAATTCACATGCTATTTTCACTGGCTTATCATGAGTAAATTTCACGTCCACTTTTTCTTGCCAAAGCATGACGCCGTCCAGAGTTAATTGTGACGCCGTCAAAGGTAACTTTCAGCCGATTTTTGAGACTTTGTCGTTTTCTTCACTTTTATGCTCCAAAAAAGTCCAAAATGCCTCCTTTTCCAGATTTCTCCTCAAAAGTACCTAAAATGACAAAAGGAACGATTTAGGGCGATATTTGATCAAATAAATACGATTTAGGGCTTAAATGACCCCTTAAAAGCGGTACACTTTTCGCTTCATCAATATTGCCTAAGTTTACACTGTTGCCCATATAAAAAGACCCTCGTATCATGAGCCATTAATCACTTGCGAGTGAACACGAATTTAGTGAATAGATCTATTGGAGGTTGACGACCCATTTGTACTAGCCGGATAGATAACGATATTGTTAGCCGGATTGATAGACAAATGCACTATATTTGAGATTAAATAGGAGAATGGCAAACTCCTACCGGAGGGCATTATTACTTTCATTTAATTATGTCAGTAATTAACATCATTTCGGTGATGTTCCATTGTTAAGGTTTGCGTCTCATGAGGCTTAGGGCTATATAATGAATTGCGATATTATTGATTTACTATTACTCAACTTGTGTTCAACCAATTATTACTACATAAACACTGTGAATTCACTCAACCTTTATGTTTGTGGAAAACTAGAAGGGGGGGGGGGTTGAATAGTTTTACCGGTTTTAAATTTGTTTTAAAAACTTTGCTTTGGAAAACTTTGATTCGAATCTTATGTGCAATCAATTAACACCAATATGAACAACACACTATACTAACTATTTATAAGTAATGAAAGTAAAGAGAAGAGATGGAAAGATCAAACCGGGACAAAAGGATTTATTGTGGTTCGGCTATGAAGCTCTTCTTCGCCCTACTCCACTCTCCGAGTACCACACTCGAGAGTTTCAAGCACTATGTCAACAACCTCCCTTTAGGCGGAGAAAACCGTACACGTCGCTTATCCTATTTCTGACACTAAGCTAGATGTCGAGTACTAATCTTTGCTAGCACCAATCTACCACGATCCACTTGATCCATTCTACTTCACACAAGACTCGATCTACCCGATTTACCTATGATCCACTTGATCAATCACACAAGCCCAATGGCTTCAAGGGATCTTCAAGATCTCACAAGATCACAATGATCAACCCTTACTTGACTCAATCTATCATATCTATCCTTGATCAATCTTGATCAACACACAAGCCCAATGGCTACAAGAGATATTCACTATCTCTATAAGATCACAATGATCTTTCCTCACACTCTCTCAAAAGAAAAATAATCTTGATGTATGCTATGATACAATCAAGAGTGTAACAAATGTTACAAGTGCTTCTACCTACAACTACAACACTTTGTATCTACTTGGATACCTTGTGTTCTTCTCTTGCACTTGAAGAGGAATGAAGAGGATCTCTTGGATGGATGATTGGATCACTTTTAAACAAAAGAAAAACCTAACTAAATGATCAAGAAGAGAAAATGTGAAAAGGGTATTGAACTCAGAAAGTTCTGTGTGAAAAGGGATGCCCAAGAACTGTGAACAGGGCTGGTATTTATAGGCAGAGAAAAAATGGCCGTTACAGGGACACGGTACCACTAAAGTTCACACGGTACCACTAAATTTAGTGGTACCGTGCCAGACAAAAAACGCTCCTCTTTTTGTCTTTTCTGGTGAAAACTTATTTGGGGAAGTTTAGAGCTGATTTTGGGGGGAAAAATAGTTGTTATGTATTTTAAACTTATTTTTCCGTTAAAACATTTCTTAATTATTCAAAAATAATTTGTAAAGTATATTTTTGAAAAAATGTTTTGTCACATAAAAATGTGATGTCTAAAACTCAAATTCACTTCTTTGATCATTTATCAAGTTGTAAATTTGTTCTAGAGTGATTTGTGTAGAAACGGGAACTTTCGATTAAAAACTTGTTTACGTTAATTTTAACATAACATGTTTTCACATTTTGTCATCCTCAAAACATGAAGTAATCGAAAGATATAAATAAAGTTTTTAGAACATTATTTGCATCAACAATCTCCCCTTTTTTGATGATGACAAAACATAAACTCATTTTAAGTTAAAATTAGTTTTAACAAGTTTTTAATAAGTTTACTCCCATTTCTCCTCTTTTTTGTCAAAGCAAAAAGGTTGCTAAGGCTCCCCCTTGATGTATACTCCCCCTCATTTAGAGAACACCAAGGAATCGAGCAATGGTTCTTGCTACAAAACAAGGTTAGATAACAAGTATACAATATCTAACATGTAGCACTTAGGACAAATATCCAACCACAAAAAGAATGACTAAGTAGCCAAGCATAAAAATAAAAATGAAACAACCACATAAAAAGAAAAGGCCCATTCATTCATAAAGAAGAAAATGTGTCATACAAAGGTATGACTACAAAACATAAAGAGACAAGAAACATAAATCCTAAATGGCTAGAGGCAAGCTTCATTTCCAAGAGGGGTCCTAAGGGTTTATTGTTGGAAACTAAACATGGACATGTTTAGTTATGTGGGCTAGTAGGAGGTGGTGAGGGTGATATGATTGGAGGAGGTGGTGGTGTCAAGAGATGCTCCACATAGGAGAACATGAAGTGAATCTCATCTCTCAATGAGAAGATGAGGTTACAGTTGTGGAGGCAACATAGGCAATTAGCACTATGTAGATCAAAGGGATGAGGTTGGATGGGTTGTGCCATGATAGGGGAAGGAGGTGGTGGTGAGTTTGTTGGTGATGGAGTTGGCATGGCATAGTCTAATGGAGTTATGGGGTGAGAGTGTGTAATCCATTGAGGATGGTATGGTGTTGAGGGAAGGAGATGATGAAGATGTTGTGTAGGTAGAGGATGTTTTGGAAGGTGCATTAGGTGGAGATGGTGAGTTGGGAGTAGCTTGGGAAGGTGGTGTCATTGCTTCATCATCTTTTGTAAGATCCACAAAGAGTGGTCTTGAAGGTGGTCTTACGGTTATCCTAGGTTTCTTTGAGATGTGGGTGGTGGATTCTTGTGTGGATGACATGGTGTTTGGGTGATGTGAGGTTGAAGATGAAGTGCAAGATAAGCTTGCAAAGGTGAAGCCTTATATAGGCAAGATAGGTGAAATTTGAATTAAAGTGGATGGGAGTGTCCTATGGTGTAGCAAGGGAATCTTAGGGTGTATGTGAGGTTGCAAAATTTGCAGGTTTGAGGTTAGGGTTGTAGGGATTTAGGAAGAACAGTGAAAATCCATCAAACAGGGGCACGATACCTCTAATACCACACGGTACCGTTAAATTTAATAGTACCGTGGCCTATTTAACGGTACCATGACACTGTAGTCACGAATTTTCCTGTGCAGGCTAGTTCTGGGCAGCTAGAGGGATGTTTTCTAGGGGAACTATTTCCTGGAAATGTTAGTGCCTCAAACCACTAAAGATTTATTTTCCTAATATGTCCTATGTTAAGCTACTCCTAGCAAGTAAAGATTATCATGTATTTTGCCAAGATAATCCATAAGCATGCAAGCATAAGGGACAAGATAAGCTATCATCAAAATATCACATAAAATATTCATGCAAGGTGATAGATTAAATGTTAAGTATGCAAGATAACAAAGACTAGTAATCCCTAATTAACTTAGATAAGTCCTAATAGGAGATATAAACTCCTCCTTAACTACTTATGACTTGAGCCTTCTACCGTTCTTGTCACATTCTCGTCTTGACCATGCATCTCATTCTCATGATTTGGATCATCAAAGGGTGCATAGTGGGTGGATGATTTGAAAATGAGAATGGATGAGACATATGACTCGTTTAGGGGTTTCATGACGGGTTTGAAGAGTGAATATTGAGGACTACGAAGGTAAGGGTGAAAGTTCATGAAGTGGTGATAGAGATGGGTTAGGAACATCCCATAGGGTATCAATTTATTTTTGTTACCCTTGAGATGTACAATTCGCTTAGCGAAGAAGTAGGCGAGATTGTATGGTTGTTGGGTGAGGAGACAGTAAATTATGTGAGCACAACACGCCGGAAGATGCTCATGATTTCTTGTTAGACTTAAAGCATTTTCTCGCAGGATGACTGCCCAAGATAGTAGTTCATGACGAACCTCTTCCAAACAAATTTTCGTTGGATTTGGGTAAGAGGTGTACTTATGAGTACGAATGAGTTTGGTTAGTTCGGTTGGAGAGGGTATGTAGGAACAATATGGACTATCCTCTTCACGATAGTTGAAGAGAGACTCAAGACACCAATCTTCAGTATAGGCACATTGCCCATGATTGGGAATACGAAGAATTTGAGCAAATTGCTCAAGGGTTATGACAAATTTGAAACTTTGGATCCAAAACCAAAGTGACAAAGATTGATCCTCATTACGTACGAGTTCAATTTGTCGAAAGAATTCCAACACAAAACGAGGACAAATGTGCTCGTTTATGTGGAGTAATCAATCGAATCCTATAGCTCTAAATGAAGTGTTGATGTCCCTATGATAAACTAAGGATGGATCAACGACTCGACCTTCATGAAACCGACGGGTTTCAAGATTGACATAGGCACGAATATGGTAACCGGGTGTTGTGGGTTCACGAGAGATTTCAGGTGTATAGGTGTCGGTTAGGAGATGATCAAAATCATATTCATGAGACATTTTTGTTACCTATAAGAAAATTTTTAAAGAAAAATTAAAATTAAGAATGGTTGCTTTAAAGACACGTGCCTAGTATGTGCCTATATGCAAACCATGTGGAGGTGCGGTAATCTCGACTCTAAAACTAAAAATAATGAGATTACCCTAACGCTCCTAACTTCACTTTTGCTCAAACGAATATGTTGAGAAATACATATTAGTTATGTAATTCGATCAATATTCGTGAGATCATGTATGCATGAGAAAAGGTTTTTAGTTTGTATCAACAATGCACGAAAAATGTTTCGTGATCCTAATTTCGTGAAATTTTTTCGAAAATGATTGAATTGGGGTGTTTGGGCGACTTCAAAATTTTGAAAAATTTGAGTGTTGATGACTCCTAACCCTAATTGCATGTTTCCTAAACATGATTCCTCTTAAACTTTCTTAATCTAATAAAAATAAGGTTTGAACCAAAATGTGTGGTTTAGGTGGGTTTATGAAAATCCTATGTTAAGGGAATCATGGAGGTTATGCATTATCTAATCCTAGTTCTAATTGAAAAATCTCAATTCAATTTTTATGTAAGAACAAATCCTAGACTCAAAAATTAAAGAGAAATTAGAGTAAAATGACTTACAATTTTTGTTGAGAAGTGAAATTAGTTGATAATTTTGAAAAGTAATGTCTTGAATATGATCTTGGAAGAGTGTGATTGAGTATTGGGTTGTGAGGTTTGGCTTTGACAGCAACGGAGGAAGTTGGGAAAGTTTAAAAGTGAATAGTGTGGGAAGAGAGGACTGAAAAACGGGATTTTTCAGATACAAGGTTCCACGGTACCGTTAAATTTAACGGTGATGTGCCACTTTAGTGGTGCCGTGATCTGCTGGGATGGTTTTTCGTCCCATTTTGATTTTTGATGGATAAGTCTCGCTGTTTTAGTGAGACTTCTTGACACGAGGAAATAATTTATACCTAATAAATTCTTTTGACGAGGGGAACCTAAACTAGACAGAACGAGACACGCGAGATGACTTCAAGAGTCATGAGATTTATGGAATATGTTCCATCATTCCTAGACCTAGACGAAGGTAGTTGAAGGATTCTCGTTTGAGAGGTTTGGTTAGGATGTCGGCGATATTGTCCTGAGAAGGAACTTTCTCAAGTCAATATCACCTTTATTATCACACATGATGGTAACATCATCTAGATGGATGTCATAGTCTGTAAGAGCTTGTTTCATCCATAGTGCTTGTTGACATGCCTTTCCGGCGCTTACGTACTCGGCTTCGGTCGTGGAGATAGCAAGAGCCGTTTGTTTCTTGGAGAACCAAGAAGTTATGCAACAACCCATGAAGGTACAAACGCCACTCGTACTTTTTCGATCCACATAATCTCCCGCATGATCAGAGTCGGCATAGACAATAGTTTCTACACCGGTCCCCTTGGGATAGAATAGTCCCAAGTGTATAGTGCCTTTAATGTATCGGAAGATACGCTTAACCGCTTCAATGTGAGAGGTTTTGGGATCCTCTTGGAAGCGAGCACAAAGGCAGACACTAAACATGATAACGGGCCTACTTTCCGTTAGGTAAACTAATTTACCTATCATGCCTCTAACCTAGTACTATCCGCGCACTCACCTTCATCGTCTCTTGTGAGATTCGTTTCCAAGGACATGGGCATTAATATATATATAATATATAGTATATATTTTAGTATACATAGACTAAAGGACATACTATCTTCAAGTGATAATATATGAGTGCCAGGACATAAACTTAATTCACTCATCATACTCATCTTCAAGTTTGCCGCGCATGATCTTTGAGCGATCATTGTTCATTTCTGGACAAGTTGATTTTAGCATAATTGTCTTCGACAAATATTTGAGTCATGATGAGATATGATTTCAGTTTCTCTGTGAAAAGCACGTTATGATTTTTATGGATCAACAAATCCTGGAGGTTGTACAACATATACCTCCTTGTTGACAAAACCATTTGGGGAATGCACTTTTCACGTCCATAATGTCAGTGCCTACTTAGTAAGATTCTAATAACACTACGCGCTTAACGTTTCTACTAACAAAGAGGGTTTTAAGGAAGCGTACCTTAGCCTGAGGTGATGTCCTTAAAACTAGAAGACTAGACTCCTTTTATTGAACGCTAAGCAATATAAGACACGACTCGACTTTGCTTTACAAGATTAGTGCAATCACTAATCATACTCCATTAGTTGGACTTCAAGTATATTTACAACCATGTTTATCTAGCAAAATAGAAGCTCAAACATTTGGTCCCCAATATCTCATGGGTCCAAAGTTGTTAGTGTTTAACATCCTACGCATTTGTTGCATTTATTTAGGATGTGAGAATGGAGGACACATTTCCCATGGTAAGTAACTTTGTGATTGATGGTCATTCCAAGTTACGGGAAAGTTACTTGGATAACTTTGTCTTCTAAAGTTACCTCTCGGTAGAGGAGTTCTTGACCGAGGTGTGGGAACATTTGTTCTTCTAGGTGAAGGGGTCTTTGATCTAACATCAAGTTTTACAAGACCAAGATCGGCGGTTGACAAGGATTTGTAAATACTTTTGACTTCCTTTTTACTAGCACTAGGTACTTCTACATTATTAATAACCAGGTGACTTGGTTTAGGACTTAGGTTATTTTTCAAGATTGACCCATATCTGACTTCAAAACCAGACGGTACCACGGTACCACTAATTTTAGTGGTGCCGTGTGTACCTTTAGTGGTGCCGTCACCTACAGACTCAAATACTTCAGGCTTTACAAATTTTAATGTTTTCAAGCATATCATTAAGTGCCTTTGTTTCTTCTTCAAACTTAATGATTCTCAAAGCATTTTCTTTGAGTTTCTCATTCTCTACTTGAAGACTTATACATGACCTACATCCTACGTCTACTTCTTTATTATTCTCAAGTCTTTTGACTTGATCCTTAAGTTCTAAAACTTGCAATTCGAGTTCATGCAATTTTAATTTTAGTGTTTTGTTTCTACCTAAAATTTTTGAACTTACTTCGCATAGTTTATTGTATTCGTCATTTAGTATGTTATCATCTATTGACGAATTATCATCACTATAATAAGAAGAGTCGGAATGTACCTCATTAGAAGCTTGAGCAATTAGGCATGTTTCATCGTTGGGCTTCTTCTCTTCTTCTTCACCACTATCACACCAAGAGCCTCCTATGAAAGCTCTTTGGTTGTTGGATTTTGGTGGTTTAGGACATTCTCCTATGAGGTGATTAGGATCTCCGCATCTAAAGCATTTCCTATCACCTGTCCCTTTCTTTTCAACTCGGTTCTTTTGTGATGTCTTCTTTTCATCACGAGGTTGGCTAACGAACCTACCTCTTCTCCTAAAGAACTTTTTAAAGTCCCTAAGCGCTAACGCATATTCTTCATCTTCACTATCGGAACTCGAACATTCCTCATCACTAGACTCCTTCTTGGCTTTCAATGCTAGAGATCTAACTCTCTCGCCTTTGCCTTTAACTATATCGGAGTCTTTCTTGATTATCATCTCGTGAACCTTCAAGTTTCCTATTAGTTCATTGAGTGATAATGTCGCCAAGTCCTTTGACTCTTCAATGGCGGTGACCTTTGCTCTCCATTTAGGATGTAGAGCCCTAAGAAACTTCCTAACATAATTCTTGCTAGAGTAACCTTCATCAAGAGCTTTAAGACTAGTGATAATAGTATTAAATCTAGCAAAAGCATTATCTATTGACTCATCTTCCGAAATGGAAAATTGTTCATATTGTTGAACAAGAAGATATATCTTGTTCTCTTTGACTTGGTTATTACCTTGGTGAGTGACTAACAAAGTTTTCCAAATATCTTTTGCCGTATTACACTGAAAATTCTTTCAAATTCTTTTTTAGGCAAAGCATTGTAAATCATCATTTTAGCCTCATCATTTTTGGCTAATTTTCTTTTAAGTTCATCACTTTGTTTATCATAAGAAACTATTTCATCCTTTTTAGTTTCTGGATTCTTTTGAATCGGTTGAAAGTCACCCTCGGTAATAACATGCTAAGGATAAATGTCTTTTGACTTCACATACGTTTCGAATCTTTTTTTCCAATATATAAAACAATTGGTTTCGAAAAGTGGTGGTCTTTGCATAGAATGCCCTTCTAGATATTTGTCGGAATTCATTGATCGATTCAAGTTTTAAAATACAATTTACTTTAAAATCTTGACTGACGTGGCTTCTGATATCAATTGTGGAAAACTAGAAGGGGGGGGGGGGGGGTTGAATAGTTTTACCAGTTTTTAATTTGTTTTAAAAACTTTTCTTTGGAAAACTTTGATTCGAATCTTATGTGCAATCAATCAACACCAATATGAACAACACACTCAACTAACTATTTATAAGTAATGAAAGTAAAAAGAAGAGATGAAAAGATCAAACCGGGACAAAAGGATTTATAGTGGTTCGGCTACGAAGCTCTTCTTTGCCCTACTCCACTCCCCGAGTACCACACTCGAGAGTTTCAAGCACTATGCCAACAACCTCCCTTTAGGCGGAGAAAACCGTGCACGTCGCTTATCCTATTTCCGACATTAAGCTAGACGTCGAGTGCAAATCTTAGCTAGCACCAACTACCATGATCTACTTGATCCTTTCTACTTCACACAAGACTCGATCTACCCGATCTACCTATGATCCACTTGATCAATCACACAAGCCCAATGGCTTCAAGAGATCTCCAAGATCTCACAAGATCACAATGATCAACCCTTACTTGACTCAATCTATCCTATCTACCCTTGATCAATCTTGATCAACACACAAGCCCAATGGCTACAAGAGATATTCACTATCTCTATAAGATCACAATGATCTTTCCTCACACTCTCTCAAAAGAAAAATAATCTTGATGTATGATATGATACAATCAATAGTGTAATAAATGTTACAAGTGCTTCTACCTACAACTATAACACTTTGTATCTACTTGGATACCTTGTGTTCTTCTCTTGCACTTGAAGAGGAATGAAGAGGATCTCTTGGATGGATGATTGGATCACTCTTAAACAAAAGAAAAACCTAACTAAATGATCAAGAATAGAAAATGTGAAAAAGGTATTGAACTCAGAAAGTTCTGTGTGAAAAGGGATGCCCAAGAACTGTGAATAGGGCTGGTATTTATAGGCAGAGAAAAAATGGCTGTTACAGGGACACGGTACCACTAAAGTTCACACGGTACCACTAAATTTAGTGGTACCGTGCTAGACAAAAAACGCTCCCCTTTTTGTCTTTTCTGGTGAAAACTTATTTGGGGAAGTTTGGAGCTGATTTTTTTTGGGGGGGGGGGGGGGGAAATAGCTGTTATG
Organism: Artemisia tridentata subsp. tridentata; assembly: GCA_021014915.2. Taxonomy (NCBI): domain Eukaryota; kingdom Viridiplantae; phylum Streptophyta; class Magnoliopsida; order Asterales; family Asteraceae; genus Artemisia; species Artemisia tridentata. The sequence goes on from CP139506.1 coordinate 299,710,326, forward strand.
TATTTTAAACTTATTTTTCCGTTAAAACATTTCTTAATTATTCAAAAATAATTTGTAAAGTATATTTTTGAAAAAATGTTTTGTCACATAAAAATGTGTGTCTAAAACTTAAATTCACTTCTTTGATCATTTATCAAGTTGTAAATTTGTTCTAGAGTGATTTGTGTAGAAACGGGAACTTTCGATTAAAAACTTGTTTACGTTAATTTTAACGTAACGTGTTTTCACATTTTGTCATCCTCAAAACGTGAAGTAATCGAAAGATATAAATAACGTTTTTAGAACATTATTTGCATTAACAGTGTTGACTTTTTAGCATGTTTTATCTCAGGTAACTAAAAGTACGACTTAGCACGGAGTGGCTATGGACTTTATTCTTATAAAAAGAGCGTCCATTTTGTTATCATTCAAATAAATAATATACTTTTATAATGTATTTCAGAATCTCCCGCTGGGACCTCTATTATGTGACTCTGATTTAAATAAATGAATGATAACTACTTTATCTAAAACGTCTCTTTTTGAGTCGTTTTCTATTATTATGACTGTGATACCTGAAGTAATACCCCAAACCTAATTCCGCTGCGTATCTCAAAAGTGGGGGTGTTACAGATTGGTATCAGAGCCATGGTTATAGAGAACCAAATGTTTTCAAACATTGGACTATAACTACACTTTCAAAATAAATGATTTTACACCATACGATTTTACGCCCTCCGTGTCTGCATATCACCGTGCTCAGTACATTACCTATTAGGATAATTTTACACTAATCTTTACACGCTTGATATTTACTCTACACACTTTACTATTTCACGTTTACTTTTACTCCTTTAATGTTATTAATTACTATTTTCGGATTACTACAGTAACATGCCTACAGACTCACACCATAACACCTCACCATCGGACATGAAATCTGATGATACCTTACCATATATCACCTCACCCATAGTTCCTAGCACATTGACTACTAACAGTGTCGAATACCCCACCTATGACACCTGTTACACTAAGTAAACCAGATTCACCCATATCTAAAGACCCGTACGTACTAGCTAGACGGACATATAATTAGTATATGCAGACTCAGCAGTGACTGCCTGCAACTGATTCAAAAACTCCATTACCTATACCACCACTCCCACCTGCCCCGGTAGCCCGGCGCAGAAAAGTCAGGATTTTAGCACCTTATGAGCCCGAACCTTTTATGACACCATTTCGGAGCCACCTCAATGGACCTATTAAGAAGGTACACCTACGCTTAGTGCCGATTATACCACCATTTCCACCTTACTCCCCTACTTCACCCTAGACATGATAGGGATGACACCCTCAACACCTTCCAAGTATCAGTACGCATCACCACCCCTACGACCCGACCACCTGTTCCACCAACTCACCCAGACTTAACCATTTACACCCCACCAACGGGAGCCGACTCCTAGAGAGAATTTACCCTCTCAGGTCTCCCTCATCATTACTACTTCCCACCTGCTTTCACTCCTCCAGCCCGAGTCCTCGAGACTGGAGAGAGCTTCAGGACAACAGTTGCCCACACGCCTACTCCTCCCACCATCATGACGCAACTGGAACGTCATGAGGAATTAATCGATACACTCCTGAACGTCGTTGACAGAACACCACTCACGGCCGACGGCACCCTACATGACCTTTTATCCGACAAGATGGACCTTCAGGATGGACTGACGAGGTTTCAGTCAGAGATATTCGAGACACGCTCCTACATGACAATTTTACAATGAGAAATGCAGAGGCATATTAACCTGCTGCATGGAACGTTAATAAAAGACCTTGTATCGTTTGTTTTGTAAAAAAAAAAAAAAAAAAAAAAAAAAAAAAAAAAAAAAAAAAAAAAAAAAAAAATCGATCAAGTTATTAATATTATGTTACTATATCCAGACCTGCCATGATATTACCTACGATTATTATGATTCCTTATACCTGCCATAACTAGGCTATGACTAGAGAATTCTCTAAGACTAATTTCGGAAGAAAACTTTATGAATGAAGAGAAAGTTGCTGAACTTCAGCTTTTGTAGATGAATCAGTTTGTTCCTTAGCAGTTCTATACCAAGAGTTGATTATTTATCTACGATATTACCCAGACACATCGTAATTTTATGATTCTCAATTGGTTATAATTTCGCATTGTGACCACATTGTTAGCACTAGTATACAAATACCTTATTACTTGAAATATTTTAACATGGCCAGTATGTGGATTCTAAATCCGTGTTTCTTGTGATATTGATAGAAGATGGCCAGCATGAACAATACAAATACCCCACCAGCACCAACCACAACTATGACTCCTGAAGCTATCCAGAAGTTAGTAACCAACATCGTTGCAGTAGTACTCGAAGTAACTACAGTAGCTCGTCCGAGTAGCAACAATATGGCAACAGGAGAAAAGAAGACGGCTGTGTCTTGTAAGCATGCCCATGAAAGTTTCACGGGTTGTAGACCAGCTCACCTTAAGGATCCAGAAGAAATAACTAAACCTACCATCACCCAAGGATTTCCCGACCAAGGAATTAAGCGAGGTGCTACGCCCAAGAAAATGACCATAACCGAAAGCTCGATGATAGGAAAACCACTATCCTCAACCACTGCAAGTACCACAACAACAACTGTTACTGCAACCATCTACAAGATCGCATCAACTACCATCGCCAACAAGCTTACAGGCAGGAAGCAGGCAGAGACTGCATCGCCACACCTGCTAACGGAACTAGTTATCGTGGAAAACAACCTCTGTGCCAAAGATGCAAGATGTATCACACCGGACATTGCATTGCTAAGTGCGGGAAATGCCGGGAAGCAGGCCACAAGATAAGAAACTGCAAAGCCATGGGCAAAAAGGAAAAGCCATCGGCCGTAGTATGCCATGGATGTGGTGGAAAAGGACACTACAAGAGTCATTGCCCAAACTACAATACCAATTGGAAAGCCAAGACTAGTGCAAGAGAATGAGAACTCGTTAAGATCCCAACAACGTCAAAGGATGACACCCATGTTTAAACAGAAGAGAAATTCCTATTATAGATAAATAAACCGTAGTTTAAAACCTTCTAAGTTGTATTTCCTTTTGTACTCTACCTTAGTTACGATGGATGTAACCTAAGTGTAACAACTACCTTTCTACCGTATGAAATCTCTACCTTGTAATATTTCCGTAATAATCACAACCTACGTCTAATTTCAGTTTCTATTCCACTTACCCTATCCATAGTTGTTACGTAACAATGCACTGTTATACCATTAGAAATTTGGTTATTATCATTTCTGACCGAACAATGAACTATTACCACCCTGTAAGATTCTCACACGAACCCTAAGATTCATTTCAAGGATATCCTGGTATCACTCTAGAAATTTCTAACTCATCACTGTAGTACGAACCAAAATTTTCTTATTTTTTTGAAAAATAATGTGGAACGGTTTTGTTCGATTGAGATATTTATGTATTGAATGTGTTTAGCATGCGGAATCTACTACAACACACTTAAAAGAACACAAGGTGGTGAGTTTACGTAAACGTGAGAATGCAATGAACAAAGAACACAACTTTGGTTTAACAAAAAACGATTCAATATTATTGATGAAATAATACGGATGATCTAAGTATCACCGGGATTACAAAGTAATCTTGAATCTAAGGTTGTAAAAGGATTTTTGATTTGAAGTAACTAAGTTACTTGAGAGATAGTTTGGTTTTTGTTATTGGTTGTGAAAGATGCATGCATGAAGTGGTGACTAAGATATCCTTTTATAAGATAAGGATATCTTATTACAAGAGTGTCAAGTGGTTGAATATAAAACTATACTTTGACTATATTGGCGCCTACAATTAAATACAACTACCAATGTACAACTCTGCCATATTCTTCTGTGAACCACAGAGGACTACACTACTTCTACATAACGTATAACTTTGTACAAAGACTAATAATTCAACTAAATATCTATTACAAAATATCTAATCGACTTGACATAAGCTTGGCAGGCTCTTCATCAACCAGCAGTACCTTCTACCCAGAAGGTACTGGTAGAACATCTTTATACACTTCAAAATCAACTAGCAGGCTCTTCAACATCTTTGGCAGGCTCTTTGACTTTGATCATTTTATTCCCAACAATCCTCCCCTAAACTTGTTATTTCCATTAAAATACACAAGTTTCTGATGAATAAAATACATACCTTGAGGATTTGAGAGAACTCTTCCAAAAACCTTCATTCTCTGTTCTTCCTTTTTCTTTCATATTGCTCAGATATGCTCCTTAGCAAACTCTGAACAATTTCTGAGTTCTCATCATCTTTGTCACACCTTAATCTCTTGGAGATCATGGTTTTAAGCACTTCATAACTAAGTGGATACTCTTTCTCAGCCAACATAAAGAGTTCTATCCCACTCTGTGTGAAAAGGTGATGAATGTTGCTATGGCTTAGAAATTCCCAAGTTGTTGAAGGATCATAATAGGGAAATTTCCAATGAACATCTTTGGGTTTAGGATCAAACATCCTATTGAATTCTACCCATAGTTCCTGTTCCTTAGCATCTGAACTAGAAGTTGTGTCTAGCCTAATCTGCACTAGATTCCACAATTCTTCCAAGTCTGCTCTGTCACATGCTCTAACTAAATTTTCAAAATTCTTGAAGATAGCAAACTGACCCCCAACCCTTGTTACTTTCCATGATTTTCCTAATCTATCATGGTTGATCTCCCAATCAATAATAGGTCGTCTACAGCTAATTGGATCAGCATGTATGATTGTAGGCAAAGTAATCAACAATTTACTTACTTGCTCTGTGTCCAATTTTGCTACTTCTTTCTTCTGAGCATCCTTCTTCTTCATTGAGGGGTGTACATCAGATGGAACATTATAGTAAAGACTTTTGTAGGCTTGTAGATACAGGAAGAAGATTTCATCAGCAGATTTCTTCTTTAGTTGATAATCAGTCCAATTTGCCTGATTCTTCAGAAACCTTTTCATAAAAATCACCTGATCTTTCTGAGTTTGTCCTACCTTGAAACCTCTCTTCTGACTTTCCTTCATCTTCTCAAAAATGTCAGCCAAAGCTGCTTCTTTATACTTCTTGTTGATGAAAGATTCAAGTGCTTCTGTTTTCTCATCAGAATTGAGTGTCTTGTCATTTACTATATTTGCTGCTTGACCTTTCACAATTGGATCATTATTGATAATCCATAGCATCTGTGCATCAAAGGTCTCTTGAGAAATTTAAGTGTCAAGAAGAGTCTGAGCAGCATCTTCAGCATCTTTCTGCTCTTTCATTACTTGAAGCATTCTTGAAGCTTCAATAGCTCTTAGCTCTTCTTCATGAACTCTTTTGGCCTCTTCTTCTCCTAAAGCCATCTGAATTTGCTGAGTTCTTTTCAACTTCTTGGATTTTGGCTCATCTTCAATCATAATGCCTTTGCCCTTATCCTTTGGAGTTGGTGCTTGTGATGGAGCAGAAGATTGCTCATCAGCAACTAAATCCCTCTTTCTCTTGTACACTTTCTCAGCAGACCCTTTGTACCCCATAGCCAATAGCCTTTCTCTCCTAGCAGGCTCTTCTTCTGGCCTAGCAGGCTCTTGCCCTGCTCCAACAGGCTCTTCATCATAAACTTGAGTTCCATCATGGAATTCAAATTGAGCCTCTTCCTCATCTTCAGACCTATCCTTCCTCCCCTTTTTGGAAGAGTGACCTATCATATCATCATCTGACTTCGAAGAACTAGATAAAACAGTCTTTGCAGATCTTTTACCCTTCAACTTCTTCACTTCACCCTCCAATTTCTTTACCCTCTTGACCAATTTGATGTTGATCTTAGAAAACTTCTTGCTTTGACTTTTAAGAGCATTTTCTAAGAACTTCACCTTGTCTTTCAGTTCTTGCATTGTCTGAGGTGATTGGTGTTGTGATACATGATGTGATGATGTTGGTGATGTTGGTGATGGTACTGGAGATGGTATTGGTGTTGTTTGATGTGTTGGTGAAATGTAACCATGTGAAGAACTAGATGATTGTGTTTCAGCTGATGGTGTTGGTTCTTCTGGATGTTGTGGTAACATTTCATCAAAAAGTGGTATTTCTTCCCCTCTAAAACCAATTCTCATATTTGAAAATACTTTGTGAGAAAGTTTTGGTGTATCATAAATTGAGTCTGTGGGAAGTAACAAATGTTTTAATTTTGCAATGATGCACCCAATAAATCTTGGATACATCAAAAACTTTGTTTCACTTTTCACATTTTTAATCAATCCTTCAAAAATATGTTTTGAAAAATTGTATTTTCTGTTTGTGGCTAAGCAAATGAGAGCAGAAGCCATGTTTCCACTAAATTGCTCCCAAGAGGTTTTCTTCTGGCTCAAACAGTGAAGGATTGTATGAATCAAAAATCTCCATTGTGGAGTAAGATGCTTTTTCAGAAAAGTGAGTTTGTTAGACTCAGCATGATACCCCATTCTTTGTAAATTTTCAAAAATTTCAGTATCTGGTAACTGACTAATACCATCAGAATCATCCAAATGAAGATGCCTTCTTATGGATGACTCAGTAAGAGTCAAATGTTTACCATCCACTTTGGCCTTAATTCTTTGTTCCCCATTTTCAGAAGTTTTAATTTTAGCAGATTGCCAAAATTGTAAAATTTGATTTTCATAAATAGTGGGATTGACTAGCAAAGCAAACCTGATGTAGGAGTTGTTTAAAAAGTCCACTACTTGATGAAATGAGGCATTATCCGCTGACTTCTCCAAAAATGCTAACTGATTGTGACGTTGGACAAAATCTAAAACAACTGTGGAAGCCATAATGAAAATTTTGAAAATGATGGTGGGATTTGTTGGTAGTACTGGTAGAAGATGAAAGGTGTATGTGAATTATGATAATGACTGATGAAAGAAGATATGAGAGAATTACTTTTAACCGACAATAAGAAAGATTATAATAAGTAAATGTATAGGCGGTTAAAAAGATCTTTTATATGTGAAATATAATATAATATAATCATCAGTAATTTACATAACTACCCCAACGGCTAATTTTAACTACCAGGCCTAATGGCTAAAACTTTTTCTGACAGGCTCAACGGCTATATAGCAGTACCTTTTTATACTAGCAGTACCAATTATGAACTAGCAGTACCTTTGAAAGTTTTAAAAAAATCCCTTATAGTTTTTAGCAAACTACCAGCTATCAACGAATTTGAGTTGTCTTTACCAAAAGCCGTTTGCTTAAGGACTAGCTAACTATTTACAATTAAGTATGGTTAGTTAACAACCATATAGTTTTTGGTAAACTATCAACCATCAACGGATTTGATTTGTCTTTACCAAAAGCCATTTGCTTAAGGACTAGCCAACTCTTTAGTTTGTAAAAACTTGGTGAGTGGAATACCAAAAGCCATGATGGCCCAAAGATGGTGCAATTTCCTTGGATGGAGGAAATTTAAAAAGGCAATGATGTTGTGTATCTTGGATGATTGGTTCAACAATTGAAATCATCTAATGTCATGCCTTTGAGTTGAAACTTTCCTTAGGTTGATCTAGATAGAACTTTCTCCTTGAGAAATGCTTCATCCCTTCTAGATATGTGATCTAACTCTCTCTTTTTCAACTCTGCATCATCTTGTATGCTCTTGTCTTTCCTTTCATAAATTGGTTTTTCTTCCATTCTGGGCTATTAATTCCTCCCCTGAGATTGTTATCTCTACTGAAATGAATATAACTTTTGTTGCTCCTTTTTGTTTGGAAGAACTCTTATTTTGTTATCAACCTGAAATGTGTTAGTTGCAAACCAAAAGAACAAAATGTGCTACCAGTATTTTAAACATTCAAGCCTTTATATGAACAAAACATAGCAATTTTATATCAGCAGTACCAATTATGAATTAACAGGACCTTTTGACTAACTAGCAGTACCATGTTTTAAAATCCAATACCAGTTAATTTTATGAACAAAAACATATGCTTTTCAAAGATTTATCATTCCAATACCTCCTACAAGATATTTGAATCTACCTAAATCAAAAGCTTTGGTGAGAAGGTCTGCATAATTCTTTTCAGAATCAATTTTAACTACTTGAATTAACCTCTTCTCATTGCAATCCCTTATGAAATGGTGTCTGATTTCAATATGTTTTGTTTTTGAGTGTTGAACTGGGTTTTTAATGATACAAATAGTACTGCTATTGTCAATATAAATAATGGTGTTAAGAAAATTGTACCCATAGTCAAGCATTTGATTTTGGATCCAAAGAACTTGCCCACAACAACTTGCACCAGCAACATATTCTGCTTCAGTTGTAGAATTGGCCACCATTGTTTGTTTCTTGCATTGCCAAGAGATTAGTCTGCAACCAAGAAATTGACATCCACCAGTTGTGGATTTTCTGTCTAGAGTTGCACCAGCATAGTCACTATCCGAATAAGCCACCAATTCAAAAGATGATTCCCTTGGATACCAAAGACCCAACCTTGGTTGACCCTTAAGATATCTAAAGATTCTTTTGACTGCTGTGAGGTGAGAGATCTTGGGATGTATTTGAAACCTTGCACATACACATACTGAGAACATGATATCTGGTCTTGATGATGTAAGATACATCAAGGACCCAATCATAGATCTATAATTATGCAAATCCATATCTTCTCCTTCAGCATCCTTGAGTAGCCCTTTGTCTGGATCCATTGGTGTACTTGCAACTTTAGAATCAGTAAAATTAAATTTCCTTAGGATCTCTGCTACATACTTATCTTGGCTGATAAATATGCCTTCTTTGGATTGTTTCACTTGGAGACCCAAAAAGAAAGTAAGTTCCCCCATGGAACTCATTTCAAACTTACTGTGCATAAGTTTTTCAAATTGTACACACAAGTCTGGGTTTGTTGATCCAAAGATTATGTCATCAACATAAATCTGCACTAGCAAGATGTCTTTCTTTGTTCTTTTGATGAACAAAGTTGGATCAATCCTGCCTCTTTGGAATCCACTTTCTAGTAGAAAACAAGCCAATGTTTCATACCATGCCCTAGGAGCTTGGTGTAGACCATACAATGCCTTGGTAACTTTATAAACTTTGTCTGGATACTCTGCATCAATGAAGCCTGGAGGTTGAGATACATATACTGGTTCTTCAATTTCACCATATAAAAATGCACTCTTAACATCCATTTGATAGACAGTGAAGCCTATGAATGAAGCATAGGCCAAGAAAAGCCTAATTGCTTCAAGTCTTGCAACTGGAGAAAACACTTCTTCATAATCTACCCCTTCTTCTTGAGTATATCCTTGTGCTACCAATCTAGCCTTGTTTCTGATCACTATACCCCTTTTGTCTTTCTTGTTTCTGAACACCCATTTGGTTCCAATTGCCCTATGACCTCTGGGCAAATCAACTAATATCCAAACCTTCTGAATCTTGAATTGGAGAAGCTCTTCTTGCATTGCTTCCACCCAACTTGCATCATCTAAAGCTTTGTTTATGTTTTTGGGTTCAGCCTGAGATAGAAAACATGAAAACAGGCATATATTGGAAGTATCATTATTCTTTTCTTCATAAATAGAGGAGATAAACCCTTCTTCTTCTGAAGATAAGACTTGAGATAAACCAACTTGAGATCTTGTTCTAACACCAGAAGTTATGCTTCCAATCACATCATCAGTTGAGTGATCTTTGAGAATTCTAGTGTTTGGTGTTTTAGGAACTTCATATGTAGATGGAAGATTGCTAATCCCCATCTCTTCTTGAAAAGAATCATCTATTGGAACATTCAATGGCTCAGCAGTACCAATACTTGAACTGGCAGGACCATCTGAAGAACTAGCAGTACCATTGTCATTAGCACCACCTTCTTGATTCTCTTGATTCTTAGTTCCTTGATCATCTTCATTGCCTTCATTTGTTGTGTTTGAAGGTCCTTCTTGACTTGAAGATAGATCCATACTTTTCCAAATTGGCATCCAGATGTAATCTTGATCTTTAGGAGTTTCAACATTGTCTTCAAAACCTGCATCATCATTAGTATTTGTACCTGTAACAGGCACATAATTCATAGATTCTGAAAGCCTATCAACATCAAACATCCAATCTGGTCCAATTCCTTTCACATTTGTTAGTTTCTCTTGAAACTCTATGTGAAGATTCTCTTCTACTAGCCTAGTGCAAGTGTTAAACACTCTATAGGCCTTACTCTGCAAGGAATACCCTATCAAATATCCAACATCTGCTTTTCCATCAAATTTGCCTAAATGATCTTTGGTATTGAGAATAGTGACATGACAACCAAAAGGTCTCATAAAACTTAAAGATGGTTTTCTACCAAAGAAAAGTTCATAAGGTGTCTTTCTATGTGGCTTTGTCACAAGAACCCTGTTTTGCACATAACAAGCAGTACCAACTGCTTCAGCCCAAAATGAAATAGGCAACTTAGAGTCTACTAACATAGTTCTAGCAGCCTCTATAAGTGTTCTATTCTTTCTTTCTGCTACTCCATTTTGCTGAGGAGTTCTAGCTACACTAAACTCTCTTTTTATGCCTTTTTCCTTGCAAAAGTCATCCATTACTCTATTCTTGAACTCTGTCCCATTGTCACACCTGATGACCTTGACCTTCTTATCAGATTGGTTTTCTACCTCAGTGATATAGGTTTTAAGTATCTCACTAGTTTCATGTTTAGATCTTAAGAAGAAAACCCATGAAAATCTGCTATAGTCATCAGTAACAACCAGACAATATCTTTTTCCATTCAAGCTGCACACATTAGTAGGACCAAAGAGATCCATATGAAGCATATGTAAAGCCTGAGAAATAGAGTTTTGGGTCTTGGGCTTATAAGAAGCTCTATGTTGTTTGCCTTTTAGACAGTCAACACAAGTTTGGTCGTTTTGGAAAATCTTTTTGGGTAAACCTCTTACTAAATCATATTTTGCAATAGTGTTGATTGTTTTAAAGTTTACATGACCAAGCCTTCTATGCCATTGCATAGATTCATCCAATGAGGCTTTTGCTACCAAACAAGTTAAACCTTCCTTGGGATCAATGTTCTTTAAATTGACACTATACATATTGTTCCTTTTTGGAATTTTAAGAAGGATCTGACTCTCATCAGGCATCTTAAAATCAGAAGAAAGAACCATACATTCATTGTCAGTAAATAGAACATTGTTCTTTTTGTCACACATTTGTGAGACACTAAGAAGATTAAACTGAAGTTCTTTCACAAAATACACATTTTCAAAATCTAGTTTACTGGTTTTGATAGTACCTTTACCAGTGATCTTTCCTTTTATTCCTCCCCCAAAGGTAACATATCCTCCATCAAAAGTTTTGAAGTCTGAGAGGAATGACATGTTGCCTGTCATGTGCCTTGAACATCCACTATCAACATATCCTTGATCTTCAATATCAGTTGAATGTTCCTGCACATGAATAAACATATTAGTTTCCTTGGGGTACCCAAGCCATGACAGACTTGGGTTTGCCTCTTGCATCAATGAAATCAAACCTTTTCAGGATTGTTGATGCACCTTTTGATTGGATTGGTTTCCAAATCCAACATGCTGAGGACTTAACAGCACTTTCCCTTTTAATCCATTGTGTGGTCTTTGGTCTATCAGTACCAATTTTGGTAATACCAATCTTGGCAGTACCATTTGGTCTAGCAGGACCTTTGGTTTTTGGTTTCCAAATTTGTGTTTTGACCACAGATTTCTTTTGAATAGGACTATTCACAACTTTTGGTACACATTTGAAAGTGTTTCTTGTACCCTTATCAGTTGGTTTTGCAATAACAGGCTTATTTTGTCTAACAGTATGTTTAACATTTGAGGTGTTAGACTTAATAAAACTTTTTCTGGGGTGAGTAACATTTGTTTTAGACTTTGATTTACTCCCAAAAACCCATTTATTACAATAAGCATGAAGATGATTAAAGCTACCACAATAATAACAAGCCTTATTGAACATAACAAAGTCATCACCTAGTTGTTGTGACTTAAGGTTGTTCCAATTTCTTTGGCTTCCCCTAGGTTTGTTATTACAATTTTTACAACTTTCAACTGTTTTCAAAACAGTTTTAGCCTTAGCTTTAACTTCTACTTTCTTAGGACTGTTTGGTCCTACTTTTATTCCTTTGATAGGAATAGTCTGATCTTCATCATCATCAGATACCCAATCTTCAATAATTAGGACATCTGGTCTCTTATCAGTGATCACTTTAGAGAGTGGGGCATTCTTAGCACTCTCAGAAGGTTCACTTGTCACTACAGGTTTAGCCAATGGTTTAATGACTTCATGCACACCTGATTCAGCAAGATCTGATCCTGGAGGACAAGGAATTCCTCTATAAGGAGGTGGACATTCATTGTATCCTATCCCTGATTTTATTCTCTTATTCATCTGATTCTCTACTATGCTCCTAGTACACTCAGAAGCATTTTCTAATCTAGTAACAGTCAGTTGAATATTATCTCTAGCCAAAGTTACTTTAGTGCACTCATTCCTTACCATTTCTATTTCTGAATCTTTCAAAAATATTTGTCTATTAAGAGCAGCTTTAGCATCAGAAAATGTAAGTTCATTTTCTCTATAGTGAATGATTTGTTTTTCTAGTTTGGCCATACCACATTGATGGTTAAATAAGGTTTGTTGGGTTTTTCTGTGTTCTAATATTTCTGTATCATAAGATTTTCTTATAATTTCTAATTCTTTAAGAAATTCACAATTATTAGAACATTTGATAGTTTGTACCTCAGGAGTGGAGAATGCCATCAAAGCCAATTCATCAGAAGTTGACTCATCTTCACCCATGAAACTCCAATCAAAACCCATGCCATCAATAGCAACCATTGCTTTTGGCTCAGCAACTTCAACAACCTTACTCTTGCTTTCAAAGCTTCCTTTCTTCTCAAAGCTTCCTTTATTCCTGTTGTCAAACCCTCTACCTTTGTCATCCTGCTTCTTAGGTCTTCTACACTCTCTAGAGTAGTGACCTTTCATGTGGCAGTTGTAACACTCCACTTTTGACTTATCATAGCCAGCAGGCTCATTTCCATTTATCATTATCTTCTTGCCAGTCTTCATCATCAACTTCTTAGCTCTAATGCTTAAAAGTGAAAGTTGCCACTTTATGTCCATCTCTTCAAGATCATCAGGATGAATCTCTTGAATATCTTCAAATGTTAGGATGGACCCATTGTGTTGAGATGTGAGAAAAGCACACCCAATTGTTTCATCTAAAATGGATTTGGTACTACCAGAAGCACTAGCAGTACCAAAGGTTGCGTTGGCAGTACCTTCTTCTCTGCCACCTTGTTCTTCATTATCAACCTTTGTGATGCTTGGGGATGAAACAAAAGCCATATTTCCTGAGCTTGACCCAGTAGTCTTCTTTACTTCATGCTCTACTATTTTAAAATTGTTGTAGAGATCATTGAGACTCATCTGGTCAATATCTGACTTGTTCTTCCAGACAATAACATGCATAGACCATTCTAAAGGGTAAACTCCTGAGAAATTTAGAGTTTAGGTCTTCTTGAGTTATCATCACTTCATGGATGGCTAACTGACTTGCAAGCTTCTGAAGTCTATTGAACATACTGTCCAAAGACTCATTGGTTGTGGCTGTGAAGTTCTCAAATTGTTGTTTGAGTAGTGTTTTCTGTGTTTTCTTGGTAGCATCATTACCACCAAACCTAGCCACAATAGCTTCAAAAAGGGTTTTGGCATCTTTGTATTTGTTAAAGATCAGAAGTTGATCATTTGGAATAGTCATCAGTAACATACTCCTTGCTTTTAAATCATTTCTCTTCTGAATCTTTTCATCTGCATTTGATGGTTGGTCTTGTATTCTTGTTACAAGAGCATCATTTACTGTTGTAGTGGTGATTTGGGGTTTAAATGAATTGCCTTGTTCAATGATCTCCCAAAGTGCATAGTCTTGCACTTGAAAGTATTGTTCAACCCTTAGTCTCCACATTTCAAACTCATTTTGCTTAAGTAATGGAAGTTTAGCTGCAACATTTGTTTGAATATGTTCAACATCCATTGTTCTTTTAAATTAGTAAATATCAAGCCTAGCTCTGATACCACTTGTGGAACGGTTTTGTTCGATTGAGATATTTATGTATTGAATGTGTTTAGCATGCGGAATCTACTACAACACACTTAAAAGAACACAAGGTGGTGAGTTTATGTAAACGTGAGAATGCAATGAACAAAGAACACAACTTTGGTTTAACACAAAACGATTCAATATTATTGATGAAATAATACGGATGATCTAAGTATCACCGGGATTACAAAGTAATCTTGAATCTAAGATTGTAAAAGGATTTTTGATTTGAAGTAACTAAGTTACTTGAGAGATAGTTTGGTTTTTGTTATTGGTTGTAAAAGATGCATGCATGAAGTGGTGACTAAGATATCCTTTTATAAGATAAGGATATCTTATTACAAGAGTGTCAAGTGGTTGAATATAAAACTATACTTTGACTATATTGGCGCCTACAATTAAATACAACTACCAATGTACAACTCTGCCATATTCTTCTGTGAACCACAAAGGACTACACTACTTCTACATAATGTATAACTTTGTACAAAGACTAATAATTCAACTAAATATCTATTACAAAATATCTAATCGACTTGACATAAGCTTGGCAGGCTCTTCATCAACCAGCAGTACCTTCTACCCAGAAGGTACTGGTAGAACATCTTTATACACTTCAAAATCAACTAGCAGGCTCTTCAACATCTTTGGCAGGCTCTTTGACTTTGATCATTTTATTCCCAACAAATAATTATGTTGTTATTTTACAAAAACAACCCGTTGAACACCATCTAAAACTTTTTGAGAAACATAAGTATCACTGTGACTGAGCCAAGCATCACATCATTTGCCCTCAATTATATATGGCCTGATCAACTATGTCTAATTTAGGAAGAATCATGTCATGAATGAAACAGTTATCTTTTCAAAATTTCTAATAACAATCTTCATTCAAAAGCGAGTTTCATGACAAGATAAAATGCTCCTATTGCCAACTCACTATAGATATCCACACCTATTACCCATCACTCCTATGATAGAAAACCGACAAAAGTACAAACATGAGAGCCCTAAGAATTCATGAAGTTATATGGAAAACACAAATAACACAAATTTTATTAGAATTCACGAATATCAATACATAACAATAAAATTAGCATCTGTAGTGCTAAAATTACAACGATTTATTTCAACACTCCTACTATCTATTGCCCCCATATCTTATCCACGACAATGGCTAGAGCCACTAGTCGTATGAGAAACGCTAAGATCCCGACCAATAATTCGTAATCTTCGTCAGGAACGTATGTCAAGTAAATGACGACGACAACAACGTACACGATCGCGAGAGTAGTAATAAGGTGTGGCATGTTGGAAGTATTAAATGAAAGGAATATGTTTGGTGGAAGAATGAAAATTAAAATGGGGTATATATAAAGAAAAACTAGCCGTTATTTTACTATTTCTGACCGTTGAGATTTACTATTCATGACCGTTAGATTTCACTATTCATAGCCATTAGATTTTTACTATTCCTAACCGTTAGAAATCACTATTCACAGCAGTTGGATTTATTAGGTGGCGAGACATTCAAATTATTTCATCTAGTATGAATAAATCTAACGAAGTTACGTCTTCTTGAATACTGAATGGAAATTTTTAGATGACCCTTTTTCCATAACCTCTTACCCTAACAACCAGTTCAAACTTGAATTCCGAGACGGAATTTTGAATGACAAGGGGGCACTGTAGCAAACCGTAAAATTCCACTATAATTAGTAACCGTTAATTAAATATTAACCTCTGTTACTGTTTCTAATTACCATTTTTAAGGGAAAATTTAAAATTTTTTTTATTATATTATTTTAACATAAACACGTTATCACGTAATGTACCAAATAACGGGACGAGCTCAAACGCGAATCACGGAATCAAAATATACACAAAATATTATCAAATAGGCTAAATCAATCTCAGCCCAAATCCTAAAGTCGTCCACTGTTCACAGAAGCCCGACACAAGCCCAACTCATTTTATATTTCACTTTATAGTCGACCCACACCTTTTTCCCCACACCTCGACCAACACAGAATGAATCTCGGAACGAGATTCCTTTCAACGGGGGGATACTGTAACCACTGGTAAAATTTCACTTTGTTATAAACTATTACATATTCTACATAAAGAATACTTATCCGTTTTCTACGTATAATTTTTTTTTATCTGATCATAACTACTATTTAATGTGACGTAACTCACATCCTCAATAAACGTGCTCACACGCGGACCGACACCAACCTACTTAATGTTAATTTCACATAAACATTTCCATATGTCAAGAATAAAATCCTACGATATTTTATTTGCCGCTTTACGTTAATTTGTTAACGTACGAATATTAAACGTTCAAAATAAACGTTTCCTATCTATTAGAGTTTTTACGAAACCCTAACTATGATTATGAGTAACTAAACCCAAAAACTCTAAAGTACAACTCATCCAAAGTTAAGGTACAAGCTTCTAAAGCACAGAAACCCTAAATTCACTTTAACTCCCGATACGAGCCCTAAACTCACAAACCTATGATTTTATGTAATCAAATCACAAACCCTAATTACTAGGGACATGTTTTCTACAAATTATAAATGTACAAGTGTTAGGAATTAAGCTTAAGCAGTTAGTACGGCTGAAGATGGAAGTTAGTACTGCTGATGAGTTTTGAAGACAAAGAGCAGTTTGTACGGTTATATGAAGATTGTTAGTACTGTTTATGTTTTTATAAAAGATAATTATCGAAAAGATATTGTGTATATCTTATACGATTAGGTTGATAGTTATCTTGTAAAGGAATCCTTAGTCTATAAAAGGATTGCCTAGGTTAAAGTTTAGGTACGAATGTTAGAAACGAATATGTGTGTATTGTTTTGTTAAGATTCAAGGTTGTAAACCCTAGTGATAGGAGATCACTCGTATTATTCATTAATAATATTGAATCGTTGAAGTTGAAGTATATTGTGTTCCTTGTTCATTCATTGTTGATCCGTTAATACAAAACACAAACAAACAAATCTTCTAAGTGCTAGCTAGTAAATTCCGCGTGCTAGACTAGACATCATTCAAAGTATAAATCTAACATAAGGAGTGTGTGTAGATCCGGTCAAGTGGTATCAGAGACAGGTTGCTGATACTTTGGTTTAGAAGATCCAGACGAATTTGTTTAAAAAGAAGATGGACATGGAGACAACAACAAGTCAGACTAATATTGCTGCTAAGCTTCCAATGCTTAAACCCAATGAGTTCGATATGTTGCGATTAAGAATTGAGCAGTTCTTCCAAGTTCAAGATTATACTCTCTCGGAAATTATTGAGGATGAAAATTCGTTCAAACCTACAACTACAACAACCGTTGTTGAGGGTGTCACTGAAACTAAGGTGCAAACTAAGCCAACCACTACTGAAGAGAAGGCACAACACAAGAATGATGTTAAGGCGAGAAGTTTGCTTATGATGACTATTCCCAATGATCAGTTGTTGAATTTTAGCAAGTTTAAGTGTGCTAAAACCCTTTTTGAAGCTATTGTTGCAAGATATGGTGGGAACGAAGCCACCAAGAAAACTCAGAAGACCCTTCTCAAGCAACAGTTTGAGAATTTTTCAGCAACAAGCAACGAGTCACTAGATCATATGTTTAATTGACTTCAAAAACTAGTGAGTCAACTGGCTGTTCTAGGAATTGAGATGCCTCAGGAAGATCTCAACTCCAAATTTCTGAGGAGTCTACCAACTGAATGGGCTATGCATGTAGTTGTATGGAAAAACAAGCCTGATATAGATTCCATGAGCTTAATGGATCTCTATAGCAACTTCAAGATAGTTGAACATGATATTAAGAAGTCTGCTGGATCAAGCTCAAGCTCAAGCTCAGGGAATTTGGCCTTTGTATCAACCCCCAGTACCTCAAGTCCAGATGAAGAAGTTCAAATGACTGGAGCAGTTGGTACTGCTAGTTCCAATATTGGTACTGCTAGCACTTCAAGCAGTACTAATAGACTCTTGGATGGGAATACTTATTGTGCTTTCTTGACTACTCAGCACAATGGAAGTATGTTGACTCATGAAGATCTTCAAGAGATTGATGAAGATGATATTGAAGAGATGGATATCAAGTGGCAGCTCTCTCTTCTCAGCTTGAGAGCTAAGAGATTTTTTAAGAAGACTGGCAAGAAGATTGTCATAAACAGCAATGATATTGCAGGGTATGACAAGTCCAAGATTGAGTGTTTCAATTGCCACAAGAAAGGTCATTATTCAAGGGAGTGCAGATTACCAAGACAACAAGATGGAAAGAGCAGAGGATATGGAAGCAAGTCAAGGGTTGTGGAGGTTACTGATTCAAGCTCAAAAGCCATGGTTGCCATTGGTGGCTTAGGGTTTGACTGGGGCTACATTGCAGAGGAGGAAGCAGAAGCATCTACAGAGATTGCTCTCATGGCATTTTCAGACTCTGAGGTACAAGTTTCTAAATGTTCTAAATCCTGTGAAGCTTTGAAAGATCCAGAAACTCTTAAGAAAATATATGAGGATCAGAGAAAAGAGCTAACCCAAACTGCTTTTAACTTAGCAAATCATAAGAGAACTTTAGTTGTGTTAGAAGAACAAATTGTTCATTATAAACGTAATGAGTCAAAGTTTTCTGATGATATGATTATTGTTAAGAGAGACTTAATGTTTAGAGAGAATGAAATTAGTGTGTTGAAACATGAGCTAGAATAGGTTAAGAAAGCAAAGGAGAACATTCAAATGACTGTTGACACACTAGAATTTGCAACTCAGGGTGTTAGTAAGATTGTTGAGTGTCAGATCCTCAATAAAGCTAAGTCAGGCCTAGGTTATAAGTCAGTTCCACCTCCCTAGAGAGGAATTCCAACACCCCCAGGCATAGACTTAGAACACACAGGACTACCTGAATTTCAACTACCTGAGCTTAAATATGGTCCTCAACCTAAAGAGAATGTAGTTGATAAACCTGTGTATGAGAGTGCTAGTGATAAATCACTATCTGAGGACAAGGTGTCCTCTGATAGGTTTTCAAGTAAGGAATCAGATTCTCCAACCATAGAGGAATGGAATTCTGATGATGAGGGTGATCAGGCTGTGGTTAAGCCTGTTAGTGTTAAAGTGGAGGAACCAATAGTTCCAAAGATGGTTAAACCTGAGACTGTTAGGCCTAGATCAAATGCCAAACCTTTTAGACCAACAGTTAGGTATGCAGAAATGTATAGAACCACAAACAAGCCAAGAGGTAACCAAAGGAATTGGAATGACCTCAAATCTCACCAACTAGGTGATGATTTTGTCTGCTATAGGAAAGCTTGTTACTCATGTGGTAGCTTTGACCATCTTGCAGATTTTTATGATAAATGGGTGTCTGGATATACATATCATAGGTTGAGCATAGCAAAGACCTCAATCTTTTCCTAGGAATGATAGAATGATACCCAGATATGTTCTTTTGAAGTCTGGCCAAAGACCAATTCAAACTGCTAGACTAGCAGTTCAGCCTGTCAGACCAATTAGACCTATTCACTCAAGGCCAACAGTTCAAGGTGCAAAAATGTTTTCCAAATCAGCACCAACAACTGTTAAGAGACCATTTCAAAACAGACAAGTAGTGAAAAACCAAGTTTGGAAACCCAAGGTAACAACTACCAAGCCAGCAGTTCCAACAGCTAGCAAAGTAATTGGTACTGGTGTTAATAAAAACACTGCTCAGGGAAATATAGGAAATGGAGTGAATGCATCAGCATGTTGGGTTTGGAGACCCATCAAACCCAATGGTGATAAAATTGTTTTGAAAAGGATGAATTATGTTGATGCAAGAGGAAAGCCTAAGTCTGTTTTGGCTTGGGTACCACAAGGAAATTAATTTTTCTTGTTATGTGCAATGTTAGTCATATGCTTGTATCTTGTTTCTTTGTTTTTGGACTAACACTTGCAGGTTTTGGATGATAAGCACCAAGGAATTAAATGCTTTATGTTTTGGACTATATGGTGATTTGAAGCTGAGTGTGTGATCTTTGCACACAACAAATGGTAATTGGTTCACCATGTCTAACCCACATAAGAATCAACTAGTCCAGAGCAAACGGTATCTGGTAAAGACTTCTCAAATCCGTTGATGGTTGACAATTTACCAAAAATTGTATGGTTATCAGCTCACCATATCTAACTGTGAAGAGTTGGCTAGTCCAAAGCAAACGGCTATTGGTAAAGACATATCAAATCCGTTGATAGCTGATAGTTTGCTAAAAACTATGTTTGAGCCATGGTATTTTAAAATCCTTTTCAATAAGTTCATACGGCTCAACAAAATTTTTTCAACAGTTGGTACGGTTAGTACAAAGTTAGTACGGTTCAACTAGCCATTGTAAAAATCTGTCAGTAATTAATTTTATAGCCGTTGGGGTAAAACCGTTATTCTTAAGGTACTTATAGGGGTTTTTCTAGAAGATAATTATCTTTTTACCATAAATTTATTTATTCTATTTCTCAAGATAATTTATCTCATACGCATATTTCGCAAAACCCTAAACAGTACCTATAAACTCCAATAGGCTACATAGTAAAGGTAAGGGACATGAATCAGGTTCTCAGGGGAGGCAAAATGAAGGAGAAGAGGAACAATTTGATATGGGTTCTGGTAATGTTGACATAGGGGTTAAAGAAACTGCTGAGACACATGAAGCAGTTCAGACTGGTACTCAAGAAGCTGAAGAAGTTCAAACTGTTAAAGCAGTTCCAACTGCTGCTACAGAGCATGAGACAGTTCCAACTGGTGATACTACGGCTGAAGAGAAATATGCTAGAAAAAGAGAAGATAATGGTAAAAAGCCTATGACACTAGAAGAAGCTGCTAAAGAACAAGAAGCTTCTCAAGTATTAGAAAAGCTCAAGAAAACAAAACCAAGAATTCAAGCTCAGATAGATCGTGATGCAGAAGTTACAAGGAAGATGATTGAAAAAGATTTAGCTGATGAACAAGCTCAGATAGATCAAGATGCAGAATTAGCAAGAAAGATAGCTGCAAATGATGTAAGGAATATAGCTAAATTCATGGATAGAACAAGATCTGAAGAAGTTAATCAAGAGGAGTTCAATGAGCAACTGCAATATTTGTTGGATTCTGATTTGATTGCGAGAGCTCATGCTTGAATGATTCTTAAAGACAAGGAACTAAATGAAGAAGAAAAGTCAGAAAAACTCAAAGAGTTCATCTTGTCAAAGAACAAAGAAGTTACTTGGAATGACTTAGTGCAGAGAATTAGAGAAAGGCAAGAGTCGGGCTACAAGACAAAGTTGCCTACCAAGAGAGAAAAAGTCAGTTTCATGAAGAATTATTTGAAGAATCAAGCAAACTACAAGATGAGTGACTTTACTGGAAGGTCAGATGTTGAGATTGAAAAGACTTTCTATCAAACATATGCAAGACTGAATACTTCAAGCAAGGAGGATATCACAAGGAAAAAGAAATGAGAACCACAAGTTCTGGAATCTGATAGTGCAAAGAAGTTGAAGTCTGGAGAAGAAAGTTTGACCAATGAGCAAATCAAGAATATGATGGTGATAGTTCCAGAGTCTACAAATATCAAACCATTAGAAGTTAAATATCCTATCATTGGCTGGGAAGTTTTCACTGATGGAAGGATAATGGGATGGAAAATCATAAGACTTGGAGGTATTACTGAGAGATATAAGTTGTTTGAAGATCTACTAAAAGGTTTTGATAGAGAAGATCTTAATCAGTTATGGAGCTTAGTAAAAGAAAGATTCAGAGTTCAAGACCCTACTGAAGATAAAGATAAAGAGTTATGGGTACAACTGAAAAGAATTTATGAACCTTATAGAGGAGAATCAATGTGGAGATTCCAAGCACAAATCGAAGATGTCTCTTGGAAGTTATTTGATACGTGTGGAGTGCACAGAGTTTCTACTAAGGATGGCATAGAAATCTATATGTTAGTGGAAAAGGATTATCCACTCAGATCAAATGTTTTAACATCTATGTTGTATACAAAACTGAGGGTTGAAGAAGATTCTGAAATGGCAGATTTGTTGGTAACAAAGATTTTCAACCTTGCAGAACAAAGAAAGCTAAGTAGTAAGAGACAGTTATGAAAGATGTTTGGAAGAATCCCCCTCATATAGGAGATGAAGCTTAATTTGAAGAAACTTAGTGATTTGGGAAGAAATCATAAGTTTAGGGGAGGATTGTTAGGAATTAAGCTTAAGCAGTTAGTACGGCTGAAGATGGAAGTTAGTACTGCTGATGAGTTTTGAAGACAAAGAGCAGTTTGTACGGTTATATGAAGATTGTTAGTACTGTTTATGTTTTTATAAAAGATAATTATAGAAAATATATTGTGTATATCTTATACGATTAGGTTGATAGTTATCTTGTAAAGGAATCCTTAGTCTATAAAAGGATTGCCTAGGTTAAAGTCTAGGTACGAATGTTAGAAACGAATGTGTGCGTATTGTTTTGTTAAGATTCAAGGTTGTAAACCCTAGTGATAGGAGATCACTCGTATTATTCATTAATAATATTGAATCATTGAATTTGAAGTATATTGTGTTCCTTGTTCATTCATTGTTGATTCGTTAATACAAAACACAAACAAACAAATTTTCTAAGTGCTAGCTAGTAAATTCCGCGTGCTAGACTAGACATCATTCAAAGTATACATCTAACACAAGGAGTGTGTGTAGATCCGGTCAACAAGTTTTTCAAGCCAAGGTACAAGTCATTAAAGCATAAAACCTAATATTAATATAAACTTCATTATAAACCTCAGCGTACTCATTTTAAAACACATTATCCAAGTCTTTTATGCACAAGCTTTAAAAATATATTTCTTACACTTAATAAACTTGAGTACAACACCCTAATGACTAGAGTACAAGTGCTTATAGCACAAAACTAAAAACTATACCTTTATTACTTTTAAACTTAATTAAACTAACTTATATTCATTTTAGCCTAACCAAATATTGAAAATATATTTTCTATATTTCTTAAACCCTAATACAACCCTAACTAGCCTATGGTACAACCCCTTTAAGCACAATTTGATCCCTTTCTTTTTCCTACCCAATTCGACACAACACTTAAACAAACAAGCCCTAGTTTATTTTCTAATCAATCATTACTTAAACTAAACCCTAAAAACTAAGTTACTACTTCATTTAAACTTCATGTACAACTCACTATAGCCTAAGTACCAACAACTAAAGCTATTCGATCCATATGTTTATTATCTAGTTAGATTTTAACCAAGACCAAACTAAACCATTTCTAAACTTACAACTAAGTAAATCTTGAACTATAAGGAATTTACTAGGTCTAGAATTACTACACATCACCATGTTCCTTGATATTTACCATAGTCAAAGTTTGTAGGTAAATTCCAAGGCCTAGATTCGAACCACCTCACCACCATCACATGGCACCACACAACCTTCAATACACCACCTCACCATGTCTCCCTTCCCTAGACAAGATGACTAGAATGATCAAGAACCCTAATTCCTTTACCCTATATAAATCGAACATCATTTTTCCTATTTTCTTCATATCATTCGAAATACCTAAAACAGCACCACACTCATTTTAACTACTGATCAAAGAGTCCAAATAGAAGCTAAGAAGGAGTTTGGAAAAGCCTAGGAAGAGGAGAAAAGTCTAGCATTCCATTTCCATGCCAATTTGTCAGAATCTCTCATAATCGAATTATTAAACAAGTAAGTAATCTAGTTCCTTTTAATACCTTTTTTAAACTCTAAATACACTTAAACATGTTACTAAACAAGTTCTAATAGCAAGCTAGGTCAAAAACCATGATTTCTTGTCTTTTTCTTTTCTATCGAGCACAAACAAACACCCTTTATTTATATATTTTTTTATATTTTTATAACAATAGGCTATAAAATACTTTAAGAAGCAATTAGATAAGTTAATAATCATGTTACATTGCTTAAAAAGTTAGGTTGTAAACATAAAAATCAAAAACCAAAACGTTTTCTTTTTCTGTTTCTTATCGAGAATCGGTCCCAAGTGGCCATCTTTGGATAATTATTTCGACCATCAAATGAAGCCTATAAAATCTGGAACTTTGCCATCTTAAAGACCTCACAGCAAAGTAATTAAAGGAACAAAAGCGTCATGAAAATCTTGCCTCGCCTCATTCTTATTTGAGCCTCTTTTGGGCTGGTCGCACTTCAAAAACAAACGCCCCTTAGAAATCGACCCAACACCCTCACTTTGATAAATTATTGCGAGCAAACCACCATAGCTTAGAACTTCGAATTTCAACCATTAGAAAGACCACCTAGCAAATTCTTAAAAGGATCAAGAACGTTGTAAAAATATCGCAAGACCTTGCTTATATTAATTTTTCTTTTGGGCGATTTGAACAAAAACCAAACGCACCCTTTTTAATTCTTTTTAAAGCCATAAGCTAAAATATAAGCAAATAAGCTCTTTTCAGCTTATTTTCAAACTTATTATAACTTATTTAAATAATTCGTAGCAAGCCTTGCCTTTTTCTAAATCAAAAACGCGTTTAAAACAAATTTAGGACTTTTAACGAAATGTATTAAAACCTTAAGGGGTAAAACTTGCCAAAACTGAAAATTGGAGTTTTCTTGGGCCAAAAGTGTAACTATTTCAAAGTTATTAATATAAGGGCTGTTTTGGCCAACGATCCATAGTTGTGGGTATAAATTATCACTTTTGAAACTATAAGGTAGAAACTGTCATTTCACCAAAGTTGAGGGGTAAAAGTTGCCATTTTATGAAAGTTGAGGGGTGAAAATTGTCATTTTATGAAAGTTCAGGGGTATAAACTGTCAATATTTAAAACTATAAGGGTATAAAGCGTAATATTTTTTAAGTATTACAGGAAATATATTTTGGCTTGGTTTATGATAAAAACTAATAAACGAGATACATTTATCTCATTAACAAACAAACGAAACATAAAAATGAAAATATGAAATATGATAAAATCTTATCATCCTCCAACTTTTGAAGAGACTTCATGTTGTCTCATTTAACATTTACCGTTAACCAAAACGTTACGATACGAATGTTAAAAATCACATATATTTGAATGCGAGTACTGAAACTTGATATACCAACCCAGGTTGCGTGTCGGAGCAGTTTATTCGAAATACTTGAATTGTTTTCCATCCAGACTACTAAGGTGAGTTCATAGACCCACTTTTATACGTTTTTCAAACTTGTGGGGAGATACATGCTACAAACTGAACACAAGTATTTTTCTGTTTGCTTTCCTGATTGATATTGCCTAAGTTTACACTGTTGCCCATATAAAAAGACCCTCGTATCATGAGCCATTAATCACTTGCGAGTGAACGCAAATTTAGTGAATGGATCTATTGGAGGTTGACGACCAATTTGTATTAGCCGGATAGATAACGATATTGTTAGCCGGATTGATAGACAAATGCACGATATTTGAGATTAAATAGGAGAATTGCAAACTCCTACCGGAGGGCATTATTACTTTCATTTAATTATGTCAGTAATTAACATCATTTCGGTGATGTTCCACTGTTAAGGTTTGCGTGTCATGAGGCTTAGGGCAATATACTGAACTGCGATATTATTGATTTACTATTACTCAACTTGTGTTCAACCAATTATTACTACATAAACACTGTGAATTCACTCAACCTTTTTGTTGACTTTTAGCATGTTTATCTTAGGTAACTAAAAGCACGACTTGGCACGGAGTGGCTATGGACATTCTTCTTATAAAAAGAGCGTCCATTTTGTTATCATTCAAACAAATAATGTACTTTATAATGTATTTCAGAATCTCCCGCTTGGACCTCTATTATGTAACTCTGATTTAAATAAATGAATGATAACTACTTTATCTAAAACGTCTCTTTTCGAGTTGTTTTCTATTATTATGACTGTGATACCTGAAGTAACACCCCAAACCTAATTCCGCTGCGTATCTCAAAAGTGGGGGTGTTACACATTACCTAAAAAGACAAATAACAAATTCCAGTCTTGATGAAATTACTAAATATATTCATTTTAAATGTAGTACTCGAAAAATACGAATAACAAATATGCAAAATAACTTCTTTTTTATTCTTTTGTTTTCAATAATTCTGGCAACAAGATATAGAGAATCATTAATAAACCATGTTTATTATTTTCAAGTAAACTTACATTAAAGGGTAAAAGATGTTGGAGTATTCACCCAATTATTTATTTCAGTATGATAGTCGATTCATCTTTAATTGATAGCTATTAAGTGGTTTTACGAATTTTAAATGAATAAATTAGTATTTTGGGTATATATATGACAAATTTGTGTTTAGATTGAGTATACATGTCATTATCATTTTTGGTTGGGTATATATATGACATTATAAGGTTTATTTTGGATATATATATAAAATTTACCCTAATTAATAAAGGGTGAAATGGGAAAAACCATTCGTATTTAAATGTTATTTAGTGAAAAATGACACTTTTTATCTACTAATGAACTATTTCATCTAGGGGTGGCAATTTTCGACACGAAACGAAATCCGACCTGAGACCGACATGAAAATTAGCAGGTTAGGTTGAGGCAAAATTAGTTTCGGGTCATTTTTGGGTCGACCTGATTGACCCGTTTATTAAACGGGTTAGGTTCAGGTCGAGTATAATTAAATCGGGTCGACCTGATAACCCGTTTAACTTTTTAAAAAATATAAAAAAAAATACTCCCTCCGTTCCAAAATAAATGTCCAGTTTGATTTTTCAGAGTTAAACTGGTTCAACTTTGACTCTAAATATTTTCTTTTTGTGTTATATAATAGTTGATGAAAAATATACCATTGAAAAATACACTTAAAACCCAATTTATTTATATATTTTACATCAAATATTATATAACACCTAGAAAAATAGTTAAGGTCAAAATTGAACCAGTTTGACTCTGAAAAGTCAAACTGGACATTTATTTTGAGACGGAGGTAGTAAATACACTTGCATCAAAAGTTGAATTACTTGACTGAAAAGGTGCGCTACATACTTTAATATCATATTTTCCCTACTTTAATATACTTTATTATATCTTTTTTATATCCATAACTCGATGTCTCCGGTCCCCATACTTTAATACTAGTTAATACTACTTTAATACTACTATTATATCAAAAGTTGAACTATTGAAGTATGTGTTTTTCAACCAGACAAAGCATATGTCGATAGCAGCCTATGGTTTAGTGTTGATCCACTGCGGTTGAGTACTGCAGTACTGCTGCGGATGATGACGAGGAGGATTTGAGTTGGGATATTGATGATGATGATGATGATGAACATGTGAAAGATGGTAATAAGTGACGCAGAATGAAAGTTTGATCGCCTAAGGTGGTTTATGTTCCGTTTACATTTGTTTGGTGTAGATTTGTTGTAATTGTTTCCAAAGTATACTTTACGTTCGTTAATGTGTTCCCTGACATTCAGGTTCATTTTTGAAATTCTTTGATGAATTTTGTGTCCAAGATCGTCTACAGGTTCATTTTCATTTGATTATTTTGATTCTAATATCTTGTGTTTTGAGATTGTTGTTGGAGATACAAGATTGACAACCGATGTTCCATTTGACTAACCCTCCATTTGACTAACCCATTTGACCTGAGGGTTGAGATTACTGACCTGACCTGTTTATATAAACAGGTCGGCTTTGGGTCGAAGGTTTCTGACCCGCGAACCCGAACCCGTGAACCCGGACCCGACCCGAATTGACACCCCTAATTTCATCCATGCCTGATGGTTTGACTTTTTAAAATATGTTGATTTATTATCTTGGATCATTTTTCAGAATTCCGTGGGCCAGGATTTTGGGCCTCGACTGTTCTTGGCCTGGTTTTACGAGGGTGTTTGGTATTTATATTTTTTTCTTTTCTTGTGTTTTTTGTTTACAAAATAACAAAAAAATACTTGCAAGTAGTTTAAAACTAAGGGGCTGTTTGACTATTAATAGGATGATTAAGAGGCTTTCCTTTGATTCGGTCAGCGCCAAGATTGTTTGATTCACAAAAACTAACACGCTTAGTCATTTATCATATTCTGGGCGATTTAGCATGAGGTGGGTGCAAAACTATTCAGCATGTGACAATTAACAATGTTGCCTTATCTTACAATTAATTATTAAATTATAAACCTATCTATGTTACGTGTATACATGATGCCATTTTTAGATTATTAATATTAAAATTAAAATTGTTATGATGTATCTCTTTACTTTAATGTCATTTATCAAAATGTGAAATTTGTTTTCATCCAAATAAATTCAACGTAAATCATTTTGACAAAACCACACTTATAAGTAAAACTGATTATGTATACTTTTAATAATGTTTAAGAATATTTGATTTATATTATTTCGTTAGTAATTTCTATTCTTACAGTTTATAAAATTATATCACCCGAGACCACTTATTAAACGATCTTGTTTCATGATACAACCAAATGTTACGTTGGTAGTTTTATGTTATTCAGAGCACCAACTCGTAAGATCTGTCAAACAACCTATTTTGATTCACATCAGGTTCATTCAGAATCTTTGATTCATTCAGGCTTTCAAATAATTCAGTGCTAAATCATTCTATTTTATCAAATAACCCCTAAGTGTTTATTGATATTGTGTTTGGAAAAGTGCTTATTTTAAAACGGATAATATTTATAACAATAATAATAACAATAATAATAATTTACTACAAATTTCAATAAAACAAATTTACAAAAAACAGTTAGATTAAATGAAAAATCAATAACTAAATTTAATTTTATACCAAATAAGTAATAGTTCCTCCGTGTCACTTTATTATTGTTCAAACAAAATAAAATTAATACAAGGTATGAGTATTTAAGTTACTCTGCCATTTAAAACTCAACCTCTTAGACTGAAGGGAGTGAGGCTACCCAACTAAGGGGCGATTCGCGACACGTGGCGCTGAGTCAGCATGTTGGGTAGCCTAAAAAAAAAAGGGGAGTGAGGCTACCAAGGAGGGTGGGGCGACTCACGACACGTGACAGACAATAAGTGGAGTAATATAAACCTAGGACTGAAAATGGTACTAATTTCATCAACTTTCAAAGGAAAGTCAGATGAGCCGCCGACCTGTATAGATCGCCAAGAAGCATGTTGGGTAGCCGGGGGTGGTGTTTTGGGCGAACCACAGGCGATTTAGGCCTGGGTCGCCGGGCAAAACGCCTCATTCCCTTCAGCCTTAAATGCTATAGTAATTAATTAAGTGTAAAAGGGAATAATCATAAATATTTAAATGTTATTTAATGAAAGATGACAGTTTTTATCTGACAAAAAAAAATAGTAATATGAACTATAAAATTGGGCAGGTTCGAATCCGAGCCGCCCCCGATTTTCATCCGGCCGTTACTCCAGCGAGAAAACTCGTGTGGAGGCGGTACGGTTTTCAGGCGGAAGCCGTTAAAAATCTCCACTACGTCAGCGTGGACTCGGTTCAGACAACATAGTCTGGGTACGTGGAGGATGAGGGCCTGCCGATGTGGCGGGTGCGACTCCAATCCAAAAAATGAAAGTCGCCTTCCAAAAAAAAACTATAAAATTGGGACGGAAGATTATGAAACAAACAATTATTAAAAATAAACTGAAAAAGGAGGCAAATTTTGAATTCAAAATTTCATAAAGTGCTTTTCAACTTAAAATTAAGCAAAAAAAGAAAAAATAAATAAAAAAGCAATCCTAAACACCTTTAGATGACATCAAATAAGAACATTTATTTACCATCAGTATCCCATGATTATTACTCATTTTTATAGCATTTATACGTTATTAGGTATTTAATTGTTATCTATTTCGTTATAGTGTAAATCTTGAGCTATGGAGCAATTACAGAAAAGCCGAAAGAGAAGAAGCACAAATTTCAGTCAAGTCATACGTCGTATACCCCTATTCTTGTATACATCGTATACATATTTACTTCCAAGAAAACTGCTAAGCATGGAAGAGTATATGGCGTATACGAGTTCACATGTATATGCTGTATACAACTGAAGACATAAAGACATTAATGTGCACACAAGGCTTATACGGCGTATAAGATTTATATCCTATAGGCCGCATAGAAGAATCAAGTGAAGATATGAAGCCGAAAGTTGGAATCAAGATTACTTGAAGTCTTTTTGTTGGGTCATGAAAAACCCAAGAATACTTAAAACATGATTTGGACACAAATCAACTAAGTGTTAACTTAAACCGAGAACAATTCAAGTCACTGAGAGAACAGCCTCTCAGTGAGTCATCTTCAGGATGCTTAAGGCGAATTCAAATAGAAGGATTCACTACGCAGGAAGGCGGTACTCCCTGAAGTAGCACTTAAGCCAAAGAAGAAGATGATGGTTCAGTGAGTGTTGGACAAGAACTCACTGAACCCTAGTCTCCTCAACAACAATGAAGTAATTATGAATGATAACTGAGAAGCGTGTTTTGAAGAACTAAGTGCCTGAGAAGAAAGGCAGAAATATCTAGGAAGGATTTAAGATAAGATCAAATCTTATCTTGTCAGGAAGAAATCCTTCCTAAGACGGCTTAAAGTCTTGGAGTGTCAGACCAACCACTCCTAAAGACTTAATAGGCCATTTCTATTGGTTCTTGGAAATGACAATTACTGTTGTAATTGTCAGACACGCTTGCTCAACAACTTGCTCAACAACTTGTAATATTTTAATTACTTTTACTCAGATTACTTGTGTATAAATAGATTGAGAAGGAGAGAAGTTGTGTGTGTTTTGTACAATTAAAGCTTAGACTTTTGCAAAACAACTTCTCTCCTACAAAGAGTAACGCATCCCTGAGATAGCTCAGCGAGGTCGCATTGTAACCACTCAAGCAAAACTTGAGTTTAGATAGGAGACACCACCATACCTTGTCTATTCAATCCCAAGTGTTTGTTCCGCAAAACACTTGGGTATAGATTCTTTGATTCATTTCTAATAAGAATTTAAACGTTGAAAATTATATTGAGTTTTCTATATTCACGTTTTATAACTGTTAGAATTAATCATAACATTGTATTAGTCATAAACACAAATAGATTAACTTTCTAGTTAACTCTTAACGTGTAAAGGGACCATCAAGTGGTATCAGAGCCTCTGGTTTATAAAATCTTTTTAAACTAACCAAGAGTGCTCTAGGTTTTAAAAACCAAGATCCTACTATGGCTGATATCAATGTACCCCAGCTGGTCGACAAAAAGGGTGGCAGCTACTCCGCTGTTGCACCCAGACTTGAAGCTAGGAAATTTAGCAAATGGAAGAAGCGTATGATTTTCTATCTTACCGGTATGGAACCCTACTACATCACCTGTATCAGGGATGGCCCATTTGTCCCTAAGACAGCCGTAGAGCTAAACAAGCCTGAGGCCCAATGGACCATTGATTAGAGGAGGGTGGTCAATCAAGACCAACGCCTGAAAAGCATCCTTATATCATGTCTTCCTGACGATATAATGGAATCAGTCATCAACTGTCTAACAGCCAAGCAAACTTGGGATGACTTGATAAACAGCTTTGAGGGTCCCTCAGATACCAAGGAAAATAGGGTCATGGACCTTAAACTTGAGTATAATACTTTCAGGGCAAAAGACTCTGAAAGTCTCTCACAGACCTACACCAGATACAAGACTTTGATAAATGAATTATCAAATGATGGTGTTGTACTGTCTAAGCATGAGACAAATGTTGGTTTTGTCAACAGTCTCCCTGAGAAGTGGCTCAACTTCTCACAAGGCCTGAGGAATGCTAACCACATTTAGACCCTTGAGCTCCCTGAAATTTATGGGAAGTTTGTCTATGAAGACAACTTGATCTCAAGGAGATATCCTGACTCAAAAGCTCTTGAGTCCAAAAAGGCCTTAACCTCCACACCCATATCAACTGCTTTCTATTCTAATGGTGTTATGCAGGATACTCAAGAGGATTCTGAAGAAGAAATTGATGAAAGGACTGGTGAGGAGTACCTGAACGACCTGAACTTGGAATTCCAAGAAAGGGCACTCCTTGCTAGTTCAAGACGATTCATCAAAAGAAATCAGTCCAACTTTACAAAACCAAAAGAAAATGAGACCACTGAATGCTTTAAATGTGGTAAAAAGGGTCATTTTACTAGGGACTGTTATTCTAAAACTATCTCAGAACCCTCTTACAAATTCTCAGGAACTAGCATGTTTCAACCTAAAATGTTTCAGTCCACCCAACAATTTCAAAACAAGGGTCAAAAGGATTTTGAAATAAAATATAGGAAAATCAAAGCTAAACTTGCACTTCTTGAAACTAACCCCATATTGCCTCAGGCTGCTCAAACATCTAAACCTATTCAGACAAAGAACAAGGTACTAGTAGCTGAAGCATATGATTGGGATGAAGAAGAGGCTTCCTCAGATGAGGAAATAAGAGTTAGTGCACTGATGGCACTTTCTGAAGAGGATCAGGTGGCTGTAGGAAAAAGCCATGCTAGGAATGGAGAGTGGGTCAACATCACCATGAAGAAGGTAAATACTTTACTTTCTATGGATGATGATTCTGATTAGCAGTCTTACATGAATTATATTTGTGTTGATCTAAAGTTTGTTGAGGAACAAAGGCTTAACATGTTTTCAAAATATAACAATATTGTGTCAGAATTGAATAAATGTAGAGATGAACTGCTTGTTCTAAAGCAAGCCAAACTATAAACAATAACTCTACAAATTCAGAACACTGAGATTTTGAAACAAAATCAAGCCCTTCAAACTGAACTTAACAAAGAAAAGGCTGTCATCCAAAGCTGGACCAAGAAGAACCCCAAAGTTTTTGACACTGTGGGATTAATCTCTCAGAAAACCATTGGAATTGACCCTCTTATGGTTGATCCAAATGTGTGTCACAATGAACTAAACTTTGTTCCAGCTGGCATATCTTTTGAGCAAGAAATGCTTCCCAAGTCTAATGACTGGATTGTCAGGGACAACCCAGTCAGTAAGTTACCAAACTTTGAGACTGGAAAGATCTTGCTTCCTGAAAGTCAGGCCTTGAAAAATATGCTTGGACTCACTGAACAACTCAATACTGAGTCAGTGAATGAGTCTGAATCAGAATCATACCCACCACTTCCTCCACTGAATACCCTTCAGGGTGCTGCACCTAACTTAGGCCTCCCACCAATGGTCTTCTCACCACACTCTCCAAAGGAGAGATCAGGAAAGGGAACAACCATCCTGAAAAGACCAACCCTTGATGTCTCAGTAAATACTGATGACTCATCAACTTCAGTCCCTTCTGAAGTATCAACCCAAAGCCCTGATTCAAAATTTGATCAGTTGGCTGAAATGGTCAGGAAGCTGGGAGAGAAGATTGCATCTTCTGAGAAACCTTCTCAATCCAAGAAGGAACAAAAACCAACTTCCTCAAAGACCAAACCCAAACCCACAAAACCCCTGAAAAGATGTGAACTATGCAACTATACAAATCATCTCACTGATGATTGCTATAGAGTCCTTTATTGCATGATTTGCAAAAAGGAAGATCACAG
Organism: Artemisia tridentata subsp. tridentata; assembly: GCA_021014915.2. NCBI lineage: Eukaryota > Viridiplantae > Streptophyta > Magnoliopsida > Asterales > Asteraceae > Artemisia > Artemisia tridentata. The sequence goes on from CP139506.1 coordinate 299,744,052, forward strand.
GACCTCTGATCATAAACAATGCTCAGTCATGTCAAACTTTTCAGGACTTAAGGCTCAGTGCCTGAACTACCCTTCTGATTCTAAGTAGAAACAGAAGCAAAAGGCCAAGCCTTTTCCACCTTGCCCTTTATGTGGATTCAATGACCATCTTCCTGAGGATTGTCAAAAAGACAAATATTGTGAATCTAGTGGAAGTTCCACTAAGAAATCCTCAGGAAAAGAGAAGGTCATTCAGTCAAGAAGAGGAATGAATAAACAATCCTCTCAGACTACTGAGGCTACCCCTGCGACTAAATGCAAAATATGTGGTAGCTCAGTCCACTCAACCACTGACCATGAATCAATTAATACTTTCATAAAGACCTACAATACCAAACCCTCCATTAAATGGAGTCCTAGAAAGAACTGACCCAGTTTACTATTTGTGCAGAAGCATGCCAGGGATCCTATTTGGCATCTAGACAGTGGATATTCAAGGAGCATGACTGGTGTTAAGGAGTGTCTGCACAAATATGTGGAAGAACCAGGACCCAAAGTGATATTTGCAGATAATTCATCATGTCTCACTGAGGGTTATGGTTCAGTAAGCTGCAATGGTATTGTCATTACTAGGATAGCTTATGTAAATGGTCTTAAGTACAATCTGATCAGTGTCAGTCAACTATGTGATGCAAAATACATAGTTCAGTTTGATGATAAGCAAGGAACCATCTTCAACGCAAATAAGGAAATTGTCCTAATTGCACCAAGAAGACAAGATGTTTATGTACTAGACATGTCTAGTCTAACTCAGGATGGAACTTGTCTCTTTACTAAGGCCACTGATACACTCAAATGGCTTTGGCATAAGAGACTCACCCACCTGAACTTTAAAAACATAAACAATCTTGTAAAACAAAACAAGGTCCTTGGCTTACCATCACTTGTGTTTTCAAAGGATAAACCATGCTCAGCTTGTGAAAAAGGTAAACATCACAGAGCATCCTTTAAAACCAAAACCAACTTTTCCATCAGGAACTGCCTACATCTTCTCCATATGGATCTATTTGGACCTATCAGTCCAAGATCTACTAACCATGAGAAGTATACTCTGGTCATAGTGGATGAATACTCTAGATACACTTGGGTATTCTTCCTGATCAAAAAGAGTCAGGCAGCTGAAACAATCATGTCCTTTGTCAGGAACATTGAAAATCAAAATGACATCAAGGTCAAACAGATTAGAACTGACAATGGGACTGAGTTCAAAAATTATGAACTTGAATGTTTCTGTGATGAGAAAGGTATTTCCCAAAACTTTTCCTCTCCATACACACCTGAACAAAATGGTGTTGCTGAAAGGAAAAATAGAACACTCATTGAAGCTGCTAGGACAATGCTATGTGGATCAGTCCTTTCAAACCATTTTTGGACTGATGCAGTCAAAACTGCCTGTTATACACAAAATAGATCCATCATTGTCAAGAGACATGGGAAAACCCCATATGAATTATTCAAAGGAAGAATCCCTGACATCAGCTACTTTCATGTCTTTGGGTGTCCTGTGTTTATTCATAATCACAAGGATCACTTAGGGAAATTTGATGCAAAAGCTGATGATGGATACTTCCTGGGATACTCACTTGTCTCAAAAGCCTTCAGAGTGTTCAACACAAGGAGACAGCAGACTAAGGAAACATTTCATGTTACCTTTGATGAGAGCACTGATGCAATAAGGTTCTCAACTGCCTCAGTAGAAGAGATAGGAATTGATAACTGTCATACCTCGCCAATGGCGGAAACGCGAGTGCAACATCATGGATATCATCACAACACTTGGTGTCTAAATAGAGAAAATACTACATGCAAATAAATAGAGCAAAGTACAAACACAAAGTGTCGTAACGATACCCCAAAACAAATAATCCAAAACAATCACTAAAGTATCTTCATTAAAACATAAAGTTAAAATGAAAGGAAATCAAGTATCGTAACAAAATCCAACTAAATCTAATTTAAAAACTCATAGATAGCCATCCTCAATGCAATCTAGGTCTCTTCTAATCGCGCCCTTCTATCTTAGCCTTAGAATGCTCACCTGAAAATGATGCTTAAAACGTCAGCATAATGTTCGTGAGATTCATAGGTTTAAGACACACAAAACACATTTATCATCAGTCCACTGTGATTATAAAACATAGCATAGCAGGATAGCAAAGATATATAGTTATTATACACAAGCATGCAATCATAGCTTACGGGACGGAACGTGCCCACCGATCCAAAATTGGGACGGAACGTGCCCACCGATCCAAATACCACCACAATTGGGACGGAACGTGCCCACCGATCCAAATACCACCACAATTGGGACGGAACGTGCCCACCGATCCAAATTCACAATAATTGGGACGGAACGCGCCCACCGATCCAATATAATTCCCCTTCCGGCCGGACATAATAATAACGAGTAGAGCCACTAGGGCATCTTCCCACTCGTATAATCACCACAAATAAACACCATAATAACATGTAGTATAAGTATAATAACAATTACACGTCCATGCATTTTATAACCACATAATCACAGTAACTCAAAAATAATTTAAACAAGCATCATCTCCATCCCAAGTTTAAAACAAAGTAAAAATTGGGACTATGAACTCACCTCAAATCCGCAGCTTCCAAGTTATCAACACACAAATCTATATCACAAAAATAACAATCACGTTACACGCGACCAAGCTAAAAGCCATAGTCCATGTAACACACATATGATGGATGTCTAAGGTTCATATAACCCACTATGGATTACCTAGACACCATACTAATCACCACCCAATACTTGACACTCACTAAATCCCTTAATTAACACTTTCAGAAATGCAGATTTCTAAGGTACTTTCACCCACATAAAATCACAGCGAATAAAGCTTCGCAACTCACACCAAAAATTCACCATGATCTTTCATAAGCATACAAGCTTTTCCTAGAAGATCATGCACTAAAAACACACACAAGTACCCAATGAAAAATCAAACATGACAGCTATCCAGATTCGGATCTGATCGGACATCAAAAAGTTTTGACCTCTTAGACCCACTCACACAACTTATTATCGTCAAATTTTCGCGTGGAAGTCAAATATAATATAGAAATTAATTCCCACAGAAGGCCTAACCCTAATTACACTTTAAAAGTCACCATTGACCTCAATACTTTTACCCTAATTATGTCCCGATTTAACTGTTTTGACACCTTAACTTACAAAAATCGTTTGACTGCCTTCCCGACCTCAAAATTGATCGTGGTCGGACGTTTTGGAAAGCTCTTTCTCTGAACTATAATTTAGACATAAAATTCGTGATCTAACTCATCTTCATCTATTAATTACAATCGCATCTTTACAGCCTATTAATTCTGCTAGATTCATAACTCATTAATTAACATGTTTTAAACCCTAACTACTTCTCCAATCATCATATTATTACTAATTAATAACCCTAACATGTTTAATATCATTAATTTACAGAAGCTTATAAACCCTAGATCCATCACAAATTGTATTACATGAATTAGAATAATTAATTAAACATAAGGATTATAAATTTACCTTAATACTTGAAGAATAAAACCCTAAAATAATTTTCTTCCTCTCCTTCTCTTATGGTTGGTCGATTTTCAGGAAACAAGGGGAATGAGGGTTCTTGGTTTTGTATTTATAGGCTCCTAGGAAAGATTCTAGAGTAGGGTTAATTAGGTAAGTGGATTTCTAGTCAAATTTGGTTTCCTGATTCTACCCAAACACCCCCTAATCGGCCGCCTCTTATTATTATTATTATTATTATTATTATTATTATTATTATTTTTATATATATATATATATATATATATATATATATATATATATATATATATATATATATATATATATATATATATATATATATATATATATATATATATATATTTTATTATTATTAAATTAATTATTACACTCAAAACCTTATACTCTTTATATTTCATAAAACCCCTATACTCAAATTTACACCCTACGCGATAAACCTTCAATTTTACGACAAACCGGAAAAATATCATTTTCAAAATAAAGTTTCCAAAAATAGATTTTTCACACTTTCCATAAATATACCCAATAAAAATAACCTCCACGTAACTTACTAACGCTCAAATAGTTGAACGGAGTCTCGTTACGCAAAACCACAAAACACCAAAACTACACAAGTCATTTTTACACCACAAAGGCGATCAAAATGAACTTTTCCCAAAATTCGCCCTACTCAACTCATCAAGAAAATATCACATCAAGGGATTTAGTGCTAATATCCATACATAATACCCATAATCCACACACATATACCACCTATATCATACATAAGCACATAATACACTAAACAAAAATTAAATGAGTTGAGACTATAGGTCAAACTAACCTGCTAAAAAATCACGGTTGTGACATTATCCCCCACTTAGGAAAATCGCGTCCCGAGATTTATTAGCTCGCCTCATCACTCTTCTCAGCAAATAATTTAGGATACTTGGACCTCATCTGATCCTCACGTTCCCAAGTAAACTCAGGACCCCGCTGGGAATTCCAACGTACCTTTACCAATGCTATCTTACCACGTTTCATACTCTTAACCTCTCGATCCATAATCTCAACAGGTTCCTCAACAAAGTGAAGAGTCTTATTAACCTTAATCTCCTCCAATGGCACATGCAAACTAGCATCCGCCAAACACTTCTTCAGATTAGATACGTGAAACATATCATGCACACTACTTACTTCCTCAGGTAATCTCAACCGATATGCCACCGGCCCGATTCTTTCCGTAATTTCAAACGGTCCTACATACCTAGGTGCTAACTTGCCTTTCTTACCGAAACGCACAACACCTTTCCAAGGAGACACCTTCAGCATTACAAGGTCACCAACACTAAATTCCAAGGGCTTACGGCGATTATCCGCATAGCTCTTTTGGCGATCTCTTGCTGCCTTAAGTCTTTCCTTAATCTGAAACACCTTATCTGTAGTCTCTTGCACTATTTCAGGACCAATTAGTTGGCTTGATCCAACCTCTGCCCATAAAAAAGGTGATCTACACTTCCTCCCATATAACATCTCAAATGGTGCACATCTAATACCGGAATGATAGCTGTTATTATAGGAAAACTCAACCAAAGGTAAATGAGTATCCCAACTTCCTCCAAAATCAATAGCACATGCTCTAAGTAAATCCTCCAAAGTCTGAATCATTCGCTCACTCTGCCCATCAGTCTGTGGATGATAAGCAGTGCTCATGTCCAATTATGTATACAACGCCTTTTGCAATGATTGCCAAAACCGCGAAGTAAACCTACTATCGCGATCAGAGATAATCGACACAGGCACACCATGTCTCACCACAATCTCATTAATATAAATTCTTGCCAACTTCTCCATCTTATAATCTTCACGAATGGCCAGAAAATGTGCAGACTTAGTCAGCCTGTCCATTATGACCCATATCGTGTCATGTCCATTACTAGTTCTAGGCAACTTAGTTATAAAATCCATTGTTATTCTCTCCCATCTCCACTCAGGAATCAACGGCAGCTGTAACAATCTAGAGGGTTTCTGATGTTCGACCTTAACCTTCAAACAGGTCAAGCATCAGCTAACATATTCAGCTATTTCCCTCTTCATTCCCGGCCACCAATAAGCATCTCTAAGATCGTAGTACATCTTGTCCGATCCTGGATGAATCGAATATTTCAACTTATGAGCTTCATCCATTATCAACGTCCTCACACCTCCTACCGATGGAACCCATATTCTATCTAAGAAATATAGTCCACCATCCTCCTTTTTCTCCATTTGCTGATCCAATCCATGCAACATCTCAGCAGTCGCATTCTCATCCTTAAGAGCTTCTTCTTGTGCTGCCAATATCTTACCCTTAACTCCCGACTGTAAAGTCATACACATCGCTTGTACACGCTTAGGCTTAATCCGCTCCTTTCTACTTAAAGCATCAGCTACCACATTCGCCTTTCCAGGATGATAGCGAATCTCACAATCATAATTACTAAATAACTCAATCCACCTTCTTTGTCGCATATTCAGTTCCTTCTGACTGAAAATATGCTGAAGACTCTTATGATCCGTATATACAACACTCCTTGTGCCATACAAATAGTGTCTCTAATTCTTGAGAGCAAATACCACCGCACCAAGCTCCAGATCATGAGTCGTATAATTCTTCTCATGAATCTTTAGCTGTCGAGATGCGTACGCTATCACCTTACCTCTTTGCATTAGCACATACCCAAATCCTTGATTCGATGCATCACAATACACAACAAAATCATCTGGCCCATCAGGTAATGTCAGAATAGGTGCATTACACAAATTATCCTTAAGTGACTGAAAAGCCACCTCCTACTCTTCTCCCCAAACATACTTCTTGTTCTTCTGAGTCAACAAAGTAAGGGGTTTAGCAATCTTTGAAAAATTCGCTATAAATCTTCGATAATATCCTGCCAATCCTAAGAATGTGCGTATTTCGGACGGCGTCGTAGGAACCTTCCAGTTCTTGACCGCTTCTATCCTACTAGGGTCTACATATATTCCTCCACTATTTATCACATGTCCAAGAAAATGTACTTCTTCAAGCCAAAACTCACATTTTGAGAACTTGGCGTACAATTTCTCCTTCTCCAGTAATTCAAGAACTAATCTCAGATGTTCTCCATGCTCCTCCTTCGTCTTGGAATAAATTAAAATGTCATCTATGAACACAATCACGAACTTATCCAAGTAAGGCTTGCAAACGCGATTCATCAAATCCATGAATACCGCAGGTGCATTTGTCAGCCCGAATGGCATAACCGTGAACTCAAAGTGTCCATAACGAGTTCTAAAGGCGGTCTTCGGAACATCCTCCTCATGCACTCTAAGTTGGTGATACCCCAAACGTAAATCTATCTTCGAGAAAAATCGAGCACCTTGTAGTTGGTCAAAAAGATCATCAATCCTAGGAAGAGGATATCGATTCTTAACCGTTAGCTTGTTCAATTCCCGATAGTCAATACACATCCGGAATGAACCATCCTTCTTCTTAACAAATAACACCGGTGCTCCCCACGGAGAGTGACTAGGTCGGATAAACCCTTTATCCTGAAGTTCCTGCAACTGCGTTGCCAACTCCTGCATCTCAGAGGGTGCTAAACGATATGGAGACTTTGCCACAGGTGCCGCTCCAGGAATCAACTCAATACGAAACTCAACTTGACGGATTGGAGGCAATCCGGACAAGTCCTCAGGAAAAATGCCAGGAAACTCACATACCACATGAATCTCTTCCAACTTAAGTTCTTTAGCCTTCACAGTCTAAAGGATTCTCAAATCCTTCCTTAAGCATTCTCCTTGTATCCGAAGGATACCACCATTCTCTAAAGGTATACGCACTACCTTTTCGTGGCATATAACCTCGGCCTTATGCTTAGACAACCAGCTCATCCCTATCACCAGATCAAAATTTCCATGCCCAAAAGGTATCAAATCAATTATGAACGGGATACCCTCTAACACTATGGTACACCCACGAATAATCTTGTCAACCTCCACCTCCTTACCACTAGCTATTTCAATCACAATACTAGGTCTAAATTTACTAGGCTCATCATTCAATAGTCTAGTAAATGGACCAACTTAAATACCACAACATTAGCACCAACAGATAATCGAGGTATCAGCATATGATAGGTAGAATGGAATCTTACCACCCACACCTTGCTGCATACAACGATTTCCCAAACGGTTAAGAGAATACATCTCTAACCATACAACCATCATCAACATGATACCACATAACACCTACCACAACATATAACAACAAACATCAATCAATGTAAGCATGGTCACAAGTCCACGTGTGTGATATCCTTATAATTATGTTCGCGACCATAGTTATAAGGCCTATTCCACACGCATACTTGCTTCCAAAACTACACATCTCAATGATAACGCACATATATCACATAGAACCTAATACACAGCACAATCCATGTTATCATACTTGCAAATCCACTTGTGTTGAGAAGCATGTATAATTATGTTGGCCACCATAATTATTTATGCTCCCTTTCACAAGTGTACTTCCTCCTATGACCACACTTCATGCAAACAATCATCTCACATGGAACAATTCCAACGATCATGGAACAATTCCAATGACCACTTTAACTCTATAATCAAAATCACTTAGGGAAAATCCCAAAATCCAACGGAATCTATATTCCAACACAATTTCCACATCAAAAACACAAATTACATATCAAAACATAATGCTAAACAATAATGTCGCACGTGGCTCGAGCTCCATCCTAACATTCGTCTATCTTGAAATAATTCAACTACTCGCTGTAGACTCCAGGTCCGAATCCACTTCGTCTTCCTCACTTAGCCATCCATTTCGGTTTCCCTCGGGCTGTGGTAGTGGATGACTATCAAAGCCACTCTCGGGATTCCTTCTTTCCTCCTCTATATGGTCCACAAATCCATACAAATTACGGGGCTCAGCTCGAACTACTCCTCCATCTTCTATGAACTTGGGACACCTCCCAGGGTACCTAGTCGTGAAGCCGTTTTTATCGGTTACCTCCGTCTCGTACATTTGTACCTCCATCCCACCCACGTTTACCAATGTCATATTTTCCTCAATCAGACATGGCCACATGATAGTAGGAATCAAAATCCTCTTGTTAACCCATCTCAAACTACCAATCCTCTTGCAACCAGTAGCGACAACAATTGCCCAACAATATTTGCTACGCGCGAGATGTGCCATGCTAAAAATGACACATATGATAGTAAGTATGAGGATCCAATAGACGTCTAAAACTCAATCGAACTACTCATAACCTCAAGAAGAATAAACACGTAAAGTACTATACTAACACATAGGCCCTAAATGCAACTATATGAGGGACTCCTAGGTTATAGTCTAGGTTCAACCACCTACTTCTCTATAACCATGTCTCTGATACCAATCTGTCACACCTCGCCAATGGCGGAAACGCGAGTGCAACATCATGGATATCATCACAACACTTGGTGTCTAAATAGAGAAAATACTACATGCAAATAAATAGAGCAAAGTACAAACACAAAGTGTCGTAACGATACCCCAAAACAAATAATCCAAAACAATCACTAAAGTATTTTCATTAAAACATAAAGTTAAAATGAAAGGAAATCAAGTATCGTAACAAAATCCAACTAAATCTAATTTAAAAACTCATAGATAGCCATCCCCAATGCAATCTAGGTCTCTTCTAATCGCGCCCTTCTATCTTAGCCTTAGAATGCTCACCTGACAATGATGCTTAAAACGTCAACATAATGTTGGTGAGATTCATAGGTTTAAGACACACAAAACACCTTTATCATCAGTCCACTGTGATTATAAAACATAGCATACCAGGACAGCAAAGATATATAGTTATTATACACTAGCATGCAATCATAGCTTACGGGACGGAACGTGCCCACCGATCCAAAATTGGGACGGAACGTGCCCACCGATCCAAATACCACCACAATTGGGACGGAACGTGCCCACCGATCCAAATTCACAATAATTGGGACGGAACGCGCCCATCGATCCAATATAATTCCCCTTCCGGCCGGACATAATAATAACGAGTAGAGCCACTAGGGCATCTTCCCACTCGTATAATCACCACAAATAAACACCATAATAACATGTAGTATAAGTATAATAACAATTACACGTCCATGCATTTTATAACCACATAATCACAGTAACTCAAAAATAATTTAAACAAGCATCATCTCCATCCCAAGTTTAAAACAAAGTAAAAATTGGGACTATGAACTCACCTCAAATCCGCAGCTTCCAAGTTATCAACACACAAATCTATATCACAAAAATAACAATCACGTTACACGCGACCAAGCTAAAAGCCATAGTCCATGTAACACACATATGATGGATGTCTAAGGTTCATATAACCCACTATGGATTACCTAGACACCATACTAATCACCACCCAATACTTGACACTCACTAAATCCCTTAATTAACACTTTCAGAAACGCAGATTTCTAAAGTACTTTCACCCACATAAAATCACAGCGAATAAAGCTTCGCAACTCACACCAAAAATTCACCATGATCTTTCATAAGCATAAAAGCTTTTCCTAGAAGATCATGCACTAAAAACACACACAAGTACCCAATGAAAAATCAAACATGACAGCTATCCAGATTCGGATCTGATCGGACATCAAAAAGTTTTGACCTCTTAGACCCACTCACACAACTTATTATCGTCAAATTTTCGCGTGGAAGTCAAATATAATATAGAAATTAATTCCCACAGAAGGCCTAACCCTAATTACACTTTAAAAGTCACCATTGACCTCAATACTTTTACCCTAATTATGTCCCGATTTAACTGTTTTGACACCTTAACTTACAAAAATCGTTTGACTGCCTTCCCGACCTCAAAATTGATCGTGGTCGGACGTTTTGGAAAGCTCTTTCTCTGAACTATAATTTAGACATAAAATTCGTGATCTAACTCATCTTCATCTATTAATTACAATCGCATCTTTACAGCCTATTAATTCTGCCAGATTCATAACTCATTAATTAACATGTTTTAAACCCTAACTACTTCACCAATCATCATATTATTACTAATTAATAACCCTAACATGTTTAATATCATTAATTTACAGAAGCTTATAAACCCTAGATCCATCACAAATTGTATTACATGAATTAGAATAATTAATTAAACATAAGGATTATAAATTTACCTTAATACTTGAAGAATAAAACCCTAAAATAATTTTCTTCCTCTCCTTCTCTTATGGTTGGTCGATTTTCAGGAAACAAGGGGAATGAGGGTTCTTGGTTTTGTATTTATAGGCTCCTAGGAAAGATTCTAGAGTAAGGTTAATTAGGTAAGTGGATTTCTAGTCAAATTTGGTTTCCTGATTCTACCCAAACACCCCCTAATCGGCCGCCTCTTATTATTATTATTATTATATTATATATATATATATATATATATATATATATATATATATATATATATATATATATATATATTATATATATATATATATATATATATATTTTTATTAAATTAATTATTACACTCAAAACCTTATACTCTTTATATTTCATAAAACCCCTATACTCAAATTTACACCCTACGCGATAAACCTTCAATTTTACGACAAACCGGAAAAATATCATTTTCAAAATAAAGTTTCCAAAAATAGATCTTTCACACTTTCCATAAATATACCCAATAAAAATAACCTCCACGTAACTTACTAACGCTCAAATAGTTGAACGGAGTCTCGTTACGCAAAACCACAAAACACCAAAACTACACAAGTCATTTCTACACCACAAAGGCGATCAAAATGAACTTTTCCCAAAATTCGCACTACTCAACTCATCAAGAAAATATCACATCAAGGGATTTAGTGCTAATATCCATACATAATACCCATAATCCACACATGTATACCACCTATATCACACATAAGCACATAATACACCAAACAAAAATTAAATGAGTTGAGACTATAGGTCAAACTAACCTGCTAAAAAATCCCGGTTGTGACAATAACTCTTCAAGATATCCTCCTGATGAATATCTTCCTGAAAACAATCCTTCTACTCAGTATCAAGATGATGCAAACCTCTCCTATTACATAACCCCTCACAACCTACCTAACCCAATGATGCGTGCGATGTGTCGTTGCAGTTTAGTAGTATTAATGCCTACTCAAGTTTTAAATTTATATTTTGCCGACTTATCATTAACACACACACTTAACGAGCAGTGTACCCGGTCAGTATGAATATAATGGTAAGTAGAGTGTCGATCACTATGAGTGGAACGTATTATCTAGTTATTCTAATCAGTATTTTAATATCTTAAGTTAGCTGTACAAACTAATCTAAAGCAAGGGGGTTCAGCCTGAAAGACTGGCACGATTTGGTTATGATTAAATAGTAAACTAAACTAATGAGCACGAATCAGCGATTAGCACACACGTACACAGATAGATACTCGAGACAATAAGAAGACCTGTCTTGATAATTAAGTAGCTTGTCACTTGTTTTATTGCTAGTTTTATATGAAGTGTATATAATTAAACCTTTCTCGTTGGCTCTAATCTTATCGGCGAGTAAACCATTAATGATTACTTATGTCTATCCTATTTATTTAAGAGACGCTGAAACAAATAGGCAAGGAAGGGGCATGGCGACCAAAGCAATGCTCAGCTAGACACAGAGGTTATCAATGCACTAATAAAAGTCACCAAAGACATCAACATATAAACTTTAATTAATGGGAAAGCAATTTTAAGGGGTGCGCATGATTTTTCGTAGTCACATGACATTAGCCCATCAATCCTGATGAATTAAAGTGTACTAATAGAATAAAACAAAACTACTTAATGAATTGAATACATGCAGGACCTTCTTACAGCTCTTGTGTCTTCGTTCAGGGTGTGTCTTGTGCTGCTAATACGTCTGAATTCATCTCCGGTTTGGTACTCGTACGTATGGTATCTTGCACTGTCCAACCTCTCAAATTCGTCTGACTTTGGGGTATTTATAGTTTCTGTCTGAGGGTTAGATGCGGCGCATAGGATAAGTAGATGCGGCGCATTGACTTAACTTCGCGTGGGGTCCAAGATTAATATATTCAGGAATATTCGTACACCGCCTTAAGATGCAGCGTAACTCCATTTCTCTATGCGGCGCATGTCCTTTGCTGTCTTAGATTGTAACTTGTGAAATCTTGATAGTGATACGCCGTATGTAAGAAGTTTGTTGCGGCATATCTGGAGCAGAATGATCTTGATCTTGTACATTTCAGTAGACTCTTAACATCTTGCTTGTTTTGCTCCATAATTAGTCCAAAATCGCCAAGTTTCACATAATACTTGTTTTTACCTGAGAATTACAAAAGTAAACATTAACGTATCAATTCTCATATATAATATAATAAAACAAGTCAAATAAATAGGATAAATGATGATAATAAAATGTACTTATTTGAGTTCATCAAATATCCCCCCACTTGAACTTTACTTGTCCCCAAGTAAACCTTAGAATAAATCTTATGAAAATGTATCCTAAAAGATATTAGGATTTATTTTTATATTTAAGCATGTATTCATTTTGTCATAATTGCACAACCAAACACTTAACGAATTAGAAATAAAATAAAATATTTCGATAAAAGCAAATCTAATCGTTTAACTGTCCAGTCGTGACGAATATTCTATCATAAGCTTGGCAAGTATACGCATCTCCCCCACTAAAGCCAAGGAATGACAAGTCTAAAGCGGTAAAAAGGGTTTGTTGGTTAAGGGTTAATCATTCTTCTTAATCTCTATCGATCTCACATTCCAAAAAAGGCGACAAAATTACAAATACATGATCGAATCCACGACCACGATACTTGCAATTGCTCAAATCCTTAACTCGAATGGGCTAAAGATAGGACCAAGTAATCTTTACCAATAATATTATATCAAAAAGGGCGACAAAATCATAAATACATAGCCGAATCCACGACTACGATACTTAAGATTGCTCAAATCCCTAATCTCAATAAATCAAAGGTTTGGATAAAGAATGATGTAGGGTATGGATAATATTTGGGATACAAATTGGTGTAAAATGAAAGATAAACAAAACAGATAAATTAAAATCCTAGTGTGGTAAATTACTTTCCCAACCATCCCATGAATAAGACTCATATCATTGAATAACTCACGCTTTAACACTTGAAACACACGCTTTAGGTAGACACGGATTATACTCAACAAGATCTCAATCAAAGAATAATCCTAGTTGGCGTTCCCATAACGGCCAACTCCCTTCAATCCATAAATATAATATACAACAAATAGTTGTGATATCAACCACTTAATACAAAACTTTACATAAGTTGGTTAAAACAAACTTCCAACTTTTCTTTTTTCTTTTTCTATTCTATTTTTTCGATTTTTTTTTTTTTTTTTTTTTTTTTTTTTGAAATCAACATATGTGTAAAATTTCACAACTTTTCTATCACTATTTTTCCGTATAATTATTCCATACTCTTCATACTTTCAGAAATAGCTGTAATAGTGAAAGTAGTAAACACACGAAAAATAAACTAAAAGATATACAATATTTACTTTCATACCAATTGCATTGTGCAATTTCCCGACCTAACCAAAGATAATGAATTACGCACGCGAACACAGGTAATGTAAGGAAACACACTTTTCCTAAAGCAATTAACCACGGATTTTAATCTACAGGGTAGGCTAAGGTGTAAGGGTGTAACGAAACATTATAACAAAGGTGTAAGAAACGAAAGGAATGGCTCTGAGTGTTTTTCTAGGGGTATCTTACTCTAAAAGTGAGAGTAACAAAAGGGTTTATACGGGGGTTAACTAACCAGTGTAGTTAGTTAATATCACATAACATATAAAGGCTATTTGGGTGTAATCCTAGAAATTTACCAATTTAGACAGGTCACTCCAATTATATAGATAATACTTATTATGGTGGTCTCGAATAGTATATAAGCCAAGTTCTAAAGTTTACAAGTCACCGGCACACTCATAGATTTGTGAATTTTGAAAAGTTCACAATTTTTGAAAATAAGGTTATGTGTGCAGCTATGTAATTTAGACTTTAAACAAAAGCATGCTATAAAATTTTAAATTTAAGCATATTAAGTATATTTTAAGCATATTTTGCAAAAGTTTAGGACAAGTAAGTGTTCTAATTCTCCAATCCCCCCACTTAAGTTAAACAACGTCCTCGTTGTTTGTGTCAAAGGTTAAAAACTGGAAAATAAAAGAATTAGAACAGAAAAACTCCCCTGAGATTTGCTCGGTATGATCCTCCATTATTCGTATAAGAGCAAAAATCATCATTCTTGTGAATGAGAACGTTTAAGCTTAAAAAATGATGTATCCACAGGAATGCAGGAATCTATAATATCATTCAGACTTTAACACACCTGAATTAAGAAGGTTCAAACTTGCATAAAACATTAGTAGTTAGTAAAAATAAAACATAAAAAAAAAATTGTAAATCATCAGGCCAGTCGATACGCCGTATCTTATGGAAGAAGATACGCCGTATCGAGCCTGGAATAAATACGAATCAGAATAAAAGATGCGTCGCATCCTTAACCAGGGATGCGCCGCATTAAAATACTGACAGAAAGTTTTAAAGTCAAAAATAAAAATGCAGAAAATTAAATAAGATATGACCAGTGCAGGTGATGCGTCGCATCTTATGATGGAGATGCGCCGCATCTTCTGCAGGTCTGACAGACACAGAACAGAAAAGTAAAAATTTTCTGGGTTGTCTCCCGGCCAGCACTTGTCTTTATTCCAGAGTCTTCAAGTTAGACTCACGTTCAGCTCCTTATTCCAATACTTCGGGTTCAAACTCCACCACCTCGTTCTCGGTATCCTCAATTTTATTATCAAAGTATTTTTTAACTCGTTGCCCGTTTACCTTGAATATATAACCATTTTTATCGCATATTTCAATAGTCCCATATGGATACACTTTCTTGACACCGAACGGACCCGTCCATCTTGATTTAAGTTTACCTGGATACATCTTTAATCGAGAATTAAATAGCAGCACTTTTTCTCCAATAGTAAACGTTTTATCCCCATGTAACCTCGAGTCATGCCATCTTTTAGTTCTTTCTTTGTAGATCTTAGTATTTCTGTAGGCCGCATCTCTTAGTTCGTAGAGTTCATTGAGTTCCATGAAACGGTTCTTCGTTGCAGCTTCCATATCCATGTTACATTTCTTTAAAGCCCAATATGCACTTTGTTCAATTTCGACCGGTAGGTGGCATGCTTTTCCGTATACAAGACGAAATGGAGTGCATCCCGTCGGTGTCTTATAGGCTGTACGAAATGCCCATAAAGCATCATTTAACTTGTTAGACCACCCTTTCGGATTATATCCAGTCATTTTTTCTAAAATCCGTTTTATAGCCCTATTGGTTACTTCAGTTTGCCCATTGGATTGAGGATGGTATGCGGTGGAAACCTTATGATACACTCCATATGTTTGCAAAGCTCTTCCTAGATGGTGATTACAAAAGTGTGTTCCCCTATCACTAATCAATGCTTTAGGAACTCCAAACCTAGCGAACAAACTTTGCAAAAATTTAAGAACTACCTTGCTGTCGTTTGTTGGTAACGCTTGCGCTTCGACCCATTTTGATACGTAATCAACAGCAACCAAAATATACTTATTACCTTTAGATTCAGGAAACGGTCCCATGAAGTCCAATCCCCATATGTCGAAAACTTCACATACATGGATATAGTTTTGAGGCATTTCGTTTCTTGATGTAATATTTCCGGATCGTTGACACGCATCACATCCTTTTATATAATCTTTTGCATCATCCAACATAGTGGGCCAATAGAATCCTGCATCAAGGATTTTTCTTCTTGTAATAACTGCACCGTGATGTCCCCTCGTCGGCCCCGAATGGCAATGTGCCAATATTGCTGGGATATCATCACCATCTACGCATCTTCGTATAATATTGTCGGGGCATAATTTAAAGGCATAAGGTTAATCCCAAATATACTCATTAGCGCGATTTAGAAACCTTCTTTTCTCGTCGGATGTTAGCCCTTTTGGAATTTCATTTGCAAAAATAAGGTTTATATAGTCGGCATACCATGGTCTATTATTATTGCTCTTAATTCTTACCATCATAAGGTGTTCATCAGGAAAGTCATCAGCGATTTCCCTTTCATCAAGCACTCCCCGGCAACGGCGCCAAAAACTTGATGCGTGCGATGTGTCATTGCGGTTTAGCAGTATTAATGCCTACTCAAGTTTTAAATTTATATTTAGCCGACTTATCAACAACACACACACTTAACGAGCAGTGTACCCGGTCAGTATGAGTATATAATGGTAAGTAGAGTGTCGATCACTAAGAGTGGAACGTATTATCTAGTTATTCTAATCAGTATTTTAATATCTTAAGTTAGCTGTACAACCTAATCTAACGCAAGGGGGTTCAGCCTGAGAGACTGGCACGGTTTGGTTATGATTAAATAGTAAACTAAACTAATGAGCACGAATCAGCGATTAGCACACACGTACACAGATAGATACTCGAGACAATAAGAAGACCTGTCCTGATAATTAAGTAGTTTGTCACTTGTTTTATTGCTAGTTTTATATGAAGTGTATATAATTAAACCTTTCTCGTTGGCTCTAATCTTATCGGCGAGTAAACCCTTAATGATTACTTATGTCTATCCTATTTATTTAAGAGACGCTGAAACAAATAGGCGAGGAAGGGGCATGGCGACCCAAGCAATGCTCAGCTAGACACAGAGGTTATCAATGCACTAATAAAAGTCACCAAAGACATCAACATATAAACTTTAATTAATGGGAAAGCAATTTTAAGGGGTGCGCATGATTTTCCGTAGTCACATGACATCAGCCCATCAATCCTGATGAATTAAAGTGTACTAATACAATAAAATAAAACTACTTAATGAATTGAATACATGCAGGACCTTCTTACAGCTCTTATGTCTTCGTTCAGGGTGTGTCTTGTGCTGCTAATACGTCTGAATTCGTCTCCGGTTTGGTACTCGTACGTATGGTATCTTGCACTGTCCAACCTCTCAAATTCGTCAGACTTTGGGGTATTTATAGTTTCTGTCTGAGGGTTAGATGCGGCGCATAGGATAAGTAGATGCGGCGCATTGACTTAACTTCGCGTGGGGTCCAAGATTAATATATTCAGGAATATTCGTACACCGCCTTAAGATGCGGCGTAACTCCATTTCTCTATGTGGCGCATGTCCTTTGCTGTCTTGGATTGTAACTTGTGAAATCTTGATAGTGATACGCCGTATGTAAGAAGTATGTTGCAGCGTATCTGGAGCAGAATGATCTTGATCTTGTACATTTCAGTAGACTCTTAACATCTTGCTTGTTTTGCTCCATAATTAGTCCAAAATCGCCAAGTTTCACATAATACTTGTTTTTACCTGAGAATTACAAAAGTAGACATTAACGTATCAATTCTCATATATAATATAATAAATAAGTCAAATAAATAGGATAAATGATGATAATAAAATGTACTTATTTGAGTTCATCACCCAACCATCACTGAGTTTGTTGAGGCGCATGCAAACACTGATGAAATTAATCAGTCTATTCAAAATGCTCAAGAACCAAACAATCTCAGTGATCTGGTAGACACTCAAGATCCAATCAATGATCATGTGTCTACTCCAGAACCAACCCCTCTACCCAATCAGGCCTCCACAAGTTCAAATCAATATCCAGGACCTCAGGAAAGTTGGACTAGGTATCAGGACTTTGAACTTGTCAATATTATTGGAGAGCCTACTGAAGGCATGCTCACCAGGAGCATGGCTGCTAGTCTGAGAGCAGCCTCTGCCAATGAATGCCTATTTGTGGACTTCATTTCCACGATTGAACCCAAATGTGTTAAAGAAGCACTTACACATCCAAGTTGGGTTCAGGCCATGCATGATGAACTGGAACAATTTGACAGAAACAAGGTAATGACCTTGGTCAAATGTCCTGAGAATGTCTCAGTCATTGGCATGAAATGGGTATTCAAAAACAAAACTGATGAAAATGGCATAGTCATTAAAAACAAAGCCAGACTTGTAGCCAAAGGCTATAATCAACAAGAAGGCATTGACTATGAAGAAACATTTGCACCAGTAGCAAGGATGGAAGCCATCAGGATCTTCCTTGCTTTTGCTACATACATGAACTTCATAGTATACCAAATGGATGTTAAAAGTGCATTCTTAAATGGTTCAATAAAAGAAGAAGTTTATGTTCAGCAACCTCCTGGATTTGAAAGACATGAGTCTCCTGATCATGTCTGTAAGCTTAACAAAGCCCTTTATGGACTAAAGCAAGCTCCCAGGGCATGGTATGAGACTCTCTCAGCTTTCTTAATCTAAAACAAATTTGTCAGAGTCAAGATAGACAACACATTGTTTATCTATAAGACAAATAATGATGTCATACTAGTACAAGTGTATGTTGATGACATCATCTTTGGCTCAACAAGTTTCAAACTTTGCAAACAATTTGAAAAACTAATGGCAAAGAAGTTTGAAATGAGCATGATGGGAGAACTGACATACTTCCTTGGTCTACAGATCAAGCAGACTGATAGAGGAGCCACTATCAGTCAAGAGAAGTATGTAAAGAATCTACTGAAGAAGTATGATCTCAGTGACTGTGCCTCAGTAAAAACTCCCATGGTCCCCCCAAACAACCTTGGTCCTGATCTCACTGTTAAACCAGTAAATCAAACTCTCTTTAGAGGAATGATAGGATCACTGATGTATCTACTTGCATCAAGGCCTGATATCTAATTCTCAGTATGTCTATGTGCCAGATATCAATCTGACCCAAGAGAATCTCATATCACTGCTGTGAAAAGGATATTCAGATACCTGAAAGGCACTCCTAACCTTGGATTATACTATCCAAAGTGCTCAGGACTTGATCTTAAAGGATACTCAGACTCTGACTATGCTAGATGCAACATGGACAGAAAAACCACCTCAGGCTCTTGCCAAATACTTGGTGGGAAACTAGTCTGTTGGAGTGCTAAGAAGCAACAATCAGTTGCCTTGTCCTCAGCTGAGGCTGAATATGTTGCAGCAGCTAGTTGTTGTGCAAATGTACTCTGGATGAAAAGTCAACTCAGTGACTATGGAATTCAGTATAAGATGGTACCCATCTTTTGTGATAACACAAGTGCAATTGCAATCTCAAACAACCCTGTTCTTCATCAGAGAACAAAACACATTGATATCAAATATCATTTCATCAGGGACGATGTCATGAATGGTGACATTGAATTACACCTCATCCCTACTGAATATCAGTTAGCTGATATCTTCACCAAACCTTTGGATGAACCAACTTTCACAAGGATGAAAGCTGAATTAGGAATATTGGATATAGAGAATCAGTCCATTGATTGAATCCTTCCAACTGAAGTGTAAATTTTTAAAACCTCAGGTCCCTGACTCAATGTGTACATCAGTGAATACATCTCACTGAATCCTCAACCTTAGGAACTAAACCCAAGTTCCTGAAATCTTTAGGGTTCAGGAACTAAACCCAAGTTCCTGAATCCTTGTAGCTCAGGAATCATTCCATATTCCTGAATCATCAGTGACTAATCCCAAGTCCCTGAAAAACCATCACTGAATGAAAAGTCATTCAGGGCCCTGAAAAGAGACATTAAATACTGACTTAAATGCTCTAAGTATCTAGTTAGTAAATGTCCGAGGTTGGTAACTGAACTCATATTTAATTTAAGAATATTTGTTCTTTTTGCCTTTCTGGCTTCCACCTCTGGGCCACCACATTCCCACTTGGCATTAAATGCCTCTCTAATCACATTACAAATATGTGATGACTCATCTCTGCAAATTACACTTTTGCAGAACTGCTCAACTGTTCACCTCGACTGTTGCGCCAAACCAGGAAAGTGGAGTGTTGGCATTAAATGCGGATCCCAAAACATATTATTCAAAACAATTTCCAATAATTCTTTTTGAATAAATTAAGATCGCTCAAATGTCTAAAACACCCCCATCTCCACTTCCCTATAAATAACCCAACCAAAAGAAACACACACACGTTTTTATAGAACTTAAGCAAAACTCTGCCATTTTAATTCTCAAAAACAAATTGTGTGTGTATTCTTAAGCTTTAGAAACCCAGAAACCTTAGTCAAACTCAGACTTACCCACAAATGGCTTCTTCTAAAGCTATAGCATACGCCCCCAATGTGGAATTCCTCACTGGGGACGTTGACCTAACAAAGAACAATGTGGTAGGAAATTTCTCTTATCCACAAAACTACCCAGCCTACAAGAACGTTATGAAAATTCTTCGTAATTGTTTTCTTGCAAAGGCTTTCACCCACACCCCCTCAGTCATCTACCATGACTATTTGAGGGAATTCTGGTGCACGGCTGTGGCTACCAGCCCCAAAGACACCAAAGAGTCAATCATCACCTTCACGGTGATGAATGGGAGCAGAACCCTCTCTTTTGACTACTCAACCTTCATCAAAGCCACAGGCCTTGACTTTGCTGAAGCGTTTGCACCCAACCCTACTGATCAGGACATAAAGAATGAACTGATCTTTTTAGCTCCCCATGACCCCAGTCGTCCTACAACGTCTGCGGGAGGCTTATTGGAGAAGGCTCCAGTAGTCAAAACATGGTTCCATCCTATCTGGAGGATACTGATGACATTTGTCATTCAGGTCCTGGGTGGAAATAAATCCTCTACGGAACAATTGAACTCATCACAACAATTGATGTTGTTCAGTCTCCTTGAGGGTACAAAAATTGACATCGGAGGAATAATCTTCCGAGACCTTGTTGCCAAGCTCTCAGGAAAACATAGGCAAAGGCATATGTCCTACCCTAGATTTGTTTCCTGTGTGCTTCAGGACCTACTTGGTTCTGACTACGTGAGGCCTGATGCAGAAGGTACGAAGCCTGACGTCCTGCACAAGTCAAACTTCACTAGTAGCATCAGTGAGGTTACAAATATTACCCTGACTGAATACATGCAATCAGTCATTCAGGGTAACGACGTTGTCTCACCAGTTCCTTCACCGACCAAAAAGGTGAAGAAGACAAAGAAGGGTCAGTCCAGCCAAGTGGTTAGACCCAAGCCACTCGCCACTGAGACTGATCCTCAAAACCAACTAAACCTTAAAAAGAGGTTGAAAAAGGCCGAGACCTCTGAGACACCCATTTCTGAGACCCTCTTGACCTCAAAACAAAGGCCAACGGAGGTCACTGAGCAATCATCCTCAGTGACCTCAGGCACACCCTTTCCACATGGTTCAACTGACATAAACAAGTCAGAGGGATCAGGAAACATTCCCCCCTCACATCCTGATGAAGGTACTGATAAATCACAATCAGTGCCCAAGGGAGGAAAGGGTCCTGAATCCTCGGTAGGGCAGCACCACCCTACTGGGAAGAGGCCCCACACCCCCTCACATCTCGATGAAGGAACTGTCAAAAAATAATCAGTTCCCAAGGGAGGAAAGGGTTCCAAATCCTCGGTAAGGCAGCACTACCTTACTGAGAAGGGGACCCACAAACATTCACATCCCGTTAATGTTCCTGAGCAATCACCCTCAGGATCTCAGGGAGAACAGGACCCTAAATCCCCAAAAGGACAGCACAATCCTAATGGGAAGGGGGTCCACCAACTTTCACAATCAGTACCTAGTGATACCACTGAAAAACACCAATTAGTGGTTGAAGGTGCTAAGGGGGACAAAGACTCAGAGGGAAAGAAACAACCCGCTGATACGGAGCCCATAAACCCCTCAGGCAGTCCGATTCTCTCAGGAACTGCCCCCAAAAGCCAGGCTGGTGTTACCCCAGTTATTATGGCTAGTCAGGCTGAGCAAACCCACTCAGTTATTATGACAACAGGGTCAGGACCTGGCCAAACCAAAGGCGAGTCTTTTTATAAAGAGGAGCCGGTTGAATTTTTGGGTATTGAGTCCATGGGGGAATTTCAGGCTCTTATCGAGTCTGATGAAGAGCTCAGGGAAAAGAGTGAAGAGGAAATGTTTGAGGCAGGCGAGGATATGGAAACTGATGTACAATCTGAACAACCTGAACAATCACATCAGTCATCTCCACGCCAAAGTGAAGAGTCAGGTTCTCAATCTTCTGATACTGGTGATATCCTCCAAAAGTATGATGACTCTCTTCCCCTCACTGAAGGAAAATTGGTCAAATTCCTACTCAAGACCAATAGAGCTCTTTACACTGGTCTCACTGATGAGATGTTCGATCATCACACTGAAGCTGCTGTTCACTATGCCAACCTGAAGGCAGATGTTGAAAGTTTTCATGATGATGTGATCGAGATACATTCTGACACCAATAACTCCCTGACAGCTATTGATCTTCATTTCCAGAAGTTCAATCTTACTCTTGAAGGCATCACCAAAAGCCTTGGAACTATTCAAACAGCTGTCAAGGATGACCCCGAACTCAACAAGAAGGTCCTTCAGGCTGCTGAGACTTACCAGAAGCAATCAGCTAAATTCAGTGATCTTCTCAGCTTACTGAAGGATTCTAAGATTCAGGGTCTTACCTCTTCATTGGACTCAATCAGGACTTCCTAGGGTCTTCAAGAAAAACATCTGGGTACTTGGGTACAATCTTCAACATCTATGGCATGGTCTTTTGGGTCAAGGATGTCAGGCATCGAAGCTTCTTAGGCATCTCTGGCGGATCAGATCTCAACTCTTCAGAAAGACACCTCGGACATCAAATCAATGATGACTGAGATCTATCAGTGTAACACCCCGACCCGACAAGGGTAGAGATGTCACAACAATGGTGACATATCAGAATCATACACAAGCATACATCTTCAATAATACAAAAGAATACAAAGGTTACAAAGAAATTTCAAGGAAATACAAAATTACAAAGGAATAAATACTAAGTCTGAAATTATAAATTCTTCTAATCATCTATATCAAATGGCTATCACAGTGTAGTCTTCTAAGTCCAATGGTACCCTCCACTCATACCCAGCTTCCTACTAAAACCTGCCGCAGGAAAAGAAATGCGGCTGAGCTACGAGAGCTCAGTGAACAGATATAACGGTAACAAAACAGTAATAAAGAATAGTACAGAGTGTCAGAAATATATGTCATGCGGATATAATCAGAATCAAAGGATAAATAAAGGAGTAAGGGTAAAGGGATAGGGAATAATAAATAGGTAAAGGTAAAAGGAAATAGTGCAAGGTATAATAATGGTCAAAGGTAAGTAATGTATATGGTAAAGGTAAACAGTAATCCACCACGAGCCCAGAAACAGAGATATAATAAATATAACCATGCCATCATCATCAATCAGAGGGGTGTCCTCTCAGTAACCAGATAATATGAGGGGTGTCCTCATGTATCAAATGGAGTAGCTAGCTCCCAGAGGTTGTGAAAGACGTGTATCGCACACACCATCAGTCACCAGAGATATAACAGATAATATAAACAGATAACAGAAATCAGATCAGATCTAGGATGCATCCATACGCCCCAGGTGGCCAGAGTCTACCAATACACACCAGATAAAATAAAGTCAGGGACGGGACAGGTCATCACTCTCCTGCCCTAGAGTCATGCCATCGGTGCATCAATGACATGGACATGAAACCCTCATGCCTAGTGAGGTGGCTCGGGTATCAAACCGTGGTTCAAAGGTCAAGTATCAGGTCAGAAATCAGAGTACTATATCAGAAGGTTCATAGCATAATGGTCCATGTCAAATGTTTCAGTAGTGTATATCAGAGGTTCAGAAATCAGAGTATTATATCAAAATTTTATAACAATGTTCAAGTCCAGATTCAGAAATAGTATACCAGATTAATGCTTATATCAAAGTTCAAATTAAGTTTCAAAACAAGAGTTTATAACCAGGTTTAGAATAAGGTTTAAATCAAGGTTCAAAAGTTCATATCAAAAGTTCATAATCAAAAGGTCATAATCAAAAGGTTTATTGGTTCATAGAAAATATTTTAATTCAAAGGTTTCATATTTAACTTGTGTTTAAATAATCTTTCAGTGACTTTCATAAAATGAGGTTTGGTAAAACCTTCTTATACATATAGTCTTTAAAAGAAATTTTCATAAAACCTTTAGTGCTGTTTATAACATCGTACTCAAAAGCTTTTCAAAAAACATTTTCATATCATTAAGGAAAGTTTCCAATTTCAGTTAAAATGCCAAAATGAATCTTCAGGGTAATCAGAGGTTTGCATATTCAGGTCACAAGGTAATGAGTCAAGTATCAAGGGAAAATTCAGAGTCAGATATCATGTCAGAATCAGAGTATTATAACAGGTTCATATTTCAAAGGGTTTATAACAGATGGCTCAGAATCAAGTTTCATAACAAAGTTCATATCAGGATTTATAACAAAGGGAATCATATGAAAGGTTCAAGTAAAGGGGATCATAGCAATGGCATCAATACAGAAACTGACAGATCAGAAAATGAAAGAGATCATGAGAAACCTGTGAGAAGGTTCAGAATATCTGTACCTTATTCCGCAAGTACACAACAGAACAATAAGGGTCGGAAGTAAACTCCATCTTCGGAGGATCTACACGAATTCATGATTGTCTTATTAATAGCTTGTTTGATTCAGATTACTTATTTTAGTCGGCTTTCTATTTTTTGGAACTTTCCTTTTTAGGTAACTTTCCAGAAATAGCAAGTTTCCACTTTAAGTAGGTTTACTCATTTCAAGTAATCTTCTATTTTTAGCAGGTTTCTAGAGTTTGACTTTGAACCTTTAAGTTTCACAAATTACAATTTATACCCCTCTAGTTACAATATTTACAAAACAAACCCTATATTTACATAACTTATGATTTAATCCCTACAGTATTCATATTTACCAAACAAGCATCTTATTTTACAAAATTACAGAATGTAACATCAGAATTATGTATAGTACAAGTCAGGTCCCTCAGATTTCAGAAATTACACATTTAGTCCTTTAAGTTTACAAAACTTATAAATTAAATCATAATTTAGTATCAATTACATATTAAGCCCATAAATCCTCAAAATTACACATTACACTTTTAATATCAGTATTTACTCAGAATAACATCAAGATTCCAGAATTTACACTTTTAGTCCCTCCTTTTTAATTATTTTTCAATTCGACACAAATTACCATTTAAACCCTTTTCTTGCAAATTTTACATATAAGACCCTTATGTTATAATTTTTACACTTTAGTACTGATCTAATTAACATTATAAAAATAACCCACAAGTTTCATAAATTACAAAACACCCCCTTACAATTTAAAATCAAATCGTTAAACATTTAAATTTCAAAATTCAAACCCTAATCTTCCCCAATCATTAAGCAATAATTACTAAATCATAATTATATTTATTTATCATCAAATACAGATTAGAAACCCTAATATCAAATCATAAACCCTAGTTCTTATTTTTTTTTCAATTAGAATTTCAAAACCCGTTTTGAACTAAAATTAATCACGACCATTTTAAGCTACTAAAAATCAAACCACTATTTTTCCTGGTCCATACTAATTATATAGAGTCTAAAAAAATAATCTCCATGCCCAGAAAATTCGTATTCAATATTTTAGCATTTATGCATGTTTAAACAACTAAATTCTAAAACGATTTATACAAGCTACCACAATTCGAATTAGCATTTTTCAAGACTTATAAAATGATCATAGAACTCATAAAAATTAATAACAAAGCCTATAAAAATCGTATTGCATGTTTTGCATAATTAACCCGTTTTACACACTTTTAATTCAAACGACCCATTAAACCTTGCATGGTTCGAATCTTATATTTTTCCTAGATCATATATGATATAATAAGTATGAGAAAAATACCAGAACAATTATTGAACATGTGTATGAGCCAAAACGAATTTAGACCTCTCGGATGGTTTTTTTGCGACAGAAATAAATCCCACGACCAAACGAATGCACTTCAAACCTTGAAACCAATTTTATTAGATCCCTTAATTGATGAATAACCTCAGAAAAATGACCCACGAATTTTAGAGAGTTGGGTGGATGAGTTACGAATTTGTGTGTGTGTGTTTTTTTTTTTTTTTTTGATAGTTTCGGTTTAGTTTTAGAAGATAATTAGGAAGGTTAGCTAAATAAGGAGGTTAGGCCGAGCTATGGGGGGGGGAATGGGCTAAAATTTGGTCCATTATTTGACCAAAATCAAGAGGATTTAATTTGCATTAATTTTCCAAATTAAAAGTGTAGTTATTTAGGTTTAAATGCATTTTAATTACAATTAATTTAAATAAAGTTGCATTTTGGTTTTTGTACAAAGTAATTAGGTGAATTAATAATCTTTGGGCATGTAGGAATTATTTTATTTCATGTATAGCTTATTACCAAAATTTTGGATCAATTTGGTACTTTAAATAACTTTCAATCAACCTTTAAACTTGTAGGGGCAAATTGGTCATTTTACATGTTTTAGATTTTTAGGGTTTTACAACTCTTCCCCTCTAACAGAAAAATTCCGTCCTTGAAATTTGAAGTCGCAAGGTGAAGCGAAGTTGTAGCAAATCGCCAAAGATCGTTACAAACATTTTCATGCCCGAGGAGGTTCTTCTAAAGATCTTCAGACCAAATAGTTTCTCATGACTCAAATCAAAATGAGGTGGTTTCAAATTTTCTCAGAAGGAAACAAAATAAGTTTAATTTTGATCAAAAGGACCATTCAACAAAAATGGATGATAGGTGAGTCTTCTGACAAGCTTATACGATCAGAATTTCAAACCAGATTAACTGTATCATCAGTGGAGAGTTCTACAAAGAGCTTAAGATATATAACTGAAGTCAACAGAATGCATTACGAGAGTTCAAACTCATCCAAATATTTAATGAACAAAATCAGAGTATACGCATAGGTAGAATGAACCTAATGGCTCACTAATCACGGATAACCAACGGAGATCAGATTCTAAACTTCTTAGGTACTCCCCCAAGATATCCTATGGCCACAATGAGTGCACGTTATATGGTGTAAGTATTATCACGTTGATCAGGCGTCATAATAATAGCACCACATAAATATGCCTTCATGATGATCATACTTTATCTCGAGTCGTGAGTATAACAACCTATCTTAATCCACCTAGTACTTCTACAATCTCAGAGCCAATAATATCAAGGACATAAATAAGAGGGCAAGCAAAACTATCCGCAAGAGTATCGGAATTTCAGATTGCCAAGCAGAGTAAGGCACGCCGTCACAAGTATCAGATTTTCCACAGTTTGCCAAAATTTCTCAGAACAAAGCCATCATAGAACATACGAAAATAAGCACGGGGCTGAAATGCTTCTAGGAAACTTAAATCATTAGCGGATCTTAACACGATATAACAAAGTTCAAGGGAGTCTACGGAAGTGAAGCTTAATCGTCAATAACTTCGGCTCTCACAGAATCAATTCTTCCAACATAAAAGGTCTGATTCAGAAATCCGTTCATTCAAAATATCAAATCTCTTCAAGTCCGGTTAATAAGTCTTCGTTTTTCCATCAATCTGGGAGTGAAGCAAAATCGTCTGGTTCATCGCGCCTCCTGCAGTTCTTCTTGGAATGTGATGGAGTAATGTGAATTTCTGGCACGATCTTTAAGTTCCTTCATCATCTAGTCTGCTTCCGCTCTCAATTCATCTTAGTACAACTAAGATGAATAGGGAAGTGAGACTGTACGTCTTCGTCAGCTCCAGGGTCGCCATCTTCCTTCTGTACCACCAAACTTCTGCCTTGTAAGGAATGTCTTCACTCTTCAGGGTAGTCGCCGCTGTTGTCAACTCCAGGTCAAGTAGCGAAGTAATTTTTCTGATGCGTTTCTAGTTATCTTGATGCTTACACAAAACCTTCTGTGTTGCAAGGGAGCATAACCGAGTCTCTTTTTGAAATGTCTCAAAATTTGTTCCGTCTGAAGGTATGGAAACAAATTTCTATTTCAGTTTTCCAAAACTCCGTTCTCAATCAGACTAAGATGTTTCTCTCTGGTCACGAAATTTATCAAGGGTAACGCAAGATGTAAACGTCTTCAGAATTCTGATGCAAGGTTCAAAAGATTTCAGTTTACCATTTTGTTATCGGTCTTGACCATTTGGTGATAGTTTCAAAATTTGCGGGATTTAAAGGGACATTCTCAATCAAGAAAAACCGTTGTCTCAACAGATATCAATCTCTCAGAATGCACAAGTGATCGTCAAATTTCTTACAAAGTGCAGAAATGATTTTCATGTTCTTCTTCGTCTCTGAATGTACTATTAAGTCATACAATGACCATTTGCCCAAGTACTCACGAGAACACATTCATTTATCAAATTTACAGAATAGTCAGAGCTTTAGCTAATACTATTAGCGTCACAAATCTTTATATCAGTCGTTACAAATACGGAAAGCGATCTCAAGAATAACCTCAATTCATATTTCCATCTGAAGGAAACTTCGTGCTCTGAAATTTAAATAGATACAAAGTCGTTTCAGGGTGGAGAAATAAGGGTTCCAAATAGCAATACGGTTTAGCTTCCAGAATCAATACATATCTCTAGTCATCATCCTTCTTCATCGCGAACGGAACTAAAACACGGCCAGAAATACACTTAAGTAAACTCACTTCTTGGTCTTCGGTTGCTGCTCTTCCAAGTTGCTCAATCCAACAGGTATGATTCCGGACACATCTGAAAGACACATTCGCTTGGTGACTAGACAATCTCTCGGTATCATGTCAAATCTTACTTCATACTCCGGTGGAAAATTTGGTGGTGCAATCAGAAATCGTGTTCAGAAAGTTCAGGGTGCCAAGTAATTTTCAAGATAAGGTTCATTCATTGTTGTAGGAAATGGGTTCAAGGAAAACTTCATAATCGTGAACATAACACACGAGTCTTCAGAGTAATAATGATAGTCCAGAGTTTAACAATCGGTAATTATGGTAGAGAGTTCAAAATTGTTTCAAGCGCCAAAGGTGAGACATAGGAGGAGAGTTGTCAAACAACCAATCCTTTATCAGAATAACATTAGAGTTAACAGTCTACAGAAAGACAGATCAACAAAGCAAATCTTATCGTCCAAAATGAGAGGGAAACATTCTTACACTCGTGGTTAAACACCACAAGATTTGCTCATAGGGACAGAGATGGTTAAGACGAAATCAAATGGTGTCAAAAAATTTATAGATGCTTATCAAGTGACAAGAGACAATTAACAGAAGGTATCAAATGCTTATCAAAAGCAGAAGAAAAATAACAGAAGGTGTCAAGTACGTCATCTCCAAGGAGATTTTCAGAATGCCCGAAGAGGCATCAAAATGATTAACAGAAGGATCAGAGGTCAGAGTCGGACTCTGCAGACAAGGATCACATAGTGTCAGACCATATTATGCAGTTCTCAATGCCTTCCAGATTTATTTAGGTTCAGATTTTAGGTAGTGCAGAGCATAAGCTTTCAATTTCCAAAAGTGATCTTAACAGACTTTAATCAAAAGCAAGGCACGAATCAAAGTGATGTGGAAGCAAAATACTTAAACAAACGCCTTATAGTCTACCCATTCCTCACTAGTCAAAACTTAAGTTCATATCCAGAAATCCTAAAGCAAGTTCTCAGGGTGTTCTCCTATGTTCTTACAGTAGAAGCCTAATGGTCCAGAACTCACAGGTCAAGGGTAAATGTATTACGAGTCGCAGCCTGTCTCTCTGATACCATAAATTGTAACACCCCGACCCGACAAGGGTAGAGATGTCACAACAATGGTGACATATCAGAATCATACACAAGCATACATCTTCAATAATACAAAAGAATACAAAGGTTACAAAGAAATTTCAAGGAAATACAAAATTACAAAGGAATAAATACTAAGTCTGAAATTATAAATTCTTCTAATCATCTATATCAAATGGCTATCACAGTGTAGTCTTCTAAGTCCAATGGTACCCTCCACTCATACCCAACTTCCTACTAAAACCTGCCGCAGGAAAAGAAATGCGGCTGAGCTACGGCTCAGTGAACAGATATAACAGTAACAAAACAGTAATAAAGAATAGTACAAAGTGTCAGAAATATATGTCATGCGGATATAATCAAAATCAAAGGATAAATAAAGGAGTAAGGGTAAAGGGATAGGGAATAATAAATAGGTAAAGGTAAAAGGAAATAGTGCAAGGTATAATAATGGTCAAAGGTAAGTAATGTATATGGTAAAGGTAAACAGTAATCCACCACGAGCCCAGAAACAGAGATATAATAAATATAACCATGCCATCATCATCAATCAGAGGGGTGTCCTCTCAGTAACCAGATAATATGAGGGGTGTCCTCATGTATCAAATGGAGTAGCTAGCTCCCAGAGGTTGTGAAAGACGTGTATCGCACACACCATCAGTCACCAGAGATATAACAGATAATATAAACAGATAACAGAAATCAGATCAGATCTAGGATGCATCCATACGCCCCAGGTGGCCAGAGTCTACCAATACACACCAGATAAAATAAAGTCAGGGACGGGACAGGTCATCACTCTCCTGCCCTAGAGTCATGCCATCGGTGCATCAATGACATGGACATGAAACCCTCATGCCTAGTGAGGTGGCTCGGGTATCAAACCGTGGTTCAAAGGTCAAGTATCAGGTCAGAAATCAGAGTACTATATCAAAAGGTTCATAGCATAATGGTCCATGTCAAATGTTTCAGTAGTGTATATCATAGGTTCAGAAATCAGAGTATTATATCAAAATTTTATAACAATGTTCAAGTCCAGATTCAGAAATAGTATACCAGATTAATGCTTATATCAAAGTTCAAATTAAGTTTCAAAACAAGAGTTTATAACCAGGTTTAGAATAAGGTTTGAATCAAGGTTCAAAAGGTCATATCAAAAGTTCATAATCAAAAGGTTTATAGGTTCATAGAAAATATTTTAATTCAAAGGTTTCATATTTAACTTGTGTTTAAATAATCTTTCAGTGACTTTCATAAAATGATGTTTGGTAAAACCTTCTTATACATATAGTCTTTAAAAGAAATTTTCATAAAACCTTTAGTGCTGTTTATAACATCGTACTCAAAAGCTTTTCAAAAAAACATTTTCATATCATTAAGGAAAGTTTCCAATTTCAGTTAAAATGCCAAAATGAATCTTCAAGGTAATCAGAGGTTTGCATATTCAGGTCACAAGGTAATGAGTCAAGTATCAAGGGAAAATTCAGAGTCAGATATCATGTCAGAATCAGAGTATTATAACAGGTTCATATTTCAAAGGGTTTATAACAGATGGCTCAGAATCAAGTTTCATAACAAAGTTCATATCAGGATTTATAACAAAGGGAATCATATGAAAGGTTCAAGTAAAGGGGATCATAGCAATGGCATCAATACAGAAACTGACAGATCAGAAAATGAAAGAGATCATGAGAAACCTGTGAGAAGGTTCAGAATATCTGTACCTTATACCGCAAGTACACAACAGAACAATAAGGGTCGGAAGTAAACTCCATCTTCGGCGGATCTACACGAATTCATGATTGTCTTATTAATAGCTTGTTTGATTCAGATTACTTATTTTAGTCGGCTTTCTATTTTTAGAAACTTTCCTTTTTAGGTAACTTTCCAGAAATAGCAAGTTTCCACTTTAAGTAGGTTTACTCATTTCAAGTAGTCTTCTATTTTTAGCAGGTTTCCATAGTTTGACTTTGAACCTTTAAGTTTCACAAATTACAATTTATACCCCTCTAGTTACAATATTTACAAAACAAACCCTATATTTACATAACTTATGATTTAATCCCTACAGTATTCATATTTACCAAACAAGCATCTTATTTTACAAAATTACAGAATGTAACATCAGAATTATGTATAGTACAAGTCAGGTCCCTCAGATTTCAGAAATTACACATTTAGTCCTTTAAGTTTACAAAACTTATAAATTAAATCATAATTTAGTATCAATTACATATTAAGCCCATAAATCCTCAAAATTACACATTACACTTTTAATATCAGTATTTACTCAGAATAACATCAAGATTCCAGAATTTACACTTTTAGTCCCTCCTTTTTAATTATTTTTCAATTCGACACAAATTACCATTTAAACCCTTTTCTTGCAAATTTTACACATAAGACCCTTATGTTATAATTTTTACACTTTAGTACTGATCTAATTAACATTATAAAAATAACCCACAAGTTTCATAAATTACAAAACACCCCCTTACAATTTAAAATCAAATCGTTAAACATTTAAATTTCAAAATTCAAACCCTAATCTTCCCCAATCATTAAGCAATAATTACTAAATCATAATTATATTTATTTATCATCAAATACAGATTAGAAACCCTAATATCAAATCGTAAACCCTAGTTCTTATTTTTTTTTTCAATTAGAATTTCAAAACCCGTTTTGAACTAAAATTAATCACGACCATTTTAAGCTACTAAAAATCAAACCACTATTTTTCCTGGTCCATACTAATTATATAGAGTCTAAAAAAAATAATCTCGATGCCCAGAAAATTCGTATTCAATATTTTAGCATTTATGCATGTTTAAACAACTAAATTCTAAAACGATTTATAAAAGCTACCACAATTCGAATTAGAATTTTTCTAGACTTATAAAATGATCATAGAACTCATAAAAATTAATAATATAGCCTATAAAAATCGTATTGCATGTTTTACATAATTAACCCGTTTTACACACTTTTAATTCAAACGACCCATTAAACCTTGCATGGTTCGAATCTTATATTTTTCCTAGATCATATATGATATAATAAGTATGATAAAAATACCAGAACAATTATTTAACGTGTGTATGAGCCAAAACGAATTTAGACCTCTCGGATGGTTTTTTTGCGACAGAAATAAATCCCACGACCAAACGAATGCACTTCAAACCTTGAAACCAATTTTATTAGATCCCTTAATTGATGAATAACCTCATAAAAATGACCCACGAATTTTAGAGAGTTGGGTGGATGAGTTACGAATTTGTGTGTGTGTGTGTTTTTTTTTTTTTTTTTGATAGTTTCGGTTTAGTTTTAGAAGATAATTAGGAAGGTTAGCTAAATAAGGAGGTTAGGCCGAGATATGGGGGGGGGGAATGGGCTAAAATTTGGTCCATTATTTGACCAAAATCAAGAGGATTTAATTTGCATTAATTTTCCAAATTAAAAGTGTAGTTATTTAGGTTTAAATGCATTTTAATTACAATTAATTTAAATAAAGTTGCATTTTGGTTTTTGTACAAAGTAATTAGGTGAATTAATAATCTTTGGGCATGTAGGAATTATTTTATTTCATGTATAGCTTATTACCAAAATTTTGGATCAATTTGGTACTTTAAATAACTTTCAATCAACCTTTAAACTTGTAGGGGCAAATTGGTTATTTTACATGTTTTAGATTTTTAGGGTTTTACAATCAGGCTTTCAAGGGTCCTGCTGCTCCAGTGGCTCCAACTCTTGCTATCACTATGGCTCAAGCAATAGTTGAGGGGGAGAAAGACACTGGAGTCCCTGAAGCTTCCACAAGCCAGCAACCTCCTTCTCCTACTTCTCACACTGAAGGGGAGATTCCTGAAGCTTCTTCCACCCATCAAGAAAAAGGCAAAGGCATCCTCACTGATCCTGAGCCTCAACCAACACCATTCATGGTAGCAAAGGATCCTGAATCACCACCCAGGATCCCGTATGATATTGATGAAGTTCTTCACCACTTCTCAGCTAATGAACTCAGTGCTTACCTAGAGGAAGAGGAAGCAAAGAAGAAGTTAAAGGAGGAAGAAAAGGTGGGCAAGCCTGCTATTATTAAGTTTGTTCATGAAGAGGCTGAGAAGATTGGTCTTGAAGCTAAGGATCTCTCAGGAAGAGAGGGTGGTATGACCTTTGTAAAGGCTCAGACTGAGGAGATGATCACTCTCAGGAAGAAAAAGGAAGAAAGGAATAAAAGGGCTGAAGAGATCAGGCAGAATAGGATTAAGAAATATCAGTGGTATATGACTAACAGGTTGAGGCCAGAACCAATCACTGATGTTCATATTCATCGAAACACCAATCCTGCCATTGTCACTGTCTATAGAGGTGCTGACAAAAGAGACTTTCAGGTTCATCAACCCTTCAGATTCGCTGACTTTGGGATCTCAGAATTGGATGAGTTGGGTCCATTAATAGCAAAGAAATCAAACGTTGTGGTCCCTAGTCTGATGAAGTCCTTGAGTCTGAGGTACGAAAGATTGGCAGTTGCACCTCAGGAACTTGGCACTCCATCTCTTCTTCCTGATTCAGCACAACCAGCTTCCTCTCAGTCTTCTTCAAGAAAAAGAAAGAAGATTGAAGCTGAGCCTGAGATCAAGATTCCTGGTCTTAACTGCAATAGGGCTCTCCCTGAAGGTGTTCCTTTCAGAAACAATATTGTCATTGAACAACCTGAAAGAGGTTTGTTCTTCATTGATGAGTTCGGAGACAAAGCCTTCCAAAGGTGGAGTGATATCGATTTGTCAGGGATCAAAGCTATGCTTGGCTTTTTAATGATGGCCTCTCCACTCAAGAGTCCTGAAAATGTGAAGTTTTGTCAAGATCTGAAAAGGAAAATCAATGAGCATCCTGACCAACAAGAGCTGCAGTCAAAGAAGCCCAAGCTTGAAGCCCTTGGTATTAAGTTGAACTGATAGATCTGCCTGAATACCCCACTATCCCTTTTTGTACTTAGCTTGTTAGGACTTGTAATGATATCAATAAGATGACGTTTTTATTATTTCAGTGTCCTTATTTACATTCTAGTACATTCAGTATGAGTAGAAGTCATTAGCTCACTCATAACTGATCAAAACACTTAGGAATAATTTATATCCAAATAGGGGGAGATTGTTGGGTCATGAAAAACCCAAGAATACTTAAAACATGATTTGGACACAATTTAACTAAGTGTTAACTTAAACTGAGAACAATTCAAGTCACTGAGAGAACAGCCTCTCAGTGAGTCATCTTCAGGATGCTTAAGGCGAATTCAAATAGAAGGATTCACTACACAGGAAGGCGGTACTCCCTGAAGTAGCACTTAAGCCAAAGAAGAAGATGATGGTTCAGTGAGTGTTGGACAAGAACTCACTGAACCCTAGTCTCCTCAACAACAATGAAGTAATTATGAATGATAACTGAGAAGCGTGTCTTGAAGAACTAAGTGCCTGAGAAGAAAGGCAGAAATATCTAGGAAGGATTTAAGATAAGATCAAATCTTATCTTGTCAGGAAGAAATCCTTCCTAAGACGGCTTAAAGTCTTGGAGTGTCAGACCAACCACTCCTAAAGACTTAATAGGCCATTTCTATTGGTTCTTGGAAATGACAATTACTGTTGTAATTGTCAGACACTCTTGCTCAACAACTTGTAATATTTTAATTATTTTTACTCAGATTACTTGTGTATAAATAGATTGAGAATGAGAGAAGTTGTGTGTGTTTTGTACAATTAAAGCTTAGACTTTTGCAAAACAACTTCTCTCCTACAAAGAGTAACGCATCCCTGAGATAGCTCAGTGAGGTCGCATTGTTACCACTCAAGCAAAACTTGAGTTTAGATAGGAGACACCACCATACCTTGTCTATTCAATCCCAAGTGTTTGTTCCGCAAAACACTTGGGTATAGATTCTTTGATTTATTTCTAATAAGAATTTAAACGTTGAAAATTATATTGAGTTTTCTATATTCACGTTTTATAACTGTTAGAATTAATCATAACATTGTATTAGTCATAAACACAAATAGATTAACTTTCTAGTTAACTCTTAACGTGTAAAGGGACCATCACTTTTGAAGGTCCCATAGTATTTTGATCATAACTTCTGCATACGACCTCCGTTTTAGGTGATTCAAAAAGGCCACAGAAAGGGAAAAAGAAAACCTACACTTCATACATGGTATACGGTGTATAGGAATATTTTCTATATGGCGTATAGGGGTAATGGTGCATATGCCTTATAGGGGACCTGTTCAGCAAACCCTATAAATAGAACCCTAAACCCGAATTTTGATAGACCTCTATTCTACCAGACGATTTGGGACGATTCCCAGAGGGTTTTCCACCCTCTCAAAGGCTGAAAACATCAAGAGACGAAGGATTAACACATAATAAACATTTTTTTTATCTCGGTTTGATTGCTATCAAACTCTTTGACTATGTATAATCTTTCAATTGCGATTATCTTTTGTTATGAAAGGCTAAGCCTTTTAGTGCTTGCCTTGTTATAACTTTATTCAATTAATGACATGATTTGTACGTTTATTATGGCTGCATTGTGGAAAGTTTATATACGTGTATAGACTTATGTCCTCGCATAGACCATGGCTACGTGTTGAGAGTAATTATTAGTAGGTGACCATCTGAAAGTTAATTATTTGAATAATTAATATAACTAGCAAGTATCCCTTAGTGGTTAGGACCATTACAATTGGCTTAACGTCATTAAAAGTGGTAGGTAATAGGATTTAAGATTTAGAGAACAATAATTAGGCAGATTACGTAGTAACTAAGTGCCTGGCAAGCACATGGAAAAATTGTCATATATATTAGTTTAGAAACTTAATGCTTGGACTATACCTGGATTGCGACCCTGACCATCGGCGTAGGTAGTTATAGGAAGAAGCATGTAGGGAGTGCCGACCGAATCACACCTACACTACATAAGACTCTCTACGATATAGTGAGATGAACAATGCACACACATTCATGTCATTGATAGGACAAATGACTAGCAAGGCGAGCACGTCTTTAAACTCTGTTAGTTTTGTCAGTTACTATTCTCTTTTATTTACTTTTCTTAGTTTTAGTTATTTTATTATTAAATAATCACTTGGATTTAAAGCACAGTCGTTGTCCTAGCTTAGTTTACTTTATTCACTCAGATATCCTCGCTCCAGCGAACGACCCACTCTTATAAATTCTATACTATACAAGAACGGGTACACTACTCGAGAATGTTGGTGAAGTCTCATTAGATTCGGTATTATAAATTTTAAAACTAGATTTCACATATCAACTTTTTGGCACCGCTGCCGGGGAATGTTGTGTGTTATTTAGTTGTTTTAGAGTAAATTAGTTGTAATTTTATTTATGCGTTTGCGTTTATTATGTTTGTAGAAAACTAGAAGGGGGTTGAATATATTATATTATTCATAACTAAAACTCAAAAAAACCGAATACATGTGCGGTTCCTGTGTAAACATTGTTTGTATATTCGGGGGTTGGTTTTGGTGGTGAAAGATGGTGAATGAAGGTGAGGGTGGTGGTTGGCTGTGATTTTGTGTGTGTATGTGTTTATATAAAAACGTCACGATGGTCCATTCCATCCATCATTTGTTTAAATGCTAGTTGATATGGCATGCCACATAGACAAAACGAACTGAGTAGACGAAGCTATTCATTCTTTTATTTCTTTTAAAAACTCACTTACTTTCAACATATATTTTCTTTTTCACCTATTACATATATATTTAACTCTAAATTTTAATTACATATATATCATTTCTTGACTTTAAAAGTATCATATATGTCCAAATATTTATATTAAATATGACTAAAACTCAATATAAAATTGATGGACATGGATGTTGCATAAAATGAAGATGAAATGGATGAAAAACATAGGTATTAACGGTGGTGTGTCATGTATGTTTTTTAAGAAGATATAAAATAGATAGAACATTGTACGCATTGGACATGTTACGATGCCTTGCGAACACAAAACGAGGAATAGGATTGTAAAAGAATAAATTTGGAAATAAAAAGTTTGTAGACAGGTGGCAAAGGACGTCAAAAAGATATTATTGGTACTTAGAAAAATAAATTTTAAATTTGACAATATGCTACAAATATGATACAACTTAAAGTGGTAACTTAGGTAATAAAAATGCAAAATTTCCTTTTTATTATTCATTAGTCGTGAAAAAAAACACTATCAATTAGTTAAAACAAACTAAGCCCAGCCAGCTCAACCCCTCCTCTTTACCACTGCCATGACTATTATTGGTGTAACCATGACATTCTAGATTGTTGGTGATTTTGCTAGCTAGAGTAGACATCAAACTTTTGTACACGCTTTTTAAACCGTTGAGAAAACTAAAATTTACTTAGAGCGCGTTTAGTTTTTTCTAATGTAATGTAATCTGATATAATTGTAATCTGAATTTCATTGTAGTTCTGCTTGACTGTTTGGGTCACTAACTCAGAATACATTATATAGGCTGTTTAGTTTGCAATGTAATTGTAGTATAATTCACTCCAGTTACATCGGGAATTAAGATTACACGGTAAATTGGATGGATTATTTTGAACTGCATTGTAATTCAAGATTTTACAATTTAGTTATCAGTATTTAAAATTATTATTATTATTATTATTATTATTATTTAAAATTATTATTATTATTATTATTATTATTATTATTATTATTATTTATTTTATTCTTTTTTTTATAAAACATCACTTTATTAGAAACTTATAGGATTTACAAGAAATTAGTGGGAAGACAAGATACAATCTAAGATAAAACATCACTTTTTTATTACTTTATTCAAATATTGTAAAAAAATAATAATAAATAAAAAATATTATATTATTATTATTAATATAATATCATTATATTATGTTATTTTGTTAAATTATAAAAATAGTTTATTATGAATTTTTAGTTATTAATAGATATAAACGTAAATTATTATTGTTATTATTATATTTAATTATAATATCAATTATTATTTTTATTTTGTTAATATAGTATATTATAATATAATAATAATTTTATTATTATATAATTTTTTAAAGAAAGCATAGTTTATTATTATATTAATTGCTTTTATTAATATACAATTATTATATTAATATTTTAACTCGTGTAGACTCAAAAAAAAAAAAAAAAAAAAAGTTTGGAATTAATCTAAAGTGAACAATAGAAACTAATTAAAAGCAATATATTTAAAATATACTGATCATTCAAAATTAATTAAGAACTTAGGAAGCAAAAAGTAAAAAGAATTATCAAAGATGCAAATCAACATCCACTCCATGATCATCATCTGCTTCATCAATCATCCTTGAAGAATTCGAACTCACACCGACGACTGTATGGTTGATATGCTGTGGTCTTCCAACATAAAACCTACTAGGAAACATCAAAGGAACACCCGACAGTACCTGTTGTTGTGAAGGTGGACATATAAAGTGATCCACCACTGCCATTTGAGGTTGTTGATACTGCCCAGATCTTGCTGCAAGTGCATTGATTATCGTCACAGGCGCTGCATAGCGCTTGTGATGGTTGCTCATGAAATGCACTCTTTTTAATCTTTGTCTTTCTTTTTTATGCGCATTTTGATGGCCACCTAATGCTTGAGAGTTTGCAAAGTCTCGTTTGCAGTATTGACACTCGAATCGTTTGCTGTTGTTGCTATTGTCGGGTTGAGGTGTCGCTGGAGACATAGAATTGTCGGTGACAGCGACACCAAACAATTTCACTCCTGAAGAGGAAGAAGAGAATGATGAGTTCTCTCCCATTGTGTATATCCAAAATATGATATGGAATATAAACTAAGCTTATTATTAGAAACCAATATATATGTCATGTGTATATATAAACATACAGAAAACTTGTTTAGTGATTCTAAAGAGAAATGACTATGTGTAGTTTGAGCTTGTAAAAACTCGTATTTGACAGAAAGTGTTAATGGGACCCGAATTCATTCTATCGTTTTCAATGTGATCATATGTTCAGTTTCTCTTATTATTGTCCTTTTCATCTTTAAAATGAAATAACATTACAATATTATTTTTTCTTCATACTTTAGCATATTGAATTCTTAACATGGTTTTGAACCTATGATATATTTTTTTGGAACTTTAGAACTTTACAGAAAGAAAGATAGATATTCATGGTTCTAGCTAGCATGGTCTACTAATATTTTTATTGCTTATTTGACAACACATGAAAAGTGAATAATGAAATAGGGTTCTTGTAATAATAAGATCAATCATGCAACTATTGATGATAAGTGATTGTTGATCAAATAGATATAGTGTAACATTTACTTTCAATGTTACAAACTAGTACTACTTTTGTTGTACTATAGTATTAATAAATTTATTTGTTACGTCTAATCATACATCTTTGTTACTTCGTAAACTTTGGAACTATCTATCAATTGTCATGAACTTAGAGTATAATGACAATGTTTTCCGTGCATTTTAAGTTTTAACAACAAGATGCTTGTTCAATAATCGGATAATTGTTTCTAAATGTATCGTCACTTTTTATTAAGTTGTGTATTATTCTTTTAATTTTCCTAACAAATATGCAAAACTTAATAATCACTCCTATCTTAACATTTGACGGGATTTTTGGTTAGAGTTAATTCCATAAATCGTCCTTGTGGTTAGGCCCAAATTGCAAGTTTCATCCTAACGGCCGTTTAGCCAACGATTGTTTGCAACGTTAGTACTTTATATTAACGGCCGTTTTTAATTAACTCAAAGTTTGGTTTTCGTAAAAAAAAAAAAAATCTTTTCTAAGCGGTTCTATACAGGTTTTTATACATATTTTTATACGCGGTTTAAGATACGTTTTTATACACGTTTTTATACGCGGTTTTACACACGTTTTTATAAACTTTTTATACACATTTTAAAACACGTTTTTATGCATGTCTTTATACACGTTTTTAGACACATTTTATACACGTTTTTATCCACGTTTTTATACATGATTTTATATGTGGTTTTACACATGTTTTTATACATGTAAATACACGTTTTTATACACGTTTTTATATACGTTTTTATACACGTTTTTATACACGTTTTTATAGACATTTTTATACGCGTTTTTATACATGGTTTTATACACGGTTTTACACACGTTTTTATACACGTTCTTATACATATTTTTATATACGTTTTTATACACGTTTTTATACACGTTTTTATAGACATTTTTATACATGTTTTTATACATGATTTAATACGCAGTTTTACGCACGTTTTTATACACGATTTTACACACGTTTTTATATACGTTTTTATACATGTCTTTAAACACGTGTATAAGAATGTTTTTATACATGGTTTTATACGCGATTTTACACACGTTTTTATACATATTTTTATACATGTTTTTATACACGTTTTTATACACGTCTTTATACATGGTTTTATACGCGGTTTTACACACGTTTTTATACATGATTTTATGCACGTCTTTATACATGGTTTTATACACGTCTTTATATAAAAACTTGTATAAGAACATGTATAAAAACGTGTGTAAAACAACATACAAAACCATATATAAAAACGTGTATAAAGACGTATATACAAAAATATATAAAAATGTGTATAAGAACGTCTATAAAGACATGCATAAAAATGTTTACAAATCCGTGTATAAAAAACGTGTATAAAGACATGCATAAAAACGTATACAAAAACGTGTATAAAAAACATGTATAAAAACGTGTGTAAAAACGTGTATAAAAACCATGTATAAAAACGTTTATAAAGATGTGTATAAAAACATATATAAAAACGTGTATACGAACATGTATAAAAACGTGTATAAAAATATGCATAAAAACATATATAAAAACGTGTGTAAAATCGCGTATAAAAACGTGTATAAAAACCTGTATAAAACCGAGTATAAAACCGCATAAAAGATAATCATTTTTAAGAAAACCAAATTTTGAGTTAATTAGAAACGGTCGTTAGTATAAAGGACTAACGTTGCAAACAATCGCTGGCTAAACGGCCGTTAGGACAAAACTTGCAATTTGGGCCTAAACACAAGGACGATTTATGTAATTAACTCTAACCTAAAACCCCGTCAAAGGTTAAGATAGGAGGGATTAGCAAGTTTTGCACATTTGTTAGGAAAATTAAAAGAATGATACACAACTTAGTAAAAAATGACAACTTCGACACATTTATAAACAATTATCCCTTCAATAAACATACACAAATATTTTACTAAACTACTTCT
The DNA here is from genome assembly GCA_021014915.2 of Artemisia tridentata subsp. tridentata. Taxonomy (NCBI): domain Eukaryota; kingdom Viridiplantae; phylum Streptophyta; class Magnoliopsida; order Asterales; family Asteraceae; genus Artemisia; species Artemisia tridentata. Next base: position 299,786,825 of record CP139506.1, read on the forward strand.
CATTATCAAAATTTTGTTGAGAGACGGATATTGACAATGAGAGCCTTTGGATAAATGAACTCTATAGCATATTTGAGATACATGATTTCTTCACATGATTAATCCTCAAGAGCTCAAATGTTGGTAGGATTCTCGTGCCATGACTTTTAAATTTCTCACCTCGCCAAAAATTCGCAAGATTTATGAGATACCGAGTTGGAGATATAGGTTAAATTAAATGTTCTAGTCAAATTAATCAAGTTCACCATCATAAAACCAACCTGATGCCATTAATTACTAGTTCGTCTTTATGTTTGATCATGATCGATACAAATGCATTTAAGACCAACATAAGGGGCGTTATATTGGACCCCCCTAGTAGGGGGTGTTGAACAGTAGCATGCATTGGGAGTTGTACTGTGTGCATCGTGATATTGTATTGTGTGATTCGCGGTTTGTACGGCTAACTGTAAGGGCGTCTGAATAGTATATCCCCCAACATAAACATCTGGAACACCAAAAAGGCGAGTAGGTGAGTCATATGTTTGAGACACTAATGACATATGGTGTCAATTCAAATCACAAGCTCATGCTACACATAAAGTAATATCAAAAGACATACCGACTACTCATATCAAAATAGTGAATGAATTGAAATAACAATTGAATAAAGTATATATTTTAAAGAGTAAATTGTATTTTTGGTCCCTAAGGTTTGGCCAAATTGCAGGTTTGGTCCCTAAGGTTTCGAAAGTGCAACGGTGGTCCTCATTTTGAAGTTTTTACTACATGTTTGGTCCCTGATCAACATCAAATGACTAGAATACCCTCGCTTTTTTTTTTTTTAGCTTTCTTGCATAAATGGTCCCTGTGTTATGCAACTAGTATTATTTTTTTATTTCGAAAATATTCAAAAAAATATTCAAAGATATTCCAAAAATATTCAAAAAATATTTAAAGATATTCATCCATTTTTATACGTTTTCGTACGTTTTAATATGTTTTCATCCGTTTTCGTTCGTTTTTATATGTTTTCGTCCGTTTTTATATGTTTTTCTTACGTTTTCATACGTTTATATCTGTTTTATACGTTTTCTTACAGTTTTTATTCGTTTTCGTTTGTTTTTATACGTTTTCATCCGTTTTTTATACGTTTTCGTCTGTTTTTATACTTTTTCGTCCGTTTTGTACGTTTTATACGTTTTCGTTCGTTTTTATACGTTTTTATACGTTTTCATACGTTTTTATACGTTTTCGTCCGTTTTATACGTTTTTCTTACATTTTTATCCGTTTTTATAAGTTTTTGTTCGTTTTATACGTTTTTGTCCGTTTTTATCCGTTTTCATACGTTTTTATCCGTTTTTATACGTTTTCGTTTGTTTTATACGTTTTATCCGTTTTTCTTACGTTTTTGTCAATTTTTATCTATTTATCAATTTTCTTACGTTTTTGTCCATTTTTATTAGTTTTCATACGTTTTTGCCCGTTCTTTTTACGTTTTTGTCCGTTTTTCTTACGTTTTTGTTCGTTTTTCTTACATTTTTCCCGTTGTTATACGTTTTTTTACTGTTTTTATATATTTTCGCCCATTTTCTTACGTTATCAACCATTTTTACACGTTTTCGTCCATTTTTCTTATGTTTTTGTCCATTTTTATCCGTTAAAAATGTATAAAAACGGACAAAACATAAGAAAAATGGATAAAAACGCATGAAAACATATAAAAACGGATAAGACATAAGAAAAAAGGAAAAAAACCTTTCAGAATAACGGACAAAAACATATAAAAACGAATGAAAACGGACGAAAACATATAAAAATGGACAAAAACGTATAAAAATGAACGAAATCGTATAAAAACGGATAAAAACATATGAAAACATAAGAAAACGTAAAAAATGGATAAAAATGTATGAAAACGTATAAATACGGTAAAAACGTATAAAATGGATAAAAACGGACAAAAACGTATAAAAATGATTGAAAACGTATGAAAACGAACGAAAATGTATAAAATGTAGGAAAACATATAAAAACGGACAAAACATAAGAAAAACAGATAAAAGCGCATGAAAACATATAAAAACGGACAAAACATAAGAAAAACGGGAAAAAAACCCTAAGAATAACGGACAAAAACATATACAAACGGATGAAAACGGACGAAAACATATAAAAATTGACAAAAACGTATAAAAATGAACGAAACGGATAAAAACATATGAAAACATAAGAAAACGTAAAAAACGGATAAAAATGTATGAAAAACGTATAAAATGGATAAAAACGGACGAAAACATATGAAAACAAACGAAAACGTATGAAAATGTAAGAAAACTTATAAAAACGAAAAAAACATATGAAAACGTAAAGAAAACGTATATAACGGATGAAAACGTAAGAAAAACATATAAAAACGGACGAAAACTTATAAAAACGGATGAAAACGTATAAAAATGAACGAAAACCGTAAGAAGATGTATAAAACAGATATAAATGTATGCAAACGTAAGAAAAACATATAAAAACGGACGAAAACGTATAAAAACGAACGAAAGCGGATGAAATCGTATTAAAACGTACGAAAACGTATAAAAACGGATGAATATCTTTGAATATTTTTTGAATACTTTTGGAATATCTTTGAATGTTTTTTGAATATTTTTGAATTAAAAAAATAATACTAATATTAATAGTTAAATAAATAAATTAAAAAAAAAAGTCGGGACTAAATTTTTATAACTTGGCATAACACAGGGACCATTTATGTAACAAATATCACAACCCGCAAAATTTCAGGTCAATACTATTCACCGAACTCGAATTTACTTTCTTGACATTTATTTGAAAACAATTTACGTGTGACTTTTTACTTGAACCGACGTAAAAGCCTAGAATAAATTCCAAGTGCACTAGGACTTATGTTATATTTAGTCCACAACACTCCAGTATCTTGCTCCTGCTCCATTTCACAATTTTAAACTATAAAGCAATTTTCTATTCTTTAACTACTTACGGTTTCGGAATTCAACAAACGTTATTTGTTATTCAATATTTAACACCCGATATACCCGATTCTTTCAACAATTGTTTCTAACATATTTTTATACTTCCAAAATTATTACCAAAATGCCAAAAATATTTCCTGATGCCCAAAGTAATTTCTTTACAACTTACGTTTAATTACGTATAATTTTCGTTAATTACCGAAACAACAACCAATATATATTTTTAACACCCAATACTTACAGTATATACACTCTTGTATCAAAACTACTCATCTAATCCCATTTTATGCTTAGTGCCGCCCCCTCCCCTCTCATGTCTTTTAGATATTAAACATGTTATACATGATACATACTTAATCATCATTACCCAACAAAAGTAAGCTATACTTTTTCACTTTGTGGCTAAGCCACCAAAACATGTCTCCTTGCTCCCTTGTCCCCCCTAGCCACCCTATAGCCGGCCTCCCTCCCCCTTGACCAAATTATGACATTTGACCTTCCTATTCACTCTTTGAATAACTTCAAGTATATATAGCCTCAAACTAGTTCACAATTCATCCCTAATAACTAAGTAAGAAAAAAATATATATCACCCTTCCATTCCATACATAAATTCGACACACACTAAAGGAGCAAGAAGAGAAAGAGTTGTTGTGGCAAAGATCAAGAACATTAGGGCATAATACCAAAGGTTTTGGAGCTTTAGTCTTGTGGTTAATCTAGTACTTTACAACACTCATTTCACTAATCACTCTTGTAAGTGATATTACTAACACTCCATGGTTTTCATATTTTATATGCTTGTCAAGTATCTATACTCATTATCACTTGGTACATGTTGATAAGAATTTACATTTATAATGATCCTTTAACAAAGTTTAAGTTTAAACAAGTTCTTATTACAAAAATAAACCCTATATACATATATGTTAGTAAAGTTGTGGAGATAAAGATTTTGATGATCATTCACATGGACTTTGAATATTGTTAAGTTTATGTTTAGATTACGATTATTATGTTGAGGAGGTCATGGGTGAACTAGGACAAGGTTTGGAGTGATTTGGAATGGGATAGAAACTAGAAAACACACTTTTGAAACATCTACATGAGCTGCTGTCCCGTTTTGTAAAAACTGGAGAAATCAGTAGGTTGTAAGTAATTTTTGGCTAGAAATATAGAAAATAGACTCAATAACGAAAACGTGGTCACTTGAATGAGTTAAAACGGGTTTATAACGAAAAAGATACGCTATTTTCAATTTAGACGACAAAAACTATATTTTCAGAAAATAAAAGTATTCTGTCCAGAATTTTAGAGGATGAAAAATGAGATTAAATGAATTCTAGACTAGCCGAGACCTTGAAAATCCTAGAGTATACTTAAATACCTTCGCGGGGATATGTCAAACTTAAGAAACGAAGCTACGACGCGAAAGTTATGACCAAAAGAATGTTTGCGGCAACATATAGAATAGACAGCTTCTATTTTGAAAGCTGTTAGGATTTTAAAAAGTGGATTTTGGACCTTTTAGTGTACATTTTTGTTAAAATGGCGTATACGGAAATGGTAGAACAATGTGTATACTTATTAGACGCGTTAAAGAACTTTAAAATACATATTAACACGACGGTTAAAACTTGGTTATAAGATAAACAAGTTATGTTTTTTAAAAAGTGGTGATTTCTAATAAAGGATCAAAATGACGCAATTATACTTTGACAAAAAATGTTACAACAACATATACAAGTGATAAGATAAAGTATGAACTTGCATGCATGGCCTTGTTTTCGAATCTGAGACACATGTAATATTTTAATACAAATATCGTCCTAAAAACATTATTTATATTTTACGATCTTTACTTAGTTTTGTTAATGACAATTACAAAGTATATCCTTTAGAAAATTATAAATGCTAGCTAAAGTCTCTTTAAAACACATTTTATATTTCACAAGTTTACTTAGAATTACATTTTACACATCTACTAGTTTATTTCCTTAAAAGGAAACTTTATTTTTAAAATGATACAATGACATCATGCCATGCATCATACATAATATATTGGCTAGATCTTCAAGCAAGATAGTTGACTTTGGAAGATTTTGATATGACATGACAAAGGTGTGGAGGATACAGCTGGATTTAGAAAGATTTCCAAAACTATTAGCAGTCATGTTGCTGTCAAGTTGGCGGATCCAATCGATATAAAGGACGGATCCCTTTTATGGGATCCGCCGGCTGTTCATCAGCTTGCCTATAAATAGCAAGCTGATCATTTGGACACACCATCACTCATAGAGCCTAACATTCATACTCATTCATTTACATATCATCTAACATTTATCATTCATTCATTTCATTGATCTTTCCTTTTGTAGCAAGGGAGATTAAGCATCAAGGTTCAACACAGACGTGTAAACCTTTAGCATAGTTACTGTGTGATATAGTTGTAGTTCACACATCATTACTTGTATCATTTATCTCAGTGAGTGTGGTTAGTGTTTTAGTCCTCAAAACACAAAGAGTGTAGGGAGTGGTTGTACCCTTGTGAAAGAACCAAACGAGAGTGGTTGTACCCTTGTAAAAAACTCGACATCTAGCTTAGTGTCGGTAATTGTATAGGCGACGTTAGGTTGGTTCTACCTTGCAATAGAACCCGGTGTTTAGCTTAGTACCGGAAAAGGAAGTAAGCGACGTGTAAATGTTTTCTCCACCTAGAAGGGAGTTCATTTCTTAGTGAAGGATAACTCTCGAGTTAAAGACTCGGGGAAGTGGAGTAGGGCAAGGAAAAGAGTCCTTGTAGCCGAACCACTATAAACATCCGTGTTATGTGGTTTGATCATTTCTCTCTTTACTTCTTGGATATATTGTTTGATTATTTTTTTGTGTACAGTTTCATTGATTTCACATAAGTTACAAAACGGTTCAATTTAATTTTAAACGGGAAAACTATTCAACCCCCCCTTCTAGTTTTCCACAATTGGTACCAGTGCGGTGTTACTCAAGAAATTTAAAATATATTGTATTTTAAAACTTGAAACGATCAAATGGATTTTAAAAACTTTAAAGAAGGGCTATCTATACAAAAACCATCACTTCTTGAACCAAACAAGTTTATAGACTGGAAAAATCATTTTGAGACTTGTGTGAAGTCAAAGAACCATAGGAAGTGTTTTAGATGCAGGAATTCTAGTCACTTGACAAGAAATTGTCCAAAGCCTCCAAAAAACAAATCTCAAATAGGAGATTGTAAAGATAAGAACAACAAACCAAAGATCAACGAAGTTGCTCTCATGGCCAATGACATAGAAGAGGTAATTTCTTACTCGTCATACTCTTTTATAAATGATAACATGTTAGATATAGAATATAACAAATTATGTAAAATTATTCTAAAAATTATAAGTAAAAATAAGTTCTTGAAAACCAAAAAGGAACTTTTAGAAAATAAAATTCATCAATTAAAAGAAAAAGTCATAGGATTAGAAAAAGGTAAAAGTACTAAAACATGTGTCTTATGTCAAGAACTAAAACATGAATTAGAAATACTAAAGCTTACCCAAGAGAATCTTATAAAACAAGACTCCGTTTTTAAAAGATTCGATAAACACATAAACTGTACAAATGATACAATGAGGCTACTAAAAATACCTTATGGTAGTTTCAAGCCAGATTTCATGAAAAATGGACACTTAAATGATTTTCAGATTCAAATGACAAAAGAAAATAAAACTACATCAACTGAGTCAGTGACCCACGGATCCAAAACTTTGGATCCGCACGTTATAACCAACGGATCCGTAGGTACAGTACAGAAAAGTCAAACCTTAAATAGTATTGAACCTGTTAAGATGTCTAGAAAGCCTAACACTAATCCAATTAGAAGAAAATATAAGAATGAAGTTAAAACGACAGTAGACACTTCATTATATAAAGAAATCCCATTTGACTACCTCCAAGATATTAGTGAACCTTGGTAATATTTTTGATTAACCCAAATGGACCCATGAGATATTGGGGACCAAATACTTGAGCTTTCATTAGGTATGCTTGAAAGAAAGGATTAGATCCACAATGTGTTCAACAGAAGTTGTATTTTTCAATAACATTCTTAGAAACAATCATTGGAAAAAGGTACGGTTCCTCATAACTCCTCATGATAATTGCTTTCATAGATAATTTTGATTTCATGCTCACTTAACATAAGTTATTAATATAGTATTTGATAATTAACATGATGAGTAGGAAAAAGTTCTTAAATCTTTATGACATAAAACTAGATTAAAACTCCTAAAGACAAGTATAGGTTTAACTTGGATCATATCTCAACAATATAACTTCAATACTTAGGTAAAATAGGATAAGTATATGGCATGTTCTCTTGGTATTGCCGTGATCACAAACTTAAGTTGGTATCAAAAGTTGGGAATGATCAAGTACACAACTAACTTAGTAGAGAACACTCATTACTAGGAAGGATCATGTACTATTAGGATGACATAGTCTCCAAAACAAATTATCAAGATATGCATAACAAAATTGTAGACTGGAAACCATTTGAAAAACTCTCACGTTCTCCTAAACCAGACTCACTAAGGATAAAAATAGTAAGATGATCCTAAGCATAGAGATGCATTAGATAGAATACTCTATTCCATAGGTAGTACTCCAAATATTATCTTCATCTACAAAATGATTCCAACTTGAAACCATTTAGGAACTTAAGAGACATCCCAAAGGAACAGGTGTAGAAACCATAGTATATGATCTTCCCGGTAATTAGAGATATAGGAATAGTTCAAATAATGTGTGTACTAATGTGAGACATTGTATCACATGATGATTTACTAAGAAACAAACAGTCCTTGCCACTTTAAGGCAAAAGTGTGGAGAAAACTCTCGTGGTCTAGTTTGTTGACCTCCATAACCTTTTTCTCTGTTGCAACATCATTGCAACTGTTCGTCCCAACAAAAGTTTAGATCTCCATCATCATTTTTCGTATTAAACAATATTTAGATCTCGATTTGAGAAAGTTTCTCAAAAGATAACATTGATAATCCTCTCAAGAAAGAATCCTACTTCTGTCTATGGTTTATTGAAACCTAGAAAGTAGTTAAAATAATTGTTCAAATCCTAGTCCAAACTAAAACGAAAATAAACAAACATACATTCTGATCCTGTGGATCCAATCGAAAACAAGGGCGGAACCCTTGTTTTGGATCCACCGGATCCGTGCTTTGCTGAGACTAATTCTCAATAAACAGACACTCTTTACAGTTCATTACACCCACTAACCACACCAAAACCAATTTGTTGACGACCCTTATCATCCCAAAGCTCATATATTTCATTCACCACAATTAACTCATTCCTAATCGATCATTGTAAGTACCTTAATCCATCTCAATCTCTTATTTGTGTCTAGAATTCATATAGGTTGCCCTAAATTAAATTAGGGATTATCAAAAATAATGAGGTACTTCAAAAATCATGTTTTCAATTAAACACTACAATAATCATCAAATACTCCTTTGAGATTAATTTTTCACAATTAGGAAAAACTCCTTTTAAATCATTGTTCATACAAAATAAAAAACGTCATAATCCACATATATTTTCGGATCAGGAGTGTTTGGATTATCTCATATTTTACTACAAAAATCCTTGCTTCAAAAGAGTCGAGATAATTATACTCCACATTATTTTCATTCAGACACATATGTATATATTATGTGATTCTAACTTTAATTATATGTCTAGGAAAAACCATGCCTCCCGCTACTAACTATGATCACAAAAAGACCACCAACTACCTACCTAAACATCATCAAACAAAGGGACTCTCAGAATCTCAAGTCAAAATTTTTAAAGCTTTAGAAAGTCGGTACGTTCATGAAGGCAGAACTGTAGATTCATTATTCTTAGAAGAAACAAACATCCGTGAACAAATGACTGTCATTCAATTTGATGCACTCCTAGACATAGATGAGCCAATCATCCCTAGGTTCATTCTTGAGTTTTATGCTTCCGTGAAACTCATCACTGATGACCTTGGATCATTTAGCATCCATTTCAAAATAAATCAAAATCCCTACAATTTCCCATTAGATCATTTCGGGGATGTATTAGGCATTCCTAGAGAAGGAACTTGTTTCTACTCAGACAAATGGCCTTTAACCATTCTTGATTCAAACCTAGGTCGTGAACACCCATATGATACTCCTATAACTCCTAAAGAAATAATCCGTGATCATCTTTTCAAGCCTAGAAGCAACCAAACTAAGAAATGATGAAGCAAAAAGTGTACCGCTTTTAGGGGGTCATTTAAGCCCTAAATCGTATTTATTTGATCAAATATTGCCCTAAATCGTTTCTTTTGTCATTTTAGGTACTTTGGAGAAGAAATCTGGAAAAGGAAGCATTTTGGACGTTTTTGGAGCATAAAAGTGAAGAAAACGACAAAGTCTCAAAATCGGCTGAAAAGTGCCTTTGACGGCGTCAGAAATGTCCCCAGACGGCGTCATGCTTGGCAAGAAAAAGGTGGATATGAAAATTACTCATGATAAGCCAGAGAAATTTGCATGGGAATTCTGACGGCGTCACCCTTTGGAGTGATCAAGGTCGTCACGGCTTAATTTAAAGAGGGACGGCGTCATGCCTTTATTCTGACGGCGTCAGCTTCTGATAGGCCAGAACGGATTTTGGAGGTTTAAAGGGAGACGGCGTCAAGAAGGCCATCACGTGTTATCTAGTCACAACTTGCGCGCGTGGTAGCTGTTACTGTTTTGGCCATAAAATCCTCATACGAACTCGGATTTAGGTGATTCAAAAGGCCACGCGATCGGGACGAAAAGATCTACAATTTGGTGAAAAATTGGATGTGACGGCGTCACTTGTTAAGGCTGACGCCGTCAGAACCCCTCGGACAACAAACTGCCTATAAATACTACATCATAACTTCATTATTTGTAAGCCCTAAACCCTAAGTCCGATTCTAGGGTTTAGGTAGGTGTTTTTCCAGCAACTTAGAGGGTCCTAATCATGCCATAAACATCTTGTAATGGTTTGTTTATCGATTCAATATTATGTTATGTCTTCAATTATGATTATTGTTGATTGCTCTTCATTAATTATGCTTGGCTAAATCACCTTGTGTCTACTTATGATTGTGTGAAACTTGTGTATAACTAATTAGATCTTATTGATTTCTTGTTGATGTGTGTGTCCATCTCCATCAATTAGGGCGTGACAACTTCAATAGATCTAGTTGGTTTAGTTTATAATTCTTGTTTCCTATTGTCTCTTGTTTGATTGGGTGATATCGATGTTAGGCTTAAGAAAACTGGCTAACCTCCTATACGGTAACTTGCTTGAACGTCTTAAGAAACATGAACCAATGCGTACTAGGTTTATTTGGTTGTATTTAATGCATGAGCGAATTCTAGTGATCCCATGTTAGGAGCTTCTTAGCCGGCTCGACATAGGAGTGAAGTAGGAGCTTATAGAGTTGGGGAAGTACGTACGCCACCCCACGATTGGTATTAAGGAATACAACCCGTCAATTAAAACAAGGTGTGACAATTCAATAGGTAGAATTGGATAGCTAGCAAGGAGTAACATATCATAGGTAGACATGCTTCATTTCCCTTGTAGAACCCTAGTTTACTTTTCTTGCATATTAGTTTAATTAGTAGCTTTTGGGTTAGTTGATTAGCAACTAATTCCGCCCCTTCTTCCAAAACCAGAGATTTTTACTTGCTTTCCATAAAATATAAAAATACAAAAAGAATCATCCCTCACCTTTAGACCTAGTTAGATTAATTTCAATCCTAACGAACACTATTCTTTGAGTTGAACGATCAATCCCCGGTACTTGCCACTTCACTATACTACAACGGTCAGGTACACTGCCTGGTGGGGATTGCAAACTTCTCAAGATCCCTTGAGAGGTAAAACCTGTTGTAAGGTTGCAAAACCACGCATCAAGTTTTTGGCGCCGTTGCCGGGGAATAGTTATTGTTTAGGTTGAATTTTTATTTCTATTAGGTCTACTCACTAGATTCCTTTCTAGTGAGATTTTTATTTTATTTTTCTAGGTTTTCTTTAGTCTATCTATTTTCTTCGTGTCTTTGTTCGTAACCATACCATCCGACATCATGGAAGATGGTAATATCCTTAACCCCCACAACCCACCACCACAACAACCACCACCACCTCCTAGAGCCCGTACTTTAGGAGAGTATTCCCGTCCTAGCCACCATGGCTATCGAAACACCATTGAGCTCACTCAAGGAGCCAATATCACACCCTTGCGATCCGACACCATCCGGTTGGTGCAAAGCGGATGCGCATTCCATGGACTTCGTTCTGAAGATCCTAATCAACATCTCAAGGACTTTCTTAAAATCGTTGATTCCATAGACCTTGATGTTGCCACTCGAGAGACGACCCGATTGCGTCTCTTCCAATTCTCTTTGCGGGACCAAGCTAGTCAGTGGCTAGAACGTCAACCCGCAGGATCCATCACCTCTTGGGATGATCTCACCACTCGTTTCCTTGCTCAGTTTTTCCCACCGGGAAGAACTACCAAGCTAAGGAATGATATCTTGATGTTCCAACAACGTCAAGGCGAAACTCTCTACGAGGCATGGACTCGATTCAAGGACTTACTCCAAAAAGTCCCCCACCATGGCATAGAACTTTGGCTCCAAGTCCAAATCTTCTATGACCATATCAATCTCTCCACGAGGCAAACCATTGACCAATCGGCCGGTGGTAAGCTACGTGATCTAAGTGCGGAACAATCATGGGCTCTCCTAGAGGATCTTGCTCTTTATGACAACGAAAGTTGGAGTGATCCCCGTGATTTGAATAAAACGGTCAAGGCAATATCTTTGCCTTCGAACAATTCAAGCACTTCCGACCGTAGGATCATAGAACTTGAAGACCAAGTCAAGTTTCTCATGAAATCCTACGAGGCTCCTAAACCTTCAAGCCAAGTGAACAAAATCACTTCCTCATGTGAATTATGTAGTGGTCCCCACGACACTCGTGATTGCATGGAACTCCCCGAACAAGCTTTTGTGGACTACGCATCCTCGCGTACCGACGGAGCGGGAGACAAGTGGTACACTTTCAAACCCGAGCCAAACCATTACGGTGATACATACAACCCCTCATGGAAAAATCACCCGAACCTTAGGTGGAAACAAAACCAAAACTCACAACAAACCAATTCTTCCAACCCACCTAATCGTTTCCAATCAAGCGGTTCCAACTCGAACCGTACTTTCAACAACAATCCTTCCGGCAATGGTAGTACCAATAACTTTGAAGGATTGATTTCCCAATTTATGGCATCTCAAGAAGCTCGGATAGCTAGATTCGAGACCGAATTCAATCAACAACAAACAGAGATGACCAACAAAATTGACAACTTGTTGAAAGCCCTCAATAACCAAGTGCTATCACCTCCACATAAGGACGCTAGGAACACAAATAGCGGACCCCAAGTAAAAGACCCCTCTTCATCCAAACACGTCCACTTTGTCAACATTGTCACTATTAAACCAATTGATAGGAATGAGGATAATAGTGAACCTAAGGATGAGGATAAGAAAGTCGAGGTTGATAAGGAAGTTAGGACAAGTGAGATTGAAGAAGTAGATGATGATGAGGACTACTTCAATAGGGTACCCACTAAGGAAGAGCGCGCATATCATACAAACTTATTCGATGACCCCAAGACACCATACTTCCTAGGTAGACCAATCATAGAAATAGGCGACCCTTCTAATCTCAACATACCATGCAACATCGGACATCTACATGTGTGGAAAGCTTACATCGACCTTAGATCACCCATAAACATCATGACTAGAGCCCACTACAACTTGATAATGAAGAATCAACTTGGGTATAGGATGTTCCGTGACAAGGGTTGGATGAGTAACTTCACGGGAAGAGTTAAGGGATTACCGGTTTATGTAGGAAACTTCACCTATGTCACCGACTTTGTAATTGTAGAAGATATCCGCCCAATAGTCGATGCATCCTTGACTCAAGTGGTTTTTGGAAAACCATTTGTTGAGGTCTCTAGAATGACTTATGAACCTTCCTTAGGGATAGTTAGATTTAAGGATGAGACCGATGAAGTAAGCTACCAAATGCCATATAAGATAGAACAAATCCAACACTTGTCAAATGTTGAGAAGGAGCTCAAGCAAGCGGTCTACTATAGGAATGATAAGGATAGAAGTAAAGGAGTAGACTATGTTATGGAAAGGATATTCGGTTTCTACAAGGATTGTTTAAAATTAGGACCGGAATATAAAACCGGGAAGGAGAATGGCCTAGGAACCGTGACCGATGATGGAGTCACGTAATGTACGTGACTTTGAGTCTAGCTACAAGACTCGTTAATAAAGAAAAGCGCTTCTTGGGAGGCAACCCAAGCTTTATTTGTTTTATTTGCTTTGTGTGTTTATTTATTTGTTTGTTTGATTTTATTTGTTTCCGTATGTGTGTGTAATTTTTATCATTATTGATTCATGTTAAAAACTAATTTGTGAAAATGCTTTATGTTGTTTTTAACTTCGTCTTAACTACATATAAAGGTATTTTGCAAAAGATAAGTGTAAGGGAAATCTAAATCGGTTTATTAGAACACAAATGAACATGAATCATAATAATAAAAAATTAACATACATATTCGTATTTGTTTGAGTCAAATGCTTGTATCGAGTCATAATGATGTTTTGCAGGATTTCCAGGAAGTAAGGTAAAGGTTTTTCCAGAAATTTTCCGGAAACTTAAAATGAAAATTTTTGTCAGGTCATTTCTGACGGCGTCAGAGGTTATAACCTGACGGCGTCAGATTTAATTTCCAGAAATTTTTGAAAGTTTTGTTTTCATAAAAAGTTTTTATTAAAATCTCCAACTTATAATCTCCAGGAATCTGCAAAATTATCATTCCACAAGCATTATATCCTTATATATAGATTTTATCCCGCCGATGTTATGCAGGTTTTCGTGTTTGTTTTCTCAGGTTCAACAGGTTATTTTGGACAAGGAGATGTTTATGGAATCAAGCTTATGGCGATGCATTAGTCATGGAGCTTCAACATTCTCTTTGGAGGAAGATTTAACCGTGTAATTTCACTATCCACCGAGCGAATCAGGGGAGTATTTGATTTCATTCTTTTACCTTATTTACTTTTACATCTTGTTATTTGAACATTGGGGACAATGTTCATCTTAAGTGTAAGGGGGGGGTAAAAGTACGATTTTTGAGAATACAATTACGCTTGATTTTTGTTTGTTTGATAGTAGATGTGTAATAAAACTAAGATAAACACCTGTTAGGGTAATTTTAGTGCCAAATTTAAAATTTTTTACAACATTTAGGAGTGAAACTTTGATCTTAATGAGCGTCTCACGGATAGGAGTTATATGACTAGCACAAAAAGCCGTACCACTAAAAAATTTTCCACCCCAAATATGTGAGGTTCGCCCCTAGAATTGGTAGGAAAAGCATTTATTCTATGATGTGTGTACCGGTAGCACTTAGATTCTAGAACTTGCGTTAGGACCATTCCGAGGCCACAAGTGAGACTACATTCGTGTAGTTAGATTTACTACATGATAAGAGGCATTAGGATTAACCCATTGTTTTACACCTGTGTTTTTGTTATAATTACATTGGCTACATTGGTCAAGTAATTCTCCCACACCCTTTGCGTTGTACTCATTTTTAGTACACGATACCCCTAGTACACCCCTCAGAGCCTATCTTTTCGTTTCGACCTTTAAGCATTTTACTTAAAGGAAGAATTTGTTACACCCCACTAAAATGTACACCCAAATCGCCTTAGCCTACCTTGTATGCACTCATTTTTAGTGCATTATTGTTACAACATTTGTTTAAAACCCAAGTTAATTATCTAGTTGATTACATGGTTGCTAAGTCGAGTCATATCCTTGTACATATTGTTTTGGGACGATTGGGACTCATGGGTAAAGTACTAGTATAATGGAGTAATGGGGAAGAACATCATTTATTACCCCCACATGTGCTAAATATTTTAAAAAGTACTCCAAGTTTTTCAATTATCTTAATTCGAGTCATTAGATTAGTATTTGTAAAGTTATGTAAAAATTCAAGTGTAAGGGGAATGCAACGCCCCTATGATGTATTATTTTGGATGGTAGGGTAAAAGTGTATGCAAAAAAAAAAAAAAAAAAAAAAAAAAAAAAAAAAAAAAAAAAAAAAAAAAAATCAAGAAAAACACAAAAAAATGAGAAAATGAAAAATAGAAAAAACATACGGACTACCATCCCGTTTCATTTTATTTTTATTTTATGTTTTTGTTATTTTGTTTTTAGCTTAAGATTGAGTCGAGTCTTGGCTTAGCAACATTGTATAGTACATGTAATTAATCAAGATCTTTAACTCGCCACCAGTAAAATATCCGTTATCCAACAAAACCGTGTTTATCATATCCCTACACCTAACGTTATAACCCATGTAAAAGCCCTCTTTGATAGTTTATCTTCGGTGCTTACGCCGAGTGGAGGAGGTTTTCGATCCTTTCCCAAGCCTATGGTAATCTATTTGCTATGGCAGGTAGTGAGAGATATTATCCGTTTTCATTTATGAGATTTATTTTGATGACACTTGAGAGATGTGAGTATCTAAACACTACTTGTGAGGTGCTAGTTTGTAATCTCCGTGCTTATTATGATTAAAGTGGAACGAATATTTGTTGTAATTACTTTTATGTTAGCATTAAATGACCCCTAACTTGTATTTTGATTAGAATAAAAGCGCATTTGCTTGAGGACAAGCAAATCTCAAGTGTAAGGGTATTTGATGAAGCAAAAAGTGTACCGCTTTTAGGGGGTCATTTAAGCCCTAAATCGTATTTATTTGATCAAATATTGCCCTAAATCGTTTCTTTTGTCATTTTAGGTACTTTGGAGAAGAAATCAGGAAAAGGAAGCATTTTGGACGTTTTTGGAGCATAAAAGTGAAGAAAACGACAAAGTCTCAAAATCGGCTGAAAAGTGCCTTTGACGGCGTCAGAAATGTCCCCAGACGGCGTCATGGCTTGGCAAGAAAAAGGTGGATATGAAAATTACTCATGATAAGCCAGAGAAATTTGCATGGGAATTCTGACGGCGTCACCCTTTGGAGTGATCAAGGTCGTCACGGCTTAATTTAAAGAGGGACGGCGTCATGCCTTTATTCTGACGGCGTCAGCTTCTGATAGGCCAAAACGGATTTTGGAGGTTTAAAGGGAGACGGCGTCAAGAAGGCCATCACGTGTTATCTAGTCACAACTTGCGCGCGTGGTAGCTGTTACTGTTTTGGCCATAAAATCCTCATACGAACTCGGATTTAGGTGATTCAAAAGGCCACGCGATCGGGACGAAAAGATCTACAATTTGGTGAAAAATTGGATGTGACGGCGTCACTTGTTAAGGCTGACGCCGTCAGAACCCCTCGGACAACAAACTGCCTATAAATACAACATCATAACTTCATTATTTGTAAGCCCTAAACCCTAAGTCCGATTCTAGGGTTTAGGTAGGTGTTTTTCCAGCAACTTAGAGGGTCCTAATCATGCCATAAACATCTTGTAATGGTTTGTTTATCGATTCAATATTATGTTATGTCTTCAATTATGATTATTGTTGATTGCTCTTCATTAATTATGCTTGGCTAAATCACCTTGTGTCTACTTATGATTGTGTGAAACTTGTGTATAACTAATTAGATCTTATTGATTTCTTGTTGATGTGTGTGTCCATCTCCATCAATTAGGGCGTGACAACTTCAATAGATCTAGTTGGTTTAGTTTATAATTCTTGTTTCCTATTGTCTCTTGTTTGATTGGGTGATATCGATGTTAGGCTTAAGAAAACTGGCTAACCTCCTATACGGTAACTTGCTTGAACGTCTTAAGAAACATGAACCAATGCGTACTAGGTTTATTTGGTTGTATTTAATGCATGAGCGAATTCTAGTGATCCCATGTTAGGAGCTTCTTAGCCGGCTCGACATAGGAGTGAAGTAGGAGCTTATAGAGTTGGGGAAGTACGTACGCCACCCCACGATTGGTATTAAGGAATACAACCCGTCAATTAAAACAAGGTGTGACAATTCAATAGGTAGAATTGGATAGCTAGCAAGGAGTAACATATCATAGGTAGACATGCTTCATTTCCCTTGTAGAACCCTAGTTTACTTTTCTTGCATATTAGTTTAATTAGTAGCTTTTGGGTTAGTTGATTAGCAACTAATTCCGCCCCTTCTTCCAAAACCAGAGATTTTTACTTGCTTTCCATAAAATATAAAAATACAAAAAGAATCATCCCTCACCTTTAGACCTAGTTAGATTAATTTCAATCCTAACGAACACTATTCTTTGAGTTGAACGATCAATCCCCGGTACTTGCCACTTCACTATACTACAACGGTCAGGTATACTGCCTGGTGGGGATTGCAAACTTCTCAAGATCCCTTGAGAGGTAAAACCTGTTGTAAGGTTGCAAAACCACGCATCAAGAAACTCCGAGGAAAGGATGTTAATCGTGATCCATTCGCTATGGAACTAAATGAACTTAAACCCGAATTTAAGAAACTTGAAGAAATTCTTAGAGCTAATGTCATTAGCACCATTGGAAACAAAGATCATGTGAATGCAAGCTTATGCTACATGCTCTATTGTGTGTCTACCCATCAAAAGTTCAATCTAGCCTACTATATCGCCAAACGAATGGTCGATATACGTGTCTTAGGAAAAACATCAATGCCATATGGAATGCTTCTTACACGTTTGTTTAGAGCTTCCATTCCTATTCCTCTATACTCGTTCGGCTTTGTTCCAGACTACGTCGAAATCAAACACACCTTCGTTCCGCTTAGTGACTATAGAGTGGCAGTAAGAAAAGGGAAACGGGCTCTCACCTCATCCTCATCTTCATCATCATCATCAGCTAGTGATGAAGATGGTTTACCTAACTCTAAGCTTCCTCCAATTGACTACTTGAGTCAACTTCCTTCCCTTGATGATGAATCTGCGGAACATCAACAAGCAAAGGGAATTCCAAAGAATGTGGGACGATGGATGATGAAACTCCGCAAGGATCAGAAGAAAATACTTAAATTATTGAAAGATAAGTGAGAGTGTTTAGTATAATACGTTATTAGACTAGGTATTGTTAAATTTATGTGCTTACTAAGATCTTATGATAGCACTTAACTCTTTTGTGGTATTAACTCAACTTGAACTAATGATAACATTCATTGTTATCAATTTTCCGAATTTAAGCCACTATTTGGCTTAACTTCCTTTGCGAAGAAGTGTGATGATCTATTTTATAACATGTGCTAGAATCTACATATTTGGTAGCTTTACTTTACATGATTGACAATCGATATGTTTCAGGAGAATTTTGGGGTTGTTATAAAAAAAACATGAAATTTGCATAGCTCTCTGTTCCTTCTAGGATTTTTGTTCGGCGGAACTGGCGGATCCCTCAGTTTGGATCCGCCTGGTGTTAACATTGGCTCCGCCCACCTTAAACCTGCGGATCAGACGGATCCAAAAGTTTTGGATCCGCAAGCTTTGTCAATTGGATCCACAGGAATACACAGTGATCTTTTTCACAAAATCCAACTCTTTCCAATACTTAGACTATAGTTTAGCTTTCTTAGATTATATTTAGACATCTTAGAGAATTAAGAAAATCCTCCTCCCATCAAAATTTGAATATTTTGTCCTACTCATAACTCACAGACTCTTTCATTACCTTCTCGAAAACCGTGAATCAATCACATTTCTCCCTTTTGAGTCATCTTTCTGCATATCTTCATGTCAACTTCATTTCTATGGATTGACTTTGTCAATAGGACAAACTACTTTATCTTGTTCCAAGTCTTTGATATTTACACATCATTAATCCTAACACCAACTTCTATAAAAATGGAAGTATATATTAGAACCTTAAGATGATCATAACACACTAAATCTTCATCTTCATTATCTATAAACCTCTCACAATGCACAAATCAAACAAATCTCATATGTCTAGACCATACAGACAAACCGCTAGAATTAGTGTTAGACCTTACTGGCTTGTCAATCCAGTTTCAAACGTAAGCTCACCAATCATATCCACCACTGCCACTACAACTTCTATCATAACTCCTATTGTCAACATGTCTTCATCTACAAAATCACCATCACCAATCATAATTCCACTAGGTACAACATCATCACCCACATATAGCACACCACCACCTGTAACTACTCCAATAGCTTCCTCACCATCACCTTCACCATCTGAAGAAAGAAAATCATCATCACCACTAAATTCATCCAACCTTCAACCACATGATCTACTTACCTCGCTTCAACACATTGATGATTCAATGTGGGTAAATCAAACAAACACTCAAGAAAATGAAGAACACAACTCTAACTTTTGTGACACTAAGGATTTAGAAATTATGTGGCTAGCTTCCATCATATCTCCATCAACACCAACAAATTCCTCTTCATAGAAGCTGTTAGAATTATTCTAGTGTACTTTAAAGAATTATTCTAGGTTTTCTTCAATTTTTAGGGACTTCTAAATGTAACTTCAAGTTTGAGACGTTTGTCACAAACAAATTTTCAATGAATAATAGTTACATTTCAATATTTGTAGATGATCAAATATTTGTAGTGCTATCTTACTTTAATGATACATACGCTCCAGGAGATTTATCGGATTTTCGTCGAAAAACGAAAAATATGCACATCTCTCTGTTTAATTTTAGTAGTTTTGATCCACGGATCTGGCGGATCCCTCATTTTGGATCCGTCATGTGTTAGCGTTGGCTCCGCCATTTTTTAACCTGCGGATCCGAAAATTTGGATCCGCATGCCTTGTCGATTGGATCCGCAGGTATAACAGTAAACTTCTTAAAACTTTTCACTCATCCCGATTCTTAGATTTTAGTTTCTAGTATTCTTTAGAATAGGTTCACTGATCATTATACATCTTAGAATTATTTAGAAACTCTTAGAAACTTAAGAACAACATTTCCCACCAAAATTTGAATTTTTAAATTTAAGGAGTGAGTTACGTTTCCTATACAAGCAAGGAACCCTTTTTAAGGATCCTTCAAATCCGTGGGAACATCACATCAGAAGCTTTTCCACTATCTCTTTACATTTACTGCATATCTTCTTCATATTACTCAACATAAGTTCTATGGATTGACTTATGTGATGTGATTTGCACAAATTTTTGTTCCAAATCATTAGGAACCAACATTCTCTATTGGATTTACATCAAATCCAAACACTAGTTTCTATAAACCATCTGCCTATATATTAGGATCATATCTTAGAACAAAACTCACTCATTCACCTTCTTCACAACATACAACCTGTACATCTTAGTTCTCTTAGCTCACCATGACCAAATCAACCAACTCCTCCACCTCTAGACCACCAAAACGCACTGCCCGCATAAGTGTTAAGCCCTATTGCTTCATAAATCTTGCTAACTCATCATCAGAGGAATCATCTCCTCTTAATATCTCATCTCCTATAGCAAGTGCAAATTTCCTTACTTTATCCACACCTACACCATCCAATGTTGTCATACAAACTCCACCTCCATCCATAACTCCAATAGCAACCACACCACCACCCGCTCCATCACAGACTGTCAAATCTCAATCACAACCAAACTCACCCAAACTCCAACCCATGGAGCTATTTAGGACTCCACCTACATCACCTCATCCATACCTTGATGACTTGGAGGATCTCCCACCAAGATCAAACAATCCTCCACCCATGACCTTTGAAGGTCAAGAGCCTATGCTTTTTCATCCGATTTTCCCGGATATCCATGGTCCTTTATACCATGATGCACCATCATCCCAACCTCAAATATCACCTCTCTCACCCACATCAACTCTCATTGCCATAGACGAGGCAATGTGGATCAATTTGCCTCAAACCCAAGAGGAGATTAGTGAAGAGCTTAACCGTCTCTACACTCTCTCGGGTATGGTAGATCACCGCCTCAATGAAGCCATGGACCTCCAAAACATCCTCATGAACTCCCTCCAAACACCACCACCACCAACCAATGAACAAGCACAATCACCACCACCCAACAACCAATCACAACCACCACCACCACAACCAAATGAGTCTACTCTTCTGCCCGGTTCTGCTCGCCATGATTGCAACATGTGTGAAAGAACCGCTTACATAGCTCAAAGAACAAACATTTTGGTGCATGAGCTCCAAAATGAAATGAGGTTCATTTTGAACCACATTCTTGATCGTCTTAACGCCATCTCTCATCCTCCTCAATAGGAGAATTTTAGTCTCATTATATAGGACCTTCTAGATGTTGTTGTGGGACTTTTTATTTTTTAGGATGTATTTTTTATGTAACATCATATTATGTTTGTGACTTTTGTCACATAATTTTAAATGAATGAATGTGATATTTTTATGCTTATGAGTGATCAACATAAAGCATATTATCATTAGTTAGGTAACTAACATCATTATCTAGCTATTTGGAATCTATATTCTAGTTTGATCACTTGTACTTTAGGTACAATATTTTGATCAGACACTACATTTTGACTTTTTAAAGTCAACTAGATTATCATTCTTATTTGAATGAACATATCATATGCATTATGCTTCTCCATTTGAGGCTATTCACAACTAACATTTATTTTGCAGCATCTCATACCCTTTTAATGTATACGTTGGGACTCTTGTAATGGGGAGTATACATCGAGGGGGAGCATTTCATTTTTCTAACCATTTTTTTGTAGGATCATGCATCATTACCTTGTTACTCCATTTAGGGGGAGTATCAAACAAGGGGGAGCTCTTAAACTTCTCAAAATCGCATTCTGCTACGCAACTCTTCTTTTTGTTTCGACAAAAAGGGGGAGAAAGGATTAAGTTTGCATAACTGTGAATCATCACAGTACATACACTTTTGCATAAAAAGAGTTTTCAAACTCAAATAAAACAAACTTAATCTATATTTTAAAGAACTCATGCTATATTTATTCCTTTGCTCAAAAATATACTTTATGTTTTGTCATCAACAAAAAGGGGGAGATTGTTAATACAAATATCGTTCTAAAAACGTTATTTATATTTTACGATCTTTACTTAGTTTTGTTAATGACAATTACAAAGTATATCATTTAGCAAATTATAAATGCTAGCTAAAGTCTCTTTAAAACACATTTTACATTTCACAAGTTTACTTAGAATTACATTTTACACATCTACTAGTTTATTTCCTTAAAAGGAAACTTTATTTTTAAAATGATACAATGACATCATGGCATGCATCATACATAATATATTGGCTAGATCTTCAAGCAAGATAGTTGACTTTGGAAGATTTTGATATGACATGACAAAGGTGTGGAGGATACAGCTGGATTTGGAAAGATTTCCAAAACTATTAGCTGTCATGTTGCTGTCAAGTTGGCGGAACCAATCGACATAAAGGACGGATCCCTTTTATGGGATCCGCCGGCTGTTCATCAGCTTGCCTATAAATAGCAAGCTGATCATTTGGACACACCATCACTCATAGAGCCTAACATTCATACTCATTCATTTACATATCATCTAACATTTATCATTCATTCATTTCATTGATCTTTCCTTTTGTAGCAAGGGAGATTAAGCATCAAGGTTCAACACAGACGTGTAAACCTTTAGCATAGTTACTGTGTGATATAGTTGTAGTTCACACATCATTACTTGTATCATTTATCTCAGTGAGTGTGGTTAGTGTTTTAGTCCTCAAAACACAAAGAGTGTAGGGAGTGGTTGTACCCTTGTGAAAGAACCAAACGGGAGTGGTTGTACCCTTGTAAAGAACTCGACATCTAGCTTAGTGTCGGTAATTGTATAGGCGACGTTAGGTTGGTTCTACCTTGCAATAGAACCCGGTGTTTAACTTAGTACCGAAAAAGGAAGTAAGCGACGTGTAAAGGTTTTCTCCACCTAGAAGGGAGTTCGTTTCTTAGTGAAGGATAACTCTCGAGTTAAAGACTCGGGGAAGTGGAGTAGGGCAAGGAAAAGAGTCCTTGTAGCCGAACTACTATAAACATCCGTGTTATATGGTTTGATCATTTCTCTCTTTACTTCTTGGATATATTGTTTGATTTTTTGTGTGTGTACAATTTCATTGATTTCACATAAGTTACAAAACGGTTCAATTTAATTTTAAACGGGAAAACTATTCAACCCCCCCTTCTAGTTTTCCACATAATATTTAGGTCGCGATTAGAATTATTAGACCTATATTGCCGTTTACAAAATACCAATCGAGATTTGATTTTGCTAAGGTGAGTTTCATAGCCCCATCTTACTGTTTTACTATTCGATTTGAAATACTTGGGTTGGGAATACATCACTTGTTTTTATATGGAAACGAGTGTACTAAACATTTATTGATTGTCTAAGTTGTTGTCGTTTGCCATAAATTCCCCACTATCATGAACCGTTGATTACGTTGTAAGTGCGAATGTTCTGAATAGATCTATTGGGGGTAAACTCCCCCGTCCGGGTTGGTCGCTCCAACTAGTCAAACGGACGCATTTCATTTGATGTTGTACAGGTGTCTTGATTCGTGGTTTTGCGACCTTACAACAGGTTTTACCTCTCGAGGGATCTCAAGAGGCTTGTAATCCCCACCAGGCAGTGTACCTGACCGATGTAGTATAGTGAAGTGGCAAGTACCGGGGGATTGATCGTTCTCTAGGGGAATAGTGTCGTTAGGATTGAAAAACTACTCTAATAGGTCTAAGGGTGAGGGAAGATTCTTTTTGTATTTTTATATCTTATGAAAGCAAGTAAAATCTCGGGTTTGAAGGAGTGGGCGGAATTAGTTGCTAGTCAACTAACCCAAATAACTACAATTGCAAATAAAATAAAATAACTGAAAATGAAAAGGTGGTGGAACTTATATGGAGAGAAATGTGTTTACTTAGATTTCCTTACTCCCTAACTATCTTTTACCGGTTGATTAGTGTGTATTAATTGCGTGGATGACGGGTGTATTCCTTAATACCAATCGTGGGGTGGCGTACGTACTTCCCCAACTCTACAAGCTCCTACTTCACTCCTATGTCGAGCCGGCTAAGAAGCTCCTAACATGGGATCACTAGAATTCGCTCATGCATTAAATACAACCATATAAACCTAGTACGCATTGGTTCATGTTTCTTAAGACGTTCAAGCAAATTACCGTATAGGAGGTTAGCCAGTTTTCTTAAGCCTAACATCGATAAACAATCATCCAATACAATTAATAACACACTAACAACTAATAATCAATAGTTAGGTTTCATTAGATCTAAGCAAACACAAGATAAATCTAGCCTAGCATGTTAATCAAAAGACAAGAACAAGATATAATCAAACAACACATAGACATATTGATTGATTAAGTGATTACTTATCTTCAATTAAACATGGAAGATCCAAGGGTATGAAAACCCTTAAAAATGGCAGAAATTCATCTTAGGGTTTCTCCTCACAAAGTTGCACACTAATGACAAAAAATTGCAAAACTATATATAGAACTTAGTGTCTGACGGTGTCACGTTGTAGATCTTGACGCCGTCACCTCGCCGTGGCTAGGGTTCCCGGATGGTCTTCCTGACGCCGTCCCTCTTTAATCCTCCAAAATCATCCCTGGCTTATCAAGGCTTGACGACCTTCTTGACGCCGTCCCCCTTTAATCTTCAAAAATTTCTCTGGCTTATCAAGGGCTGACGGCGTCACAATAGAGCTTGACGCCGTCACATGTACTTTCCAGCATATTTTTTAGACTTTGTCGTTTTCTTCACTTTTATGCTCCAAAAACGTCCAAAATGCTTCCTTTTCCAGATTTCTTCTCCAAAGTACCTAAAATGACAAAAGGAACGATTTAGGGCAATATTTGATCAAATAAATACGATTTAGGGCTTAAATGACCCCCTAAAAGCGGTACACTTTTCGCTTCATCAAATACCCTTACACTTGAGATTTGCTTGTCCTCAAGCAAATGCGCTTTTATTCTAATCAAAATACAAGTTAGGGGTCATTTAATGCTAATATAAAAGTAATTACAACAAATATTCGTTCCACTTTAATCATAATAAGCACGGAGATTACAAACTAGCACCTCACAATTAGTGTTTAGATACTCACATCTCTCAGGTGTCATAAAAGTATATCTCATAAATGAAAACGGATAATATTTCTGACTACCTGTCATAGCAAATAGATTACCATAGGCTTGGGAAAGGATCAAAAACCTTCTCCACTAGGCGTAAGCACCTAAGATAAACTATCAAAGAGGGCTTTTAAACGGGTTATAACGTTAGGTGTAGTGATATGATAAACACGGATTTGTTGGATAAGGGATATTTTACTGGTGGCGAGTTAAAGATCTTGATTAATTACAAGTACAATATGGCGTTGCTAAGCCAAGACTAGACTCGACTTAAGCTAAAAACAAAACATAAAATAAACATAAAATGAAACGGGATGGTAGTCCGTATGTTTTTTCTACTTTTCTTTTTCTCATTTTTTTGTATTTTTCTTGATTTTTTTTTTTTTTTTTTTTTTTTTTTTCATACACTCTTGCCCTACCATCCAAAATAATACATTATAGGGGCGTTGCATTCCCCTTACACTTGAACTTTTACATAACTTTACAAATAACTATTCTAATGACTCGAATTAAGATAATCGAAACACTTGGAGTACTTTAAAATATTAACGTACATATGGGGGTAATAATGTTGTTCTTCCCCATTACTCCATTACACTAGTACTTTACCCATGAGTCCCAATCGTCCCAAAACAATATGTACAAGGATATGACTCGACTTAGCAACCATGTAATCAATTAGATAATTAACTTGGGGTTTAAACAAACGTTGTCACAATAATGCACTAAAAATGAGTGCATACAAGGTAGGCTAGGGCGATTTGGGTGTACATTTAAGTGGGGTGTAACAAATTCTTCCTTTAAGTAAAATGCTTAATGGTCGAAACGAAAAGATAGGCTCTGAGGGGTGTACTAGGGGTATCGTGTACTAAAAATGAGTACAACGCAAAGGGTGTGGGAGAATTACTTGACCAATGTAGCCAACGCAATTATAACAAAAACACAGGTGTAAAACAATGGGTTAATCCTAATGCCTCTTATCATGTAGTAAATCTAACTACACGAATGTAGTCTCACTTGTGGCCTCGGAATGGTCCTAACGCAAGTTCTAGAATCTAAGTGCTACCGGTACACACATCATAGCATAAATGTTTTTCCTACCAATTCTAGGGGCGAACCTCACATATTTCGGGGTGGAAATTTTTTTTAGTGGTACGGTTTTGTGCTAGTCATATAACTCCTATCCGTGAGACGCTCATTAAGATCAAAGTTTCACTCCTATATGTTGTAAAAAAATTTAAATTTTGCACTAAAATTGCCTTAACAGGTATTTCTCTCAGTTTTATTACACATCTACCATCAAACAAACAAAAATCAAGCATAATAGCATTCTCTAAAGTATCGTACTTTACCCCCCCCCCCCCCTTACACTTAAGATGAACATTGTCCCCAATGTTCAAATAACAAGATGTAAAAGTAAATAAGGTAAAAGAATGAAATCAAATACTCCCCTGATTCGTTTGGTGGATAAAGAGGTAACATGGTTAGATCTTCTTCCAAGAGAATGTAGAAGCTTCAAGACTAAAGCATCGCCAAAAGCTTGATTCCACATACATCTCCTCGTTCAAAATAACCTGTTAAACCTGAGAAAACAAACACGAAAACCTGCATAACATCGGCGGGATAAATTCTATATAAGGATATAATGCTTGTGGAATGATTATTTTGCAGATTCCTGGAGTTTATAAGTTAGAGATTTAATAAAAACTTTTTATGATTCCGGTAGAAAAACAAAACTTTCAAAAATTTCATAAAATTAACACCTGACGCCGTCAGGTTGTAAAGCCTGACGCCGTCAGAAATGATCTGACAGAATTCTCATGTTAAGTTTCCGGAAAATTTCTGGAAAAACCTATACCTTACTTCCTGGAAATCCTGCAAAACATCATTATGACTCGATACAAGCATTTGACTCAAAAAAATACTAATATGTATGTTAATTTATTATTGTTATGATTCATGTTCATTTGTTCTAATAAACCGATTTGGATCTCCCTTACATTTAACTTTTTCAAAATACCTTTATATGTAGTTAAGACGAAGTTAAAAACAAGATAAAGCATTTTCACAATTTAGTTTTGAACATGAGTCAATAATAATAAAAATTAAACATACATACGGAAACAAATAAAATCAAACAAACAAATAAATAAACACACAAAGCAAATAAAGCTTGGGTTGCCTCCCAAGAAGCGCTTTTCTTTATTAACAAGTCTTGTAGCTAGACTCAAAGTCACTCTACCCTATGTAAGTGAGTTCGTCATCGAGGACGTCTTTAGGGTTAAGCTTGGATTGAAGTTTCCTATTGGTCCGCTTAGTACAATATATCTTTTCAAACTTCTCTCCATCCGGGTCATACAATGTCGTCTTAATATGCCATGACCCATCTCCATCTTTGGGTGGTTTGTCCTAATCCCACTTATGATCATCGTCCTCACAAGTCCACTTATTCATCCCTAGGTTAATTGGCAAAACTCCAAGGAACTCAATCATCTTCCTAAAAACTAGAGGGTCTTCAAATGGATCCAATTCGGTGTCCCTAGCCAAGAGTTGCTCTACCGTATGTGTTCGGTTTACAAAGTCCTCTTCTAGGTAAAATGGGCGTTGGGGTCCTATGAAGTCTCTATCGATCCAAGGTCCATATCTAGATGGTCTCCTATTTAATTCTAACCAATGGGGTGTTGGTTCCTCACTAGTATCATAGGCATGTTTCTTCACATCATAGACTGACCAAGTATCACCTTCTCCTACCGCTATCTTAGATTCCTTACAATCAATCATAGCACTAGCGGTCGCCAAAAATCCTCTACCTATCAATAAGGGGCATGTAGGGTCGCTAACCATATCAAGGACGTGGAAATCGGCTAAAATGGTTAGTTTTCCAATGTGTACTAACACGTCTTTGACTACTCCAATCGGGTAAGCAACACTTCCATCCGCTAAGCCTATTATTACCTCGGTTTCTTCAAGTTTTCCTAGTTTTAGAGAGGTGTAGAGAGGTAACGGAAGTAGGTTAAGGCTTGATCCAAGATCGGCTAATGTGTCATAAGCCTCCGAATTACCGACCTTGCAAGGTAGAACAAATAAGCCCGGATCATCTAACTTCTTAGGTAGCTTGTTTTGAACGAAGGCGGTCCCTTTTTCGCCTAACTTGAGCTTCTTTTCATCCAACACATCAATAACCGGACTTTCAAGGTGGAGCTCCTTGAATTCATTGTCAAGGTTTTGAGTGGGAGGTGTTTCAACTATGTTGTTGACCAATTTGGATATCATAACTTCTTGGTCATTTTGAACGACTTGGGTTTGTTTGAAACACGTGCTCATGGAATTGACCGAATAATATTGTGGACAAGAACTAGGAGACGAAACTGACGAGATGGCATTGACGTTTAGTTTCGGGTTCTTGACTGTGTTGCTAGGGAGTGCTCCCATTTCTCGGTCATTGAGGGCTTTCAACAAAGTGTCAATCTTATTGGTCATCTCGCTTTGTTTTTGTTTGAAATCGGCTTCAAACTTGGCCAAACGAGCTTCTTGAGATGCCATAAATTGGGACATCAATCCTTCAAAGTTATTGGTACTACCATTGCTGGAAGGATTGTTGTTGAAAGTACGGTTCGAGGGTGAACCGCTTGATTGGAAACGATTAGGTGGGTTGGAAGAATTGGTTTGTTGTGCGTTTTGGTTTTGTTTCCACCTAAGGTTTGGGTGATTTTTCCATGAGGGGTTGTATGAATCACCGTAGGGGTTTGGCTCGGGTTTGAAAGTGTACCACTTGTCTCCCGCTCCGTCGGTACGCGAGGATGCGTAGTCCGCAAAAGCTTGTTCGGGGAGTTCCATGCAATCACGAGTGTCGTGGGGACAACTACATAATTCACATGAAGAAGTGATTTTGTTCACTTGGCTTGAAGGTTTAGGAGCCTCGTAGGATTTCATAAGAAACTTGACTTGGTCTTCAAGTTCTATGATCCTACGGTCGGAAGTGCTTGAATTGTTCGAAGGCAAAGATATTGCCTTGACCGTTTTATTCAAATCACGGGGATCACTCCAACTTTCGTTGTCATAAAGAGCAAGATCTTCTAGGAGAGCCCATGATTGTTCCGCACTTAGATCACGTAGCTTACCACCGGCCGATTGGTCAATGGTTTGCCTCGTGGAGAGATTGATATGGTCATAGAAGATTTGGACTTGGAGCCAAAGTTCTATGCCATGGTGAGGGACTTTTTGGAGTAAGTCCTTGAATCGAGTCCATGCCTCGTAGAGGGTTTCGCCTTGACGTTGTTGGAACATCAAGATATCATTCCTTAGCTTGGTAGTTCTTCCTGGTGGGAAAAACTGAGCAAGGAAACGAGTGGTGAGATCATCCCAAGAGGTGATAGATCCTGCGGGTAGACTCTCTAGCCATTGACTAGCTTGGTCCCGCAGAGAGAATTGAAAGAGACGCAGTTAGGTCGTCTCTCGAGTGGCAACATCAAGGTCTATAGAATCAACGATTTTGAGAAAGTCCTTGAGATGTTGATTAGGATCTTCGGAACGAAGTCCATGGAATGCGCATCCGATTTGCACCAACCGGATGGTGTCGGATCGCAAGGGAGTGACATTGGCTCCTTGAGTGAGCTCAATGGTGTTTCGATAGCCATGGTGGCTAGGACGAGAGTAGTCTCCTAAGGTACGGGCTCTAGGAGGTGGGTGTTGTTGTGGTGGTGGGTTGTTGGGATCAAGGATATTACCACCTTCCATGATGTCGGATGGTATTGGTTACGAACAAAGAAACGAAGAAAAAAGATAGACTAAAGAAAATCTAGAAAAATAAAATAAAAATCTCACTAGAAAGGAATCTAGTGAGTAGACCTAATAAAATAAAAATTCAACCTAAACAATAACTATTCCCCGGCAGCGGCGCCAAAAACTTGATGCGTGGTTTTGCGACCTTACAACAGGTTTTACCTCTCGAGGGATCTCAAGAGGCTTGCAATCCCCACCAGGCAGTGTACCTGACCGATGTAGTATAGTGAAGTGGCAAGTACCGGGGGATTGATCGTTCTCTAGGGGAATAGTGTCGTTAGGATTGAAAAACTACTCTAATAGGTCTAAGGGTGAGGGAAGATTCTTTTTGTATTTTTATATCTTATGAAAGCAAGTAAAATCTCGGGTTTGAAGGAGTGGGCGGAATTAGTTGCTAGTCAACTAACCCAAATAACTACAATTGCAAATAAAATAAAATAACTGAAAATGAAAAGGTGGTGGAACTTATATGGAGAGAAATGTGTTTACTTAGATTTCCTTACTCCCTAACTATCTTTTACCGGTTGATTAGTGTGTATTAATTGCCTGGATGACGGGTGTATTCCTTAATACCAATCGTGGGGTGGCGTACGTACTTCCCCAACTCTACAAGCTCCTACTTCACTCCTATGTCGAGCCGACTAAGAAGCTCCTAACATGGGATCACTAGAATTCGCTCATGCATTAAATACAACCATATAAACCTAGTACGCATTGGTTCATGTTTCTTAAGACGTTCAAGCAAATTACCGTATAGGAGGTTAGCCAGTTTTCTTAAGCCTAACATCGATAAACAATCATCCAATACAATTAATAACACACTAACAACTAATAATCAATAGTTAGGTTTCATTAGATCTAAGCAAACACAAGATAAATCTAGCCTAGCATGTTAATCAAAAGACAAGAACAAGATATAATCAAACAACACATAGACATATTGATTGATTAAGTGATTACTTATCTTCAATTAAACATGGGAGATCCAAGGGTATGAAAACCCTTAAAAATGGCAGAAATTCGTCTTAGGGTTTCTCCTCACAAAGTTGCACACTAATGACAAAAAATTGCAAAACTATATATAGAACTTAGTATCTGACGGCGTCACGTTGTAGATCTTGACGCCGTCACCTCGCCGCGGCTAGGGTTCCCGAATGGTCTTCCTGACGCCGTCCCTCTTTAATCTTCCAAAATCATCCCTGGCTTATCAAGGCTTGACGACTTTCTTGACGCCGTCCCCCTTTAATCTTCCAAAATTTCTCTGGCTTATCAAGGGCTGACGGCGTCACAATAGAGCTTGACGCCGTCACATGTACTTTCCAGCATATTTTTGAGACTTTGTCGTTTTCTTCACTTTTATGCTCCAAAAACGTCCAAAATGCTTCCTTTTCCAGATTTCTTCTCCAAAGTACCTAAAATGACAAAAGGAACGATTTAGGGCAATGTTTGATCAAATAAATACGATTTAGGGCTTAAATGACCCCCTAAAAGCGGTACACTTTTCGCTTCATCATGTCTGGCAAAGCACCTGTTTGGGGTGATATCATGAACTAACTGTTAAGGCTTCGGTTTCATGAGCTTAGTGCAACAGTAATACTTTTCTTGAACATATTTGGAATACATTGTCGTTGAAATCTTGTGGTCCATACATAACTTGTTGTTTACTTAAATCTATGAACTCACCAGCTTTATGCTGACCCTTTTAGCATGTATTCTCAGGTGTAGGTCTTTACCACAGAACAATCTATTGTTGGAGGCGCTTGGCAAGGGCACAATCATAGGCTACTCTGATATATATTTGGGGACCAATTGTATATTTTTATGGGCCTTACTTCCGTATCAAATTAAATGTATAAGGTAAAACCGTTCTCTTTACCTTGTTTTGTGATCTAATTTAGTAGCACCCCAGTGACATGTATGCTTCTGCTGGACCCGTTTTGGGGGTGTTACAAGAAAGCTGAAAAGAAAAAAGAAAAAGAAGAAGGCGAGGGTATTCTAGTCATTTGGTGTTGATTAGGGATCAAACATGCAGCAAAAACTTCAAAATGAGGATTACTGTTGCACTTTCATAACCTTAGGGACCAAACCTGAAATTTGGCCAAACCTTAGGGACCAAAAATGCAATTTACTCTATTTTAAATATATGAAATCTACCCCTGATTCTGCGAGGACACAAGATGATGAGAAAAAGAAATCTAGCATTGAAACAAATGGATGAAATTGACATTGATTGTCTTCCCTATCGAGAGGACATGGTTTAAAGAAAGGGATGAAATGACATCATTTTAATCTCAAATCATCTTAGGTTAGCCTCTTATCAGAAATCAAGATCCCGTTTAATTCTTTATTGATATTAAAATAGGATTTACATAGTGGTAGAAGTTAAACGAGCAACAAACTGCGCCGCCAGCCCTCTTATGTATCTTAAGTTTTCGTTTACAGCATTCCAAAATAACATTAAGATCCAATTTGTAATTAATATATTGTATAAAAGCTATCGCAACAAGCTAGGATTTAAATTTTGCATCATTTGATTGCGACTAAAAGTGTACTAACGTAAGCGGTAATAGAAAGAAAAGTAAAGTGGTTCAGCGTGAGGGATTCGGTTAATTTCCGGTGATGAAAAAAGTGTGGTTCGTTTTGAATGTTTTGAGAAAGGGAGAAAAAAGAATATGTATACGTATGTACTTATGATGCATGCATAAAATATTACGGAGTAGTAAAATAATAAAACATGGGGGCATTATGATTGTGGTGTTCTCCTTATCTTAAAGTTTGATGAGATCCCCGACTAAGTTAATTTATTTTTTATATTTCTGCGTATAAAAATATATTAGCACACTAAGTAGAAGCTAGGCGAAAGGGGAATACAATGATTACAAGGTTATGGGGAGAGCTATATATTCGAGGATTGCAAAACCAACCAATCCAATACCAAAAGCTTTCTTACGCCGATTTGAGATCGAGTTAAGAGGCCAAGGTACAGTGTCTTGTGGGATGGCGTTTTCCCACCACCCAACATGCAATGAAAATGCCAAAAACCATACCATGGCTCGCGTTTTGGAGTCTCGCGCCGTCGTTGTCAGCCGAGTGGTTTGATATATATATTTTTTTGTTTTTGTGTTGTATTTGTGTTTTAATGGTTATGTATGGGCCAGAGGGTGTTAAATGACACCAGATTTTGTTGTTATAGGAAGGAGGAATGTTTTGTGTTGTGATAAATTTTGATGTTATAGAAAAAGTGCTGACGTAACAGCATTTTTTCCACGACACTAACACGACGGCACCAACTATACCTTATGGTCTAAGGGAAAACAAAACTTTAAAGCAAAACTATTTGGGATCAAGTCAATAGCTGGCGTCGCACATGTCACACTGTAGAAGGACCAAAATCCGACTACTAAACGTCCTTTACCGTTTATATAGAGGTGGGCTCGTAGTTGGGCAGAAAGTAGTGGGTACATTCACGAATCGGCCTTTGTTCTTGCTAAAGTGCAACGCACACTTGAAATTTATAACCATTCATTTAGCTTGCATTTACTCAAGTGAATTAAATAATCTTCGTTATCCGAGGCAATTTGAACATGAACACACCAAACTCCTGTTCATTATAAGGGAAATATGACGAAACATGTTTAATAACACATTGAAGTGCTTTAGAAGTGTCAAATTTGATATAAGTTCTCTATATAAATAACCAAAATACTCATCTCACCGTTCTCACGTACCTTCTTTATTATTATTTTTTCATTGGTTTATTTGATCTTTAAATAATTTTAGTTTTTCATTGATCTCAACTCATGGTAAAAATTTAGAAATTTTTTTATAAGACTCGATAATCTTCAAACTTCTTTTCTAAAAGAAAACCTATATGACATGCTTGTCTTTATGATGTAATATTTTGTTGAAAACTTTATTGTTATGTAGGGGTGAGCATGGGACAGGATGTGGCGGTTTTATGATAAAACAAAAAACCGGACTGTATATTTAGGTTTTTGAAAACTACAAACCGTTCGATTGTTTTCGGTTTTTTGACATTGAATTGATTCGATTTCGGTTGTTTTCGGTTTTTTCTAAATTGCAATCATCAAGTTTTCATCTTTTATAAAGTTACGATCCCAAATTTTCAAGCAACAATACTGTTAGTGCAAATATTACGATATTTAATCTAAACGGTCTCTTATGTTTTAATGATAATAAACATGTAACTTGTAATACATAACGTAAAATGTGCAAGTTAATCGTTTACACAAATCATCAATGCATAAATTCATCAAAACTAAAGAGTGCCTTATGACGCCTCGCGGATCCATATTTATAACGGATGGATCCGAAAAATAAGGATCCGCAGATCCGACGGACAGGCTATTTTGGGCAGAAGTATTTTTCTATTGCATACTACTTGATGAGCAAGAAAAGGGGACTTCCTATTACACAACACTTGATGAGCAAGCAAATGAAGCCTCTTATTACACAACACTTGATGCGCAAGCAAATGAAGCCTCCTATTACACAACACTTGGTGAGCAAGCAAAGGGAACATCTTATTACACAAGACTTGGTGAGCAAGCAAAGAACCTTTCTCTCCAAGTAATCCTTGCCTATAATAGCAAGTTACTTCTACCCTCCTTGGATGATGAAGAACCCACGACTCACACACCCATTCAAGACTATGTGTTCCTTGATCATTCGTCCAAGTAAGCTAGAGATCTTGTCATCCTCCTCCACCACAAGCATACACATATGAAGATCTATCACAACAAGATTGGGGCACTTGTGATCCTCATTCTTAGAAGGCTTCTTATGATGAGAAGTTTATTTAGATTAGGCAATTAGATCCACTAGACGTGCATGTCTTGTATCATCATCATGCACCACTTTGTATCACTATCATACAACAAACTTGAAGTTAGATGGTTTATGTATTTAGGCCTTAAAACACAAGGGTATTTAGTTTAGTGTGTTTAGGCCTTGAAACACACGGGTGAAAGGTTTGTTATGTTGGGCCATAAACATAACGGGTTTGGTTGTATCCGAATAAGAACTCGATACCTAGCTTAGTATTGGTAAACATTGTAAGCGACGCATGTAAGGTTTTCTCCGCCGAGAAGGGAGCTTGTTGATCTAGTGAAGTAACTCTCGAGTTGGGTACTCAGGGAGTGGAGTAGGGCGAAGAGGAGCTTCGTGACCGAACCACTATAAATCATCGGTGTCCTGCATTTGCTTTTACTTATTGCTTTACTTTATATTTGCATTTATCGCTTTTGTACTTTCATTGTGTTTATGCTTGTGTTATGTCTTTGTGGTGTAATTATGTTTGTATTGAAATGATAGTAATAGAACTATCGTTGTCACTTTTCATATTACGTCACACTTGATCGGTTTTTTGATACAAAAGATTTAATTTTTTAATCGAAAACGTATTAACCCCCCCCCTCTACGTTTTCCACAATTGGTATCAGAGCCACGTCGCTCTAATTTTAAAAACAAATGGTTTTCAAAATGGAGTAGGGTGCATGTATCAAATTACCTATGAAGCGGAACATAATATGAAAAGTATTTCTTTGATTTTTAATTATAAGTTTTGTTGTTAGATATAACTTGTTATACTAGCTTGAATACCTTCTTAAAATATAAGACGTATCCCAATCGAAGGGATCCATGTGTCAAAAATGCTTAAAAACGTATTCTGTCCAAAAACCCACTTTACACGGATCCATGGATCTGTATTTTACATGGGCGGATCCGTGGGCTGCATTTTCAGTTTTTAGCCAAACTTAAAAAATTCATAGAAAATCAACCGTGCATCGGATTTTAATAAAGTAAAAACCAATCTTTAATGTTTTTGAATGAACTTTTCAATAAAATTAGTTTCAAGACTCAATTCAAAAATAAAATTTTGGTCTAATTTGAAAATGGGGAGAAAATTAATTTAAAATCAAGATAAGTATACATTGTTATTTCCAATATACAAAATTATTCTTGTATGTTATGCTAAATGATTACTTGTTATTCATTGTATCTTAATCTTTTTTAGTGCTTATTGCAACCTGTCTTCACACCTCTATAGATCTAGAAAACTAAGTGTTAACTACGACTTGTCCACTATTGACTAGTTTTCTTAGTTTTGCATTAAGATAACTTATGATAGATTTCTTGCACTAAGGTGTGAAATTGTTTTTGCATTGCATATAGGTATAGACCACTCTATTTACAAATGTTACATCAACATCTTGTAAATCTTTTTTAGTGTGATAACTCACTTAGGATTGAGAACCAAGTATATTTGTCAAATCCATTGAAAAACATTACATTACATAACTATCATCTTAATAATTCAAGTGTTAAAACATGTCATCACATAATACTCAACACTTTCATTTTGTCTAAACTACAACAAGGTTTCTAAATTATTTCACCCTCTTGCTTGACCATGGGTTGTCTAAACAAGAGAAGATTTCATACTAATACATTAGTATTTAAGTAAAAGAAAATGTATTGTTGAACTTAGTTTGTGTTTGAATCTATCTAACACACACACAAAATGTCTTGTTAAATATCTAGTATTTTACAAAAGACGTTTATAGTATATAAATGTATAGGATAATCTACATACACATGAAATGTCATAAACAGTGGATTTTGTAAACATAGTTTTTCACACATACAAAGTTGTCAACAATCTTAAACGAAGCAAATTAACCCATCATTACAAATGAACTCACATTTAAGATAAGTCTTAGGATAAATAGAACACATACCATAAATCTTTATTTGAATTTTTTTTTAAAGAGTGTACGTGAGAGTCAAGAAAGATTTCGGGTATATATTGATTCGTTATTCAAATTATGGTTGATATCATTAACGAGTTTTATTGACATGTTTTGTGTTTGGACACAAGATCAGGATCATTATTCGCCAAGACGAAAGATAATATCAAATCATAACTCAAATTTATGACCAAAGATATTATCTTGAATCTACATACTCAATCTCACCCGGTTGATATAAGAATAATGTGTCCTATTCAAAGACGATAAGGATTTACATTGGATCACAACTCGCACTTTTGTTGATGTTGTAATACCGAGTCTACGTGTCCACGGTTATGTGTTCTTAACATTAAACCAACTAGTTTAAAAAGACGAATAAAATACACAATGAAGTAGTCTTGACGACTTGGATATTTCGTCCGAAACATTCAAGCAATTTACCTTGTAATTCAATTGGTAAAGTCGTCATGAACAAAAATCCAAACACGAGAACATTTACAACATATGTAAATTTCTCATAACATCCAAAAGCTAACAACTCAGTCCAAAATACACAATATAAGCTTCTAGTCGAATTTGTGGTTTTGGCGGATCCACAAAATATGGATCCGTCCATTATAAATACGGATCCGCGCCCTGTCAAAACAGTTTATTCCTTACTTTTTTTCAAACTGTTAGCTTATTCACAATTACTTCCGCCATTATTGTACCTTTTTCATAACATGATGTTTAGGAGAACATTACGTTTATGAAAACATAAAATTCTCGTGTCAAAAAGGTTCACAAAGGATAACGTATATCCTATGCATCCTAATTTCTTTGTAACATAAATGGTTGTGTTACAAGTAAATACATGACACCTTATTTACAAAATGTAGGTTACTAGAGTTGAAAAATAACCCACTACAACATACGTTATATGCATAAACAAGTAAAAGTCATTCATCGTATCATATACTCAAATACTTGTCAATCAAACATACATAGGAATGAAAATATCATTCACTTAATCCATCATACATGTCGAGATATACAATGTGTCTTGTTTCAATCATGCATCATAATCATACCTCACTCACAGTCTCTCATATGTATTACTTAGCCCTTCACTTGCTTAAGGTCTAACATGCATATTGATAATCACTAGTACATCATCTAGTTTACAATAGAGCTCACATAAGATCTACTAAGGTAAGTAACCTTAATTAGATTCTTCTCACAAGAAATGCAAAGGTGCATTCTTAGAACACTCTCAATATAGGATCTTCTACATTGTCACGCATGAACACATCCTTAGGTCCTAGGAGAACCAATCATGTTAAAACTAAACAACTCAACATACTAGATGTCATCCTCAGATCATGCAATATGCCATCTAAACTAAACACCTCTAGATTCCAAACACTAGTACGAGGCATCTTGCTCGCTTTCTCATCCAACCCTAGCATGCAACACATCACAATTAGGATTATGTGTGAAACATGTCATCTTGGTCAACTGATATTAAAATATGGTTAGTTGCGTCATATAAGTCCAAGTATTAAGCATACAAAGCAAATTTCATCTTTGCTACACTTCAATAGGCAAATATAGGAATTCAATTTTATCTAACATGAGAATGACTACTGGAGAACCTATCGCACTATCTAACATGAGAATGACTATTGGAGAACCTATCGCACTAGAAATTCAATTTGACTTAACGGTTGAATTGATTCCATGATAGAAGTTGGGTTCGTGGTATAACTGGTAAAAACGGTCGTGTTTAGCCTTAATTGAGCACCATTAGTGATAGTTTCATACTCATTCTATAACTTGATTAAATGGCTCTTCCTAAATGTGCCTAAAGTTAGTTTACATTGATGAACTTTGTCTCTTACTAGGATCTCACATTAAATAAGTATTAATTAAGATTTTCCTTAGCGAACCTAGAATATTTACATCCCACATATGTACCTTGAAGTCTCTAAATGATAACTCGTTTTTGTAAAGATATGATTGTATGTCTTCATGCTTTCTAGGTGTTCAATGATTATTTGATTAATAATTGAATACATGATTATTAGATAGGTTTTGTCTTTTTAACTCCGATATAATATCTCTTGGTGTTATATATATGATACATGCTCTTAAATGCTAAATGTTATCATATCTTACGTGATATTTGCATTTGTTCCTTGTGCGGCCTTTTACATGATTTACGTGTTAATTGTGCAACCACTCTATAACGCTTTGATGCATAGTGAATTAGGTGTGTCAATCACGATAGACTTTTAGACGTCACATAGTCCTATATATTAATCCCTTAGATTATTATGTTAATACATGCCTAAGTACACTTATATGCTCCAATGACTCCTCCAAGAGCATTATGCTGTTTCCCCATGACCCTAGAATTTTATAGCATACTCACATATACTAAACTCAATAAAAAGTCTTCCAAACACTCACGCCATCTCTAGTTAACTCCCGTAGCTTTTATACACACGTCTCTTTAATCATCATCTCGATTTCTTCCAAGAGATCCACTCTTTTGTCAAAGGGGAAGTTAGATACAAACCCTATTCATCTCAAAGTAGGTTTGACAACTTAAATATTTCATCCGAAATATTCAAGTATTTTAACTTGCGATCGCAATCGTTAAATGTCATATCCGAAAATTCATATTCAAGCCTTTTAACAACATATGTTAAAACGCTTATCCGAAATCCAAAATCTAAACATTAACCTATCCGTAATTCTTTTCATCCACGTGTAAATTACACTCCTTACGACCAAATATATTCATTTCCAAAGTCAAAACGGACTTAACCAACCTTTATCAAATCCCGTGAATCCTAACCAATGAACCAAAAATTCATACCTACTATTTCCAAGAATCAAACACCTCCGAAAATATTGTTGCTATATACGATCACCTTGAGTCTCTTCTAATCCATGATGATAAATTTATTCATCTCACCGACATTCTAACGAAACCACTCAAGCATGAACCTTTCAACTTCCTCCGTCTAGGTCTAGGAATGATGGAACATATTCCATAAATCGAAACCGCATTGGGATTGACGTGTTGTGATTTTTCGTCCGAAAATCCGTATATAACTTATCGTTGAAGTTCAACGAGGAAATGTCATAAACTAAAAATTCATCACTATACTCCTTACAGCATATGCAAGAGTCTCATGATAAGTCTTAGTCAAAGTCTAGGATCAAAACCTCAAAAAAACGTGTTCTGTCCCGTTTTGTCACTTCCACGGATCTGCGGATCCACAAAATACGAATCCGTTCGCCGAAAGTGTGGATCCGCATGTCTGATCTCTCCATAAAATCCCCATAGGTTTGTCGTAGTGCTTTATCGTCAAATTCACCTCATACATAATGAGGATCGAACTTCATCCATCGGTCGTAGGGTAGAAAACCAACATATCCTTACTCTCCAAAAGTTTGCCAATACTTTCAGTCTTTCGTATAACGAGCAATGTGACTATACGAAGACTAATCTCTTGAGTCTCTTGTTACTAACAAAGAAGAAGAAAGCCCTTATAGCACACTTCTACCTAATCACAAAACCACCAATAAAATGATCCTCATCCTAAGAGTCGTCCACATAAGACGAACCAAAAAGGGAATCATTGCTCTAGAACCAAATAGGATCACTGTCAACGTAAACATTCTTTGTCGTACGGGAAATCATAATCATCTACCGGCATGTAGTGATCTCACAACAACAATGAAAGCTTATTCCCAAAATTCAGTCATTCACCTTAAGAATGCCAAACCTCATACTTGGGTTCAATATCATAAAATCTAAAAATTAGAGTCATCCACATGTTTCAAAACAAGTTCACTCACACCGTTAGAACTAGGAGTAGTTTGTTATGTCCCAGACCGAGTCTTACTCACACCTTTACAATTTGGAGTTATCCATATGCTCTAAATCAAGTCTAACTCACACCTTTATAACTTTGAGTCATCCTTATGTTCCAAAATGAGTCTAACATCTCTACAACTTAGAGTCATCTTTATGTTCCAAATCGAGTTTCATTTACACCTCTATAACTTGTGTTCCAAATTGAGTCTCACTCACACCTCCACCACCATTTAGATGATACAATGCCTCTTATGCACAATACCTATCTCCACCATATACATTACCTCATCTTAGGTACCCACACACCTCGTCATGTAAATATTCACAATGTTCGAGAAGAGCTACATGACTTCACGGATAAATTTCATTGTATGCTAACCACCATCCGTCATCACTAAGTCCATCGCTTCCGGTTACACTTGTTTTCTTTTTCATTTTCCAATCAACACATTCTATAGGATAGCCATCGATTAAGGGGGAGGGAAAACACACTCATACACGTATTGTATTTTGCCAAAAACTCTCAAGAACACACCCACTCCAATAAACGAGTACACATTTCTTGACAAAACTACATTCACAAATCTACAATTAGATCTACAAACCCACAATTGGTTCAAGCTTCTTAACCTCAAAATCATTTGTCTACACCAATACCTCTTCAAGAGAAAAACACATCATGTCTTTGAAACCTCTTTGTGATTACTTCAGTACTCATTATCCCTTGTGTATTATGCCTTGTCACAAGTACTTTCAACCATTTCATTAACCTCCCAACAATATCATCCTCCATTCTCATAACTATACTTCACTCTTGATAGTGATAATTAGTTTGAGAACCTTCGATCCCTTTCATAAACCTAGAACCTTACAAACAAACTCTATAGCTACACTTAACTCTTGATAGTCATAGTTAGCCTAAGAGTCTCTAAACTATACATCGATGTTACACAAGTAACACCTCAACCCTATAACTAAAATTTCACTCTTGATAGTGATGATTAGTTTTAGAACTTTCAACCCTTATACCCTCAAAACTTCACCTCAACTATTACACTAAAACCTTCAACTATACTTCACTCTTGACAGTGTTAGTTAGTTTGAGATCCCTTGATCCTTATAATCATCATACTCAAAGTGTAAAAGTACATAATCAAACGAAATCCTTCACATGCCGAAATTATCTCTAACACATACCTAGGATCATAAAGTTTGTCATCCATTCACAATTGGAATAATGTATTCTCTCACATCTTCCCACCTTGTAGATCTTAGGAACTAATGGAGTCTAGGATAATCCAACTAAAACCATATAACCCCATTGTCTCAACTTCGTTAGAAAAGTTCACTCACAATAGGATCACATATACATCTCCATCTCACTTACCCTAAGTGTCATTGTCAGTGCAAACGATATTTTAATCAACATCATCATTGCCAACCTTAGATCAACACATTCGTTAATCCTTCACTTGCCCATCATATGAAATCCTTTACATTCACATCTATGTTTCATATCCTTTTCACTTTTATTCCTTTCGAGACTATATTTTGACATGACTTGTCAAGATAATAACATATATCTACCTCGTCTAGAGTGTGTCTTCTTAACAAATTATCCTTAATGTCATCACATACCTCTCCAAGTTCGACCTAAAGTCCTACGACGGTGTTTTCCTAAAACACTCCAAACAAGAAAAGCACACATAGTGCTTAACAAAGAAACCTTGACGATTTAAGAATCTCCCAATGTAACCATTGACGAAAGTCTATCCGAATCCAAATCATCATCTTTGGTAGATGATAATGTCGTTCAATGTTTGAAATTCCTTTCCCAATTACAACTTGGAAGAAGTCATTCCTATAACTTTGTTTGTCAACTAATGAAAAATTTTCATTCATGTTCATTCTTGTCGGTGTGATTAGCTGTACAATTATAAAAAGAATGTTTGTCGTGCTGTGACCATAAAGTGTTTTTTAGTAACAAAAACTTGTCCTATGTCATTCAACTTATCTCGCATATGTTACTTAAGTGTTATTATGTGTTGCTAAGGTCATACATTGCATGAGAACTCATTTTAGGATTTTATTTTGGTCATTTTCAGGCTAAGTCAAACTGCACAGCAGTTCTGCTCATTTTTCAGGGTTTCACGGATCCGCGGATCCATAATTTAAGGATCCGTCAGTAGAAATACGGATCCGCAGGTGGTCAAAAGTGACAAAAGTCATTTTCTTTTTTCGAGTTTCTCTAATTTACTCCTAATTCACTCTTCTTAAGAGTCTAACTTTGTTTAGGATCATAGAATCTCTCTGATAGACTCTTGCAAATCTCCTTGTTAC
Organism: Artemisia tridentata subsp. tridentata; assembly: GCA_021014915.2. NCBI lineage: Eukaryota > Viridiplantae > Streptophyta > Magnoliopsida > Asterales > Asteraceae > Artemisia > Artemisia tridentata. Next base: position 299,829,864 of record CP139506.1, read on the forward strand.
TCATGCTCCTAAGAATCTAAGATTAGCTTAGATTATTCCCCGATAGTGTCTTGCTATGTATATCTTCATCATATATAGTAGCTCTCATCATCTCCTATGCACTTTATAGCTACAAATATTTGTTATATGCTTCTTCTCCATATGATGTTGCTATTATTATCAATATATTATGTTGCACGAACTAACCCTTAATGTAGGGAAGCCTTAGTAAATAATTTGATCCATGGATTCGCTAGCAACGAGAGTCAACAAATAGGGGATGCAATAACCATAGGAAAGCAACGAGCTAGGGGAGCTAAAAGGATAGTGATATAACTTCACAGGTATGATGCAAGCTCGCCTTTTTGGGGAGAAAGGAGATAAAACGGGCATTGTAGTGGCGACATTGGCGCACCTACCTTTTTGATTCAACAAAAGGGGGAGAAGGGAGTGTAAACAAGTAACTTTACATTTTACTATGTGTTACGGTTTACATAATTTGTCATCATAAAAAAGGGAGAGATTGTTAGTGCAAATATTACGATATTTAATCTAAACGGTCTCTTATGTTTTAATAATGACAAACATGTAACTTGTAATACATAACGTAAAATGTGCAAGTTAATCGTTTACACAAATCATCAATGCATAAATTCATCAACACTAAAGAGTGCCTTATGACGCCCTGCGGATCCATATTTATAACGGGCGGATCCGAAAAATAAGGATCCGCAAATCCGCCGGACAAGCTATTTTGGGCAGAAGTATTTTTCTATTGCATACTACTTGATGAGCAAGAAAAGGGGACTTACTATTACACAACACTTGATGAGCAAGCAAATGAAGCCTCCTATTACACAACACTTGGTGAGCAAGAAAAGGAAACATCTTATTACACAAGACTTGGTGAGCAAGCAAAGAACCTTTCTCTCCAAGTAATCCTTGCCTATAAATAGCAAGTTACTTCCACCCTCCTTGGATGATGAAGAACCCACGAATCACACACCCATTCAAGACTATGTGTTCCTTGATCATTCATCCAGGTAAGCTAGAGATCTTGTCATCCTCCTCCACCACAAGCACACTGATAGGAAGCTGATGCATACGTATTCTAGAAGGAAGAACTCAATTGGAAAGAGAGAAGAATCTGGATGAGAAATAAACCATTGATTTGACTGAAAATCAATCCTTATTTTTCAGCATTCTATTCCCTGATCTCCAGCAATTTACTTACCATATTTCAGTGTTTTCATTTACTTTTCTTAGCAATAAAATAAGGGCAGAAGGTAGAGAATAGGCATCAATCATTTGTATTTCACTTTGAGTCCTCTTCATAGGGACTATTGATTTCATTGGAGTCCTTTGTTCAGATTCTGCATTGTTCTTCAGTAAATCATTCCTATCCTTTTTATTTCATATGTTTTGTTAGCCTTGTTCTAAAATTTTGGTATCAGAGCAGTCTGATCCAGAATGGTGAACACCAGAAACTCAACTTCTCATAACGAACAACCAAACCACACCCACAGTTCTTCACCTGAACAAAATCCCGACAACCTTGTACAACAATTGTCTTCCAGTGCTTCTAAACTCAATGCTCTTGATGCCCTTGTTGCTGATGTAGCAGTTCTTAAGGCACAAGCAGGCCCTAACGGGTCTAGGGGTAAGTCAAAAGAAGCCAACCTTGGATCTCGTCATGGAGATGATGATTCAAAAAGTACGGGCTGGTACTATAATTCGGCAAGGAGACCGTTCACCAAAATGGAATTTCCTAAATTCAAAGGGGGTGACCCTCGCTGTTGGATCCTAAAGGCGGAAAAATATTTTCGCTATTATCAAACCCCTGACGAATCGAAGGTGGAAATTGCTTCCATGTACCTCGAGGGTGAGGCACTGGACCTCTTTGCATGGATCAGCGCCGAGCATAATCATCTTTATTAAGAAGAATTGATGAAAATTTTACATGAAAATTACGGTCCATCAGAATTTCAAAATCCAGATGAACACCTTTGCAACATCAAGCAAACAAGCATGGTACAAAAATATAGACAAGAATTTGAAAAAAGAGTCGCACGAGTTCACGACTGGCCTGATCATTGTCTTTTGGGAGTCTTTCTTAGTGGTCTGAAGGAAGAATTGAAAGTCGATGTTCGAATTCACAAGCCAATGAATGTTTTTAAGGTTGTGAGTTTGGCACTAGAGTTTGAAGCTAAGTCTCGACCCAGTAGTAACCCGAGAGTACCCAATGCATTCGGTTACAACAAACTGAATTCTTCCTCAACTTCTCGTGACCAGCGCGTCCTCCCTCCCAAAATACATCATCTTCAGGACTGTCTAAGAATTGGGAGTGTGAAAGACAAAACCGTCGTGATAAGGGGCTGTGTTTTAGGTGCAATGAGAAATTCGCACCAGGACATAGATGCAAGCCATCCACTTTCTCGTTGCTTGAAATTTCAAATGATAGCAACTAGAAGATAGAGAAGTGGAAGCTGAAGAGAATGAGTATGAAGAAGGTATAGATCAACAAGACATGGCTGAAATATCTTTTCATGCCATCCTTGGCAAGACTTCTGGAACAACTATGAAGGTTGAGGGAACACTTGAGGGCAGGAAAGTATTGATACTGATCGATAGTGGCTTAACTCACAACTTCATCTCAGCATCACTCATGAAACAAATGGGATTGAAGGTGAGTACGGTTCCTTCCTTCGGAGTTCAGATTGGGAACGGACATATAATTCAATGCAATCAAATTTGTCATGGAGGAGCTGATCTTGCTTTGGGAATCAAATGGCTAGCATCACTGAACACGGTGCAAGCCAATCGGAATGAGATGTTCATGATTTTTTTATGTGAATGGGAAGAAATACAAGTTGCAAGGAGTGCTATCAGTCGCTGCTAAAACAGATGTGTCTCTTCAATCTTACTCAACCATTCCTGCCGCCACTTTAGAAGCACCACCAACACAAGTTGTGTTACCAGGTATCCAATCACTTTTATCATCTTATCCATATGTTTTTGCAGAAGTTAACACACTCCCTCCAAATAGAGCACACACCCATTCAATAACCTTGCTGCCCAATTCAACCCCACCTAATATTAGACCTTACCGTTATCCTTATAACCAAAAACACAGAAATTGAAACTCAAGTCAATGCACTATTAGCTTGTAGATTTATTCGACCCAGTGCTAGTCCTTTTTCGAGTCCAGTTTTGTTGGTTAAGAAAAAAGATGGGACATGGAGATTCTGTGTTGATTACAGAAAATTAAACCAACAAACAATCCCTGACAAATACCCTATCCCCAACATAGACGAACTCCTTGATGAACTTCATGGGGCTACCATCTTTTCTAAGATTGATCTCAAATCTGGATACCACCATATTTTAATGACCCGTCTGACATACACAAAACAGGCTTTCAAACCCACTCAGGACACTATGAATTCCTTGTCATGCCTTTCGGCTTAACCAACGCCCCATCAACCTTTCAATCAGCCATGAATGACATGTTTCGGCCTCACCTTCGCAAATTCATCTTGGTATTTTTTGACGATATCTTGGTTTATAATGCAAACATAGAAGATCATGTACAACATCTAAAAATTTCTTTGGATCTCTTGCGCACTAATAACTTCTTTGCCAACTCAAAAAAATGTGTATTTGGACAGCAACAACTACAGTTTTTAGGGCACGTGGTATCTCAAAAAGGGGTAGTTGTTGATCCTAAAAAGGTACAAGCTGTATTGGGTTGGCTGTTACCTCGTGATGCAAAAGAATTGCGTGGTTTTCTTTGGTTGACGGGGTATTACCGTTGATTTGTAAAGGGGTATGGCTTGATTGCAAAACCATTGACTGATATGACGAAGAAGAATGGTTTTATGTGGAGCTTGGAAGCCGAATCAGCTTTTAATAAATTGAAGTCTGCCCTTACAACGGTCTCGGTTTTGCGGTTGCCAAATTTTCATGAACCCTTCACGGTTGAGTGTGATGCTTCTTCGGCTGGAGTAGGAGCTATTTTACTACAGTCGGGGCACCCCATTCCATTTTTTAGTAAAGGTTTATCGTTCTCTAATCGATTAAAATCGACTTATGATAGGGAACTACTGACTTTGGTTTTGGCATTGCAAAAATGGAGACACTATTTATTGGGCAGTCATTTTTATGTGAAGACAGATCACTGCAGTCTAAGGCACTTACTTGCTCAACGACTTACGACTAATGAGCAACAACGCCTTCTCATGAAGTTATTTCCTTTTGACTTAACCATTATTTATAAATGTGGGAAAGAGAATCAAGGAGCCGCTGCTCTTTCTAGAAGGCCGCAACATGCTGATTTTATGGCTCTTGTGCTTCCGGTTAATATGGATTTTGTAAATCTCCACGAAACCTTGTTAAATGACCCGTATACAAAGAATATCATCACCTCTATAAGACAAGACCCAACAACTCATCCTGAGTTCTCTTTAAGTGACAATAAGTTGTTTTATCACAACCGTTTTGTTATTTCGGACGACTCATCATTGCGAAAGAAAATTCTGTCAGAGTGCCATGATTCGTTAACAGGAGGCCATGGAGGCCATTTTAAAACACTTAAGCGCCTTACTGAAAATTTTTTCTTGCCACAAATGAAGAGGGATGTGAAAACCCATGTACAAAATTGCATGGTGTGTCAACAAAACAAGTACCAGACCTTAGCTCCGGCCGGCTTACTTCAACCTCTACTGATCCCTGATCGTGTTTGGAAGATATATCCCTTGATTTCATTGTTGGGCTGCCCAAATCAGGAGGTGTCGACACGATTTTAGTCGTGGTGGACAGATTGAGTAAATATAGCAATTTCTTACCTTTGGCTCATCCCTTTACACCAAAATCGGTGGCTTCTCTCTTTTGTAAAGAGATTGTTCATTTGCATGGTATGCCTCATTCCATCTTCTCTGATAGAGATGTGATTTTTTAAGCAACTTTTGACAGGAGTTGTTCCGTTTGAGTCAAACACGCCTTCGTATATGCACCGCTTATCACCCACAATCGGATGGTCAAACTGAGGTGGTTAACCGTTCCCTGGAAGCTTACCTATGATGTTTTGCTCTGAGCGACCATCTTCTTAGAGCAAATTTTTGGCATGGGCAGAATACTCTTTCAACACAGGGTATCACACCTCTAGTGAAACGACACCATTAAAAGCCTTGTATGGTCGTGATCCGCCTGCACTTAATCCTTATGTCAAAGGTGAGACGCTAAATGCAGACTTAGAGGACCAATTAATGGCTCGTGATGATGCACTCCAACTTCTACGTTCTAACCTTCTTAAAGCACAATCTCGCATGAAAGCTCAATCTAGTTCTAAGCGACGAGAATTATCATTTAAAGTTAGGGATGCTGTTCTTCTCAGAATCCAACCATTCCGCCAATGCTCACTATCTAATTGAAAGTTCGAGAAGCTTTCACCACGTTACTTCGGACCGTATACTGTTATTCGTCGAGTCAGACCTATAGCTTACGAACTTGCCCTACCAGAAGACTCCAAAGTTTACCCTATTTTTCATGTTTCTCTGCTGTGTCCCGCACACGGACAGTTGGTTTCCCAACCTCCTGCCCCCTTACCCATCACTGCTGACTGGGAGCAGATTCTTGTTCCTGAAAAGATTCTTACACACCGCTGGATACCCGGATCCAATACATTGGAATTGTTGGTGCAATGGCAAAACCGACCTCTTGAAAAAGCCTCTTGGGAAGATTATGATTTACTTTCTGGACAATTCCCACACTTTTGCCTTGAGGACAAGGCAAGTTTCCATGGGGGGGGGGGGAGTACGGATAGGAAGCTGATGCATACATATTCTAGAAGGAAGAACTCAAATGGAAAGAGAGAAGAATCTGGATGAAAAATCAACCATTGATTTGACTGAAAATCAATCCCTGATTTTCAGCATTCTATTCCCTGATCTCCAGCAATTTACTTACCATATTTCAGTGCTTTCATTTACTTTTCTTAGCTATAAAATATGGGCAGAAGGTAGAGAATAGGCATCAATCATTTGTATTTCACTTCGAGTCCACTCCATAGGGACTAGTTGATTTCATTGGAGTCCTTTGTTCAGATTCTGCATTGTTCTTCAATAAATCATTCCTATCCTTCTTATTTCATATGTTCTGTTAGCCTTGTTCTAACACACACACATATGAAGATCTATCACAACAAGCTTGGGGCACTTGTGATCCTCATTCTTAGAAGGCTTCTTATGATGAGAAGTTTATTTAGATTAGGCATTTAGATCCACTAGACGTACATGTCTTGTATCATCATCATACAACACATTGTATCATTATCATACAACAAACTATAGGTTAGATGGTTTATGTGTTTAGGCCTTAAAACACAAGGGTATTTGGTTTAGTGTGTTTAGGCCTTGAAACATACGGGTGAAAGGTTTGTTATGTTGGGCCATAAACATAACGGGTTTGGTTGTACCCGAAGAAGAACTCGATACCTAGCTTAGTATTGGTAAACATTGTAAGCGACGTATGTAAGGTTTTCTCCGCCGAGAAGGGAGCTTGTTGATCTGGTGAAGTAACTCTCGAGTTGGGTACTCGGGGAGTGGAGTAGGGCGAAGAGGAGCTTTGTGACCGACCAACTATAAATCATCGGTGTCCGGTTTGCATTTCCTTTTACTTATCGCTTTACTTTATATTTGCATTTATCGTTTTATACTTGCATTGTGTTTATTTTTATGTTATGTCTTTGTGGTGTGATTATGTTTGTATTGAAATGATAGTCATAGAACTATCATTGTCACTTTTCATATTATGTCACAATTGATCGGTTGTTTGATACAAAAGATTTAAGTTTTTAATCGGAAACATATTCACCCCCATCTACGTTTTCCACAAATACTTAAACAAATATCAACATTAGCATAATATCGAACAATCTAAAGCTACGAAACAAAGTACGGAAGAAAGTACGAAACGACCAAACAAGAATCTAAAATATAAAATTCACGTTTTTGTGTTTATCCTCCACAAAGACATTCAAAGAGCGTCATTGTTTGAAAACAAAGAAATAATATCATAAAATTAATCAAATTTGAGTCTATAGATAATAACAACACTATCAATTTTCTAGATAAAATTTTATACTCATATCTTTGAAATTAAATATCAAATCTCATAGAAAAAATTATATAAAAATGTATATAAAGATGGGGTGGGGCGGATTTCTTCAGTTCGGGTTTTCGTACAAAACCAAAAACCACCCCAAACATTCACTTTTTGTAAAATTCAAAACCATCCCCAGCGGTTTGTCTATTGGGGCGCGGCTTTTCGGTTTTTTCGATTTCGGTTTGGTTTATCGGTTTTTGTGCTTATCCCTAGTTATGAATGTATAGATGATCAAAGTTTAAGGTTTTTGGCCGTACAATAGCAACGTACTTTTCAAATGTACGAATTTGTTATGTGTACTATTTTTCGTTCCACTTAATGTTACGTACTTTCAGGTTTTGCTCTAATTTGCACACATGTTTACAGGCTACTGGTTAAATGTTATTAAAACTGGTAAAAAAACCAACGTGGCATATTTAATGTTTGGGTGTAGGCCATACAATAGTAACGAAAATTTTCAAATGTGACGATTTAGTAAGTGAACTATTTTTTGTCCCTCTTAATGTAACAGATTGATCGGGTTATCCAACAATCCCTGGCCTATCGAATCCTCAGTGTCCAATAGCTAGTTTCATGTTCATGGGTCCTATCGGAGTAGGAAAGACTAAGCTAGCAAAAGCATATTGTTTCTAGATTGAAAGGTGCACCACCTGGATATGTAGGGTATGAGGAAGGAGGGCAGTTGACAGAGACATTATGCAGAAGGCCCTATGCTTTTATCCTATTCGATGAAATTGAAAAGGCTCATGCTGATGTGTTCAATGTGTTTTCCAGATTTTGGTTGATGGTAGGGTGACAGACTCACAAGGTCGTATAGTTAGATTCACAAACACCGTCATCATCAGGACCTCAAATGTGGGGTTCACTACCTACTTGAGACCGAAGATTCCTCCATGCCAAAAGAACGAGCTTATGAGACCATCAAATGTGGGTTCACGGTACATACTTGACACGTCTAGTCCTTTATAATGTTTGCTTTATTAAATTTTTACTAATGCAAATTGGAATACTGTTTTTTTATCTTCAGTTGGAACGGGTACAAAAGTCTCAAGTATGATCCCAACTACGGTGCTAGACTAGTAAAGAGGGTGATCTAACAGCATGTGGAAAAAACGAGTTTGCAAAGGGTATCTTGAGAGGAGACTTCAAAGATGAAGATCCATATTAGTTGACACCGAAGTCACAACGTTTTCCAATGGCCAACCTCCCTAACAAAAGCAAGTATTTAAGAGAGTGGAAATCTGTCGTGGCATGTACATGTGGCAATAATGAATCTGGTTTAGGTTAAATAAGTTTAAGCGTGCAAATTAGCACAAAACATGAAGTACATAACATTAAGTAGGACAAAAATAGTACACGTATCAAATTGATACATTTGAAAAAAATACGTTACTATTGTACGGGCAAAATCCAAATTTTAAATGAGAAACAAAATGAAAGAAAATTTAGTTTTTTTTTAAACATATATGTAATTATTTGAAAAAATGACACGATATAACTGGAAACAAACATGGCTATACAAATAAATATGTGAAGTCAAACCAACACTAAGGTTTGTGATAAAACTAAAAAAATGTTAGTTTTACACATTTTTGGAAATTGCGTAAAGTTTTGTGAGTTTAGTGACATTTAACAATGTGTAAAAATTTGTTAAATTATTAAGTATGAAAAAATTTATAAATATATATATATATATATATATATATATATATATATATATATATATATATATATATATATATATATTTTTTTTTTTTTCACACAACATAAAAAAAATAAAAAATAAAAAGGGTAGAGTGTGGAGCACCATCCAATTTTTGCGCACTTATGCGCATAGAAATCAATTGTAACACTCAATATCTCCAAAATAGAGGAGTGTTGAGAAATTTAGTGTTGCAATTTATTTTCGACAAACATACGTGTTAAAAATTTGTGGATTTCTTTACACTTATAAGTGTTTTTTTTTTTTTTTAATGTGAAAATTATTTTGTTTTTCAAAACTAATTCATGCTTATCAATGTAAACCAATTATACACCTAATTAAGTGTAAATAAAGTATAGCAAATTAGCACAAAAGCAAGTATTTAAGAGAGTGGAAATCTGACATGGCATGTACATGTGGCAATAATGAATCTGGTTTAGGTTAAATAAGTTTAAGCGTGCAAATTAGCACAAAACATGAAGTACATAACATTAAGTAGGACAAAAATAGTACACGTATCAAATTGATACATTTGAAAAAAAAACGTTACTATTGTACGAGCAAAATCCAAATTTTAAATGAGAAACAAAATGAAAGAAGATTTAGTTTTTTTTTTTTAAAAACATTTAAACATTTTTTTTTTTTTTTAAAAACATATATGTAATTATTTGAAAAAATGACAAGATATAACTGGAAACAAACATGGCTATACAAATAAATATGTGAAGTCAAACCAACACTAAGGGCACGTTTGGTAGAGAGAATTTCAGAGATTAGAAATGAAGTAGATAATAGAATTCAGAGAATAGAAATGGGTAGAGAAATTTAAAGTCAATTCTAGTGTTTGGTAACATGAGAAATAAACTCGAGAATTGGCAAAAAAAAAAAAAAAAAAAAAAAAAAAAAAAAAAAAAAAAAAAAAAAAAAAAAAAAACTTTTTTTTGAAAGAATTATAACTTTTGTTTGTTGATTTTTTTAAAAAAAATATTTTTTCTAAATAACAATTCTAAAAAATATATATTTAAAAAAAATATTTTTTTTAAATTATTTTTTTTTATTTTTAAAAAAAACTTATTTAAAAAAAATTATTTTTTTTATATTATTTTAAAATTTATTTTTTATAAAATTATTTAAAAAAATTTATTTTTTCTAAATAACAATTCTATAAAAAATATATTTTAAAAAAATATATTTTTTTAAATTATTTTTTATAAAAAAATTATTTAAAAAAAAAAAAAAAAAAAACTTATTTTATAAAAAATTTATTTTAAAAAAATTATTAATTTTTTTTATAAAAATTATTTTTTAAAAATGTATTTTTTTTAAAAAAAATTAAACAAATTATTTTTTTAAATAATCTATTTGATACTAAAATACACATGTAAGTTAAAAAAGGAAAAATACAACCAATTCTCACATGTACCCCACCATTTCCACTCCAACTAGAAGGGAAATCAAAGAATTCAAAAATACAAAGGGAGCATTTCTCGAGAATTGGTCTCATTTCTTTGGCTCATTTCTTTGACTTACCAAACACGAGAATTGGTCTCAATTCCATTTCTCCACCCTTATTTCTCGGTACCAAACATGCCCTAAGGTTTGTGATAGTACTAAAAAAATGTTAGTTTTACACATTTTTGGAAATTGCGTAAAGTTTTGTGAGTTTAGTGACATTTAACAATGTGTAAAAATTTGTTACATTATTAATTATGAAAAAATTTATAAAAAAAAAATACAAAAACAAAATATTTTTCACACTACATAAAAAAAAAAAAAAAAAAAAAAAGAGTAGAGTGTGGAGCACCATCCAATTTCTGCGCACTTATGCGTATAGAAATCAATTGTAACACTCAATATCTCCAAAATAGAGGAGTGTGGAGAAATTTAGTGTTGCAATTTATTTTCGACAAACATACGTGTTAAAAATTTGTGGATTTCATTCTTCACACTTATAAGTTTGATTTTTTATTTTTTTTTTAATGTGAAAATTATTTTGTTTTTCAAAACTAATTCATGCTTATCAATGTAAACCAATTATACACCTAATTCAGTGTAAATAAAGTATAGCATACTATTAGAAGTGTGTAAAATATGATATCTCTTTGTAGTTTCAATTATTTATCAAATCATTTTTTATAAAAAGATAAAACTTAACAATACTAGAGAAAAGTTGAACATAGATCACAAATTTATAAAGATCAAATGGACAAATCTTGGTCATTCACTTTTTTTTATCAAATAAAAAAAATACACATCTCACAAATCGTTAATTGTTACGTGAAACGAATCACAACATCACGACAAGAATTCAATCATCTTTTTATAGGTAGACACTAGTAAATTACAAAAATCGTCCCTCTGGTTTTGGCCAAATTGCAGGTGTCGTCCCTAACCTTCCGAAAGTCCACGCACCGTCCCTGTGTGGAACTTTGAGTTGCATTTTTTGTCACTGGTTGCAGTTTTTGGACGAGGGCGATTTTAGTCTTTACTTTGTACAGGGACGAAAACTGCAACTCAAAGGTTCATAAAGGGACGATTCTTACACTTTCAAAAGGTTAAGGACGAAACCTGCAATTTGGCCAAACCAAAAGGACAATTTTTTACAATTTACTCTAATTTTGCTGAACTTTTTTTGAGTTTTATTTTGTAAGTGTTGAAATTTTCCCATGAAAATTACATGTGATTTATAAAACCGCAGTTGATTATTATTTTAAATATTACATGTGATTTTTAAAAGGGCAAATTCTACAAATAGTCCGGTCTATTAAGGTGTGTTGGACTTTTTTAGCCCCAAAAATGTCGCTTTCTCAAAATAGCCCAAGAAATAAGCGACCAAGTGTGGGAGCGACATGTGGCGTGTACTTTTTGGCCCCTAGCGAAAAGTCGCTTAAAAAGTCAAAAAGTCGCTTAAAATCTAGCAAAAGTCGCTTAAAAAAGTAACTTTTTGACTGCAAAAAGACACAAATAGTAAGTCGCTTAATTGACAAAAAAAGTCGCTTTAAGCGACTTTTTGAAAGTCGCTTATTTCTTGGGCTATTTTGAGAAAGCGACTTTTTTGAGGCTAAAAAAGCCCAACACCTTAATAGACCGGGCTACTTGTATATTTGGCCCTTTTTAAAATAACAAATCACATGTGGTTTCACAAATCATATGTGAATTGTGAAATCACACGTGATTTTTAGAATCACAAGTAATTTTACAAATCATATGTGATTTTTTCGGACGGAAATTTCAACCCAAAAAAAGTATTTCGGAAAAAAAATTCGTCGAAAGTATATCGAAGTGACGTTATACTGGAAAATATAGAGATTCTCGTCGTGCAAATAACCTCCCAATCGATATATGTATGAATGTCTACGAGCCAAAAGAAGGGGAATTTATGTAGTACATTACACATCAGTGGTTTCTTTTCAAAGTACAAGATTCTCATGTCTAGGGTGTGTGTGTATGTTTTTATATCTCTATGTCTAATTATCTTTAAGGTGTTCTATTCTCGAGTTATCAAGTACATACAATGGTGTCCCGCCAAGCTTAGATTTAATATTTTTGGTAGGGCATATTTTTTTGATTCCATCATGATATGATGGATGGTGTAGGTTATAAGTGTGGACAATAATAATACATTTCATTTTGCTTAAATACGACGAAACATGATAAAGGGTACACGACCTCGTGGTGGAACTAGTGCTCGTGCCAACCATGGTGGTGGCTATTCAAAGCTTCGTATGTATGAGACAGAACTGATCATCTCCATTCCATTAAGAGGTACCAAACATGATTGAGTATGACTAAAAAGTTCAAATAGTGAGTTAAATCTGAAGAGTGGCGATATAATTGTGGTTGTCACTAAAGATGTCAGTCACTCCTACTATATATGCCCCACAATCCATCTTCTTTCTGTTTCCACTTCAGTTATCTCATGCTTAATATACGTCTTGCCTTCAACTAGTCTAAAACTTAACTAACAATAAACAGAACTATATTTACTTATATAGTTATATGTACATTAAATGTTCAAAAAAAGTTACATGTACATTAATAATAAGCAGGCAGTATAGACTATTAATATATAATGGTCAATACTCAATAGTAATAAACACAATGATCATGCGTGACGTGAAGGAAGAATATAGAAAATTGAAAAGATATGAGAGAAGAATTGCAAGTGATAAATAATATTGATGTCCCAGATTCATCTTAAACATAAATAGACAAGAGGGGGTCACGAACTGAAAAATACAATCTATCGTATAAAAACTAGTTTAGTGTCAAGACAGCGAAGAAATACTCAAGAAACTGCAAGAAAAGTGACATAAAGCAATATCTAGAAAATTTTCCATTCACGCGTTACATAATACTTAGAGCACACGGTATGGTTAACGCACCCCTGCGTTAAACCTTAACATGCCTGCGTTAAAGGTGCGTTAACCACACCGAGTTATATGCGTTAACGCTTTAACGCTGCGTTAAGGGGCTATATGTTAAAAAAAAAAAAAAAAAAAAAAAAAAAATTTTACCCCCTTAAACGTCATTATAGCCGTTGGATTAAAAAAAAAAAAAAAAAAAAATCATTTGCACCCCCTCTAATGTAACCGTTGTATTCAAACGACTATATGCTAAAAATAAATAAATAAATAAATAAATTCAAAACCATTTTCACTCTTCTATAAATATCCAATTAACACAAATTTTTTTTTCAAACTTCCACAAATCAATCTACTCGGTGGGTGGAATAACCCAAACGCCAAGTCATCTTCGAACCCGAACGTACCATCACCCAACAACCCAATCCCTAACCCACTCGGCTTGTCGAGCCAATGGTGATCAATGAAGAAAAAGATCGAATCATCAAAAAATATAACTTCCAACTTCGTCACTAGAATTTTTTTTTTTTTTTTTTTTTTTTTTATTTTTTTTTTTTTAATTTCGTTATTACTATTTTTTTTTTTTTTTTTTTTAATTTCGTTGTAACGTTCTTTTATTAACTATGTAATGTAATACTAGCAGGGTACCCGCGCGATGCGGCGGCGGGTACCCTGTGACAAAATTTTGTGGCGAACAAATGTTTTTCATTTATCTGTATTTTCTAACAATAGCTTTATGTATTTTGATTTCTGGTGAACTACGTATTTTAATTTTTCAACTCTTTAATCATTGACAACGTTTTTTATTAAACAATTGCAATAATAAATATTTTAGTAAGCAACGGTTTTTCGTTGTTCAAAATGACTAAATGATTTATATAAAGTTATTTCAAGGTACCCGCAGCCGCAACACGCGGGTACCCTATTAGTAGCAAAAATTCAGCTTACCCTTTCAAAATTCGGATTAAACAATGAAATGTAACCAATTTTTTCTTTTTATGATAACCAATCCAACACAAACTTTCTTACAAAGAAATCAGTCCATGTTAATGATACACAGCCCAACTAAAAATTAGCAAGAGTCCAGCCCACAAAATAAAAATTAACCCATTTCACTCACATAAAACAAACCTAATTATACACTCAAAAACTTTAGCAGCCACACCTACACAACTACCAAGTTACATATGTCCTCTTCTATGTAATTGCAAAGAAACCCGTACCACACACAAACTAATCCCATATTACTTTGTTAACGCGAACACCAAACAAGAATGAAGAACCTTTTTGACCTCTTGGTTTCGAGTAACCCACAAAGAACCCAAACATTTTTTGGCTTCTGGATCCTATATATGTAATTTTTTGTTGTTCTTGTGTGTTTGACCCAAAAAAAAGGTGAGAATCAAACACGTTTGTTGTTTTGGGTAAAGGGATAAATTACCCCTGTAAATAAACACGTTTGTTTTTGTTCTTTCCTTTAAAAGAGAAGTTTTGTCTTCAAATAGATCTATCATGGTTGTATGTTCAAAAAACTTGTGAATCTTTGTAAGTTGAACAAAACTGAGATCGGTTCTTCCTCTTTTTGTTTCGTTATTTATTTACTCCGTTTTTTTTTTTTTTTTTTTTTTTTTTTTTTTTTTTTTTTTTTTTTTTTTTTGAGTTATAATTGATTGTGGGTTGAAGATTGATGAGAGGGTAAATGGTTATGTCTAGTCCGGTTGTTCAAAAAACTCGCATTTCAACTTTTTTTTCGATTTGACTTTGACCAATGAGGACAAAAACTGAGGTTAATGAACATTTGATGTATTGGAAGCTTAATAGCCAGGTACCCGCGCGTTGCGGCGGCGGGTACCCTGCAATATAATTAATTTGGGTTTACATGTAATGCGAAAATAGTTACCACATCAACGTAAGAGCATTTCTAATGCAATAAGCTTCTGATATTATTAACTCATATGTTAACATAGCACGAAACCCGTGTGTTGCGACAACGGGTACCCTCTAATTAAAACTTCCAGCGAACAATGTTTTGCGATTATACATTTTTTGTCACAATAATTTAACGGATGGTACCCTGTAATAAGGTAATCTCACGTTGCTAATTCAGAATATAAACGGTGATAGTCTGAAGTTAATACAAAAACCCGATTAGGAAATGCCAAAAATTACGTTAATCCAATTATTAAAATAGGAAAAAAGATAAGTCTAATAATATTTCCCATAATTACGTTAGTCTCTTTTCAAAAAAAGTCTTCAAACTAATGCTTTTTATTACCCGTGCAATATGATCTTAATTTTCACAAGATACAAACACTATAAGTTTAACCATCCCTTATAAAATATTCTTTATAAACAAACACAATCTCCTCCTCTTCTACTACTCCACCCCATCCAACCTTACCATTGTCCCTGCCGCCTTCCTCCACCTTTAACCACCATCGATCCACCGCCTGTTATATCCCTACGGTGGTAGCCACATATTTCTGGCTACCACCGTCAAAGATCTGACATCAACCATTATAAATCCTCCCATCAAAGGTCTTAATCACCAAATTCCACTTATATTCATTATGTCCCAACTCTAATAACAAACATAAACCGTAAAACAACAGTCTTCAAGATCTTCTTTAAGGATGTCTCGGGTAGGTTTCTTTTGCATTTGTTTTTCATTGAAAGATCAATGACGAGTTGTTTCCAGTTCGAGTTATAAAGATCTTTAAAGGTCTTGCATATCTTTGAAAGATACGAACGAAACACAACACCGAGATCTAACATTTTTCTTTTGAGTCGATTTGTTTGTGTTTGAATAGTTGTAGATATGAGTTGACGAGTGAAGGTGAGGATATGGGTTTCGGTGTTGGTTATTATTAGTAGTTGAATGAATCTTTGATGATAAACCGAGATGAGCTGAGATCGATGGTTTCTTTTCTTGTACATTGTGCTTAGGTAGTTGTACATGTTGGTGATGGGGTGTTTTAAATTGTGTATTAATTGTTTTGGTCTGAAAATTTTGGTCTGAAAATTTTGAGGAGAGAGAGTCATTCCTCTATTATAAGTAGTATAGATGTTTAAGAATGAATGTTATGTTTTTAATAAATGAATTATTAGTTTAAGTTTAGGGATTGAATTTGAAAATATTTGAGTTAAAGTTGAGTTAAGATAAGTTATGATAGTGGGGTTTTTTTTCAGTTAAAGATGAAAATGTTAAAGCTGATGTGGCGCTGACATGACAGTTTGTTAAAGTTTAACTCTGGGTTATTATACCGAATGCTCTTATATGTATAAAGAGTTAACATGTTGTTTTGATGAAAATATACTTGCAATAGCTAACACGTTGTTTTGATGAAAATATATTAATTGAAAGATCGATATATTAAGTTAAGACTATTTTCTAAATTCGTTAAACTAACCATACTAACATTAATTTGAATATCGTAATGATATTTTTGAATTTTTATCTTTATATATAATCTTCTACATATATGTGAACTGGAAATAGATATAGAAAACAAAAGTAGACACACTAAAAGTTAAAAAAAAAAATCAACAACATAAATTATTAATCAAGTTTAAGCAAAAGTTAAGGGTTTAAAGTGTAAAACATTTACATTAAAGGGGCTATGTATGAAAATAATATAACGTAACGGAATTGTTATAACGGAACGGAATATCCATTTTATAATGAACGAAAAATTTGGTTATCGCACGTTATGGCGGAGCCAATTTAAATCTAATATTTGTCTAAACATATTAAAAGGACAAAAGAATTAGACATCTTAAGAGACCCAGTACTTTGCCAAAATATAATGACCTTGTTTTTGCTAATCGCCTAACATATTAAAAAAGATAAAAGAATTAGACATCTTAAGAGACCCAGCATCATGAATGGTTCAAACAACCTGCTTAGCACCATTTTTCAATGGTTGTCCTAAAAAGTTGGTTGCTGAAAAAAAACGCAACTAATCTTAGAGACACATCCAATTCATTTTATAAAAACACAAACTATTTTTAGATGCTAATACTGGGCCGTCTGCCGAAACTGTAAAGCACAAAAAATTTCGCCAGATAGTTTCCTAACATCATTATTGTTGATCATATGATATTCAGCAAAGTTATTAGTCACTACTCTAGAGTTCGGTATTTTTTGGGGGCTGAACATTCTAACATGTGTTTATTCGGGACGTTTTACAATGCGCTTATTTATTTTAAGTATTCTTCACAAAATGAATACCTTTGGAAAAAAATGAAGAGGCTGAAAATGGTAAAGTTGTCAAATTATATAAGAACTGAAAAAATACAAGAAACTAAATATGTTTAGATTAAGTTTACTTAAAAACAAATAAAACTCCAAGTTTTTTACATATGACTATAATACAAATAGAATCACTGCAACTAAACATGTGTTGCTCGAAAAACCCTAACGCATGTGATTGCACAAACTTTAAGAGGTAACGAAACAAGAAAATCTCAAGAAGCATCGAGGGCATTTGATATAATTTTAAGGCTATATGTAGCGAAGCTCAAGATTTTATCAAGGACTCCAACACTCTTTGAATATATTCAGAATCTTGAACTCGTAAAACTTGTCCAATTGCATGCACTAAGTTTTATTCTCAAACTCCAAACACGAATAACTTGATTGAAATTTACGCATCCCCATTAATCAGAACTGTGGATTTTAAGCTCCTCGAAAATTGCTAACTATAAACAAAGTATTGTCTCCATATGGAAAGCTCTGTCAGCATTTTGGGATTTTCAGCGCAGAACCCTTAAGCTTTTGATACCTAACACGACACAATTGATTTGAACATAAATGTAGGATCCCATTTGGTATCAAATCTCACGCATGAAATGAACCTAAAACTAGAGAGAGGGTGTCGTTAGATAGAGAGAGAAAGACAAGAGAGAAGGTGGAGAGCAAACACCACTACACACACTAGTAGGTGTGTTTCATAAACTACAAATGAACTCCCATACCTCCTAACATGCTAGGTGATGCGTGGTTTTGCGACCTTACAACAGGTTTTACCTCTCGAGGGATCTCAAGGGGCTTGCAATCCCCACCAGGTAGTGTACCTGACCGATGTAGTATAGTGTAGTGGCAAGTACCGGGGGATTGATCGTTCTCTAGGGGAATAGTGTCGTTAGGATTGAAAAACTACTCTAATAGGTCTAAGGGTGAGGGAAGATTCTTTTTGTATTTTTTATATTTTTATAAAAGCAAGTAAAATCTCGGGTTTGAAGGAGTGGGCGGAATTAGTTGCTAGTCAACTAACCCAAATAACTACAATTGCAAATAAAATAAAATAACTGAAAATAAAAAGGTTGTAGAACTTATATGGAGAGAAATGTGCTTACTTAGATTTCCTTACTCCCTAACTATCTTTTACCGGTTGATTAGTGTGTATTAATTGAGTGGATGACGGGTGTATTCCTTAATACCAATCGTGGGGTGGCGTACGTACTTCCCCTAATTCTATAAGCTCCTACTTCACTCCTATGTCGAGCCGACTAAGTAGCTCCTAACATGGGATCACTAGAATTCGCTCATGCATTAAATACAACCATAAAAACCTTAGTACGCATTAGTTCATGTTTCTTAAGACGTTCAAGCAAGTTACCGTATAGGAGGTTAGCCAGTTTTCTTAAGCCTAACATCGATAAACAATCATCCAATACAATTAATAACACACCAACAACCAATAATCAATAGTTAGGTTTCATTAGATCTAAGCAAACACAAGATAAATCTAGCCTAGCATGTTAAATAAAAGACAAGAACAAGATATAATCAAACAACACATAGACATATTGAATGATTAATTGATTACTTATCTTCAATTGAACATGGGAGATCCAAGGGTATAAAACCCTTAAAAGTAGCAGAAAAATCGTCTTAGGGTTTCTCCTCACAAAGTTGCACACTAATGAATAAAAATTATGAGAATATATATAGAAAATCAGATCTGACGGCGTCACGTTATAGAGCTGACACCGTCACCTCGCCGCGGTTAGGGTTTCTTGATGGCCTTCTTGACGCCGTCCCCTTTTAATCGTCCAAAATCCTCTCTGGCGCGTCAAGGGTTGACGGCGTCACAATGGTGCTTGACGCCGTCACAGGTACTTTTCCAGCAGATTTTGAGACTTTGTCGTTTTCTTCACTTTTATGCTCCAAAAACGTCCAAAATGCTTCCTTTTCCAGATTTCTTCTCCAAAGTACCTAAAATGACAAAATGAACGATTTAGGGCAATATTTGATCAAATAAATACGATTTAGGGCTTAAATGACCCCCTAAAAGCGGTACACTTTTCGCTTCATCAAATACCCTTACACTTGAGATTTGCTTGTCCTCAAGCAAATGCGCTTTTATTCTAATCAAAATACAAGTTAGGCGTCATTT
Organism: Artemisia tridentata subsp. tridentata; assembly: GCA_021014915.2. Taxonomy (NCBI): domain Eukaryota; kingdom Viridiplantae; phylum Streptophyta; class Magnoliopsida; order Asterales; family Asteraceae; genus Artemisia; species Artemisia tridentata. The sequence goes on from CP139506.1 coordinate 299,849,471, forward strand.
AATGCTAATATAAAAGTAATTACAACAAATAGTCGTTCCACTTTAATCATAATAAGCACGGAGATTACAGACTAGCACCTCACAAGTAGTGTTTAGATACTCACATCTCTCAGGTGTCATAAAAGTATATCTCATAAATGAAAATGAATAATATCTCTCACTACCTGTCATAGCAAATAGATTACCATAGGCTTGGGAAAGGATCAAAAACCTCATCCACTAGGCGTAAGCACCTAAGATAAACTATCAAAGAGGGATTTTAAACGGGTTATAACGTTAGGTGTAGGGATATGATAAACACGGTTTTGTTGGATAAAGGATATTTTACTGGTGGCAAGTTAAAGATCTTGATTAATTACATGTACAATATGGCGTTGCTAAGCCAAGACTAGACTCGACTTAAGCTAATGAAAAAAATAACAAAAAGATAAAATAAACATAAAATGAAACGGGATGGTAGTCCGTATGTTTTTTTTTTTTTTTTTTTTTTTTTTTTTTTTTTTTTTTTTTTTGCATACACTTTTGCCCTACCATCCAAAATAATACATCACAGGGAGGGTTGTATCCCCCTTACACTTGAACTTTTACATAACTTTACAATTAACTATTCTAATGACTCGAATTAAGATAATCGAAACACTTGGAGTACTTTTAAAATATTTAGCACATATGGGGGTAATACTGTTGTTCTTCCCCATTACTCCATTACACTAGTACTTTACCCATGAGTCCCAATCGTCCCAAAACAATATGTACAAGGATATGACTTGACTTAGCAACCATGTAATCAATTAGATAATTAACTTGGGGTTTAAAGAAATGTTGTCACAATAATGCACTAAAAATGAGTGCATACAAGGTAGGCTAAGGCGATTTGGGTGTACATTTAAGTGGGGTGTAAACAAATTCTTACTTTAAGTAAAATGCTTAAAGTTAGAAACTAAAAGATAGGCTCTGAGGGGTGTACTAGGGGTATCGTGTACTAAAAATGAGTACAACGCAAAGGGTGTGGGAGAATTACTTGACCAATGTAGCCAATGTAATTATAACAAAAACACAGGTGTAAAACAATGGGTTAATCCTAATGCCTCTTATCATGTAGTAAATCTAACTACACGAATGTAATCTCACTTGTGGCCTCGGAATGGTCCTAACGCAAATTCTAGAATCTAAGTGCTACCGGTACACACATCATAGCATAAATGCTTTTCCTACCTATTCTAGGGGCGAACCTCACATATTTGGGGGTGGAAAATTTTTTTGTGGTACGGTTTTGTGCTAGTCATATAACTCCTATCCGTGAGACGCTCATTAAGACCAAAGTTTCACTCCTATATGTTGTAAAAAATTTTAAATTTGGCACTAAAATTACCTTAACAGGTATTTCTCTCAGTTTTATTACACATATACCATTAAACAAACGAAAAATCAAGCGTAATAGCATTCTCTAAGGTATCGTACTTTACCCCCCCTTACACTTAAGATGAACATTGTCCCCAATGTTCAAATAACAATATGTAAAAGTAAATAAGGTAAAAGAATGAAATCAAATACTCCCCTGATTCGCTCGGTGGATAAAGAGGTAACATAGTTAGATCTTCTTCCAAGGTAATGTTGAAGCTTCAAGATTAAAGCAGCGCCAAAAGCTAGATTCCACATACATCTCCTTGTCCAAAATAACCTGTTAAACCTGAGAAAACAAACACGAAAACCTGCATAACATCGGCGGGATAAATCTGTATAAGGATATAATGCTTGTGGAATGATTATTTTGCAGATTCCTGGAGTTTATAAGTTAGAGATTTAATAAAGCATTTTATGATTCCGGAAGAAAAACAAAACTTTAAAAAAAAAATTCCAGAAAACTGTTCCTGACGCCGTCAGAAGTGATCTGACAGATTTTTCATGTTAAGTTTCCGGAAAATTTATGGAAAAACTCAATCCTTATTTCCTGAAAATCCTGCAAAATATCTTATTTCTTTGTACTTTTGTTTGTGACACCTTCCACCTACCTCATGAGTAATAGTGATCGCTTGATCCCTGTTATTCGTATTTTCCGCTGTGCAAACTTCCAACTACCCGTTCCCGCCCCCATCGTAGAAAACAACAACCTTTCACCTGACCACCACTTTGGTAACAATTCTGAGATGGAGGAGTCTGACCATGAGAATGACTATGCAGTTAGTCCATTTTACGACTCCGACTCCGATGAGGATGCTGGTAATGGAGAAGTAGTTAACGAGGAATGGAGAAAAGAGGAAATTGATCCCTTTAAGTATGTTGACCCTAGGACTAAGATCGAAAAGGATAGCCTCTTTAACATGCAATTTCCATGTAAGATTGGTTATCATAGTTTTCATGCTTATCTTAACTCATCTTTGCCTATGAACATTATCTCTCGCGCTAATTATAATAAAATCATGGTAGATGAGCTAGAATATCAAGGAGATAACATTGTTGCTAGGATTGAGCCACTACACGTATTCGTAGGAAGTTTTGTGTATTTGGTGGATTTTATGGTTATGGAGAACTTAGGAGAATTTATTGATAACAAATTAACCCAAGTCATTTTTGGAGAACCCTTCAAAAGGTTGACCAACCTTGACGAAAAACTTGTGGACGGGTTAATTACATTCTCGGATGGGGATGAAGATTTTGTTTACCAAATGCCCCGATCACATCCTAGGTTTAAGAACTTCTCCATTGAATCTTGCAATAGACTTGTGCCTATTGACTTGTTAAGTGAGAATGATAAGAAAAAGGGGCTCAAATATCCACATGAGAAAAATAAGAGATATTATCATGGATGTCTGGAGCTGAATGATGAATACAAGAAAGATGAGGCAACAATTAGATGGCTCATACTCGGATACGTGAGCATAAGCGACACTAGATAAGCCTGACTTTGAGTCTAGCTACAAGACTCGTTAATAAAGAAAAGCGCTTCTTGGGAGGCAACCCAAGCTTTATTTGCTTTGTGTGTTTATTTATTTGTTTGTTTGATTTTATTTGCTTCCGTATGTATGTTTAATTTTTATTATTATTGATTCATGTTCGAAACTAAATTGTGAAAATGCTTTATCTTGTTTTTAACTTCGTCTTAATTACATATAAAGGTATTTTGCAAAAGATAAGTGTAAGGGAAATCCAAATCGGTTTATTAGAACAAATGAACATGAATCATAACAATATTAAATTAGCATACATATTAGTAATTGTTTGAGTCAAATGCTTGTATCGAGTCATAATGATATTTTGCAGGATTTCCAGGAAATAAGGATTGAGTTTTTCCAGAAATTTTCCGGAAACTTAACATGAAAAATCTGTCAGATCACTTCTGACGGCGTCAGATCCCAGTCTGACGGCGTCAGGAACAGTTCTGGAATTTTTTTTGAAAGTTTTGTTTTTCTTCCGGAATCATAAAATGCTTTATTAAATCTCTAACTTATAAACTCCAGGAATCTGCAAAATAATCATTCCACAAGCATTATATCCTTATACAGATTTATCCCGCCGATGTTATGCAGGTTTTCGTGTTTGTTTTCTCAGGTTTAACAGGTTATTTTGGACAAGGAGATGTATGTGGAATCTAGCTTTTGGCGCTGCTTTAATCTTGAAGCTTCAACATTACCTTGGAAGAAGATCTAACCATGTTACCTCTTTATCCACCGAGTGAATCAGGGGAGTATTTGATTTCATTCTTTTACCTTATTTACTTTTACATCTTGATATTTGAACATTGGGGACAATGTTTATCTTAAGTGTAAGGGGGGGGGGGGTAAAGTACGATACCTTAGAGAATGCTATTACGCTTGATTTTTCGTTTGTTTAATGGTAGATGTGTAATAAAACTGAGAGAAATACCTGTTAAGGCAATTTTAGTGCCAAATTTAAATTTTTTTACAACATATAAGAGTGAAACTTTGGTCTTAATGAGCGTCTCACGGATAGGAGTTATATGACTAGCACAAAACCGTACCACTAAAAAATTTTCCATCCCCAAATATGTGAGGTTCGCCCCTAGAATTGGTAGGAAAAGCATTTATGCTATGATGTGTGTACCGGTAGCACTTAGATTCTAGAACTTGCGTTAGGACCATTCCGAGGCCACAAGTGAGACTACATTCGTGTAGTTAGATTTACTACATGATAAGAGGCATTAGGATTAACCCATTGTTTTACACCTGTGTTTTTGTTATAATTACATTGGCTACATTGGTCAAGTAATTCTCCCACACCCTTTGCGTTGTACTCATTTTTAGTACACGATACCCCTAGTACACCCCTCAGAGCCTATCTTTTCGTTTTTAACTTTAAGCATTTTACTTAAAGTAAGAATTTGTTTACACCCCACTTAAATGTACACCCTAATCACCTTAGCCTACCTTGTATGCACTCATTTTTAGTGCATTATTGTGACAACATTTGTTTAAACCCCAAGTTAATTATCTAATTGATTACATGGTTGCTAAGTCGAGTCATATCCTTGTACATATTGTTTTGGGACGATTGGGACTCATGGGTAAAGTACTAGTGTAATTGAGTAATGGGGAAGAACAACATTATTACCCCCATATGTGCTAAATATTTTAAAAGTATTCCAAGTGTTTCGATTATCTTAATTCGAGTCATTAGAATAGTTAATTGTAAAGTTATGTAAAAGTTCAAGTGTAAGGGGGATACAACCCCCCTACGATGTATTATTTTGGATGGTAGGGCAAGAGTGTATGTAAAAAAAAAAAAGAGTAGAAAAAACATACGGACTACCATCCCGTTTCATTTTATGTTCATTTTATCTTTTTGTTATTTTTTTCATTAGCTTAAGTCGAGTCTAGTCTTGGCTTAGCAACGCCATATTGTACATGTAATTAATCAAGATCTTTAACTCGCCACCAGTAAAATATCCTTTATCCAACAAAACCGTGTTTATCATATCCCTACACCTAACGTTATAACCCGTTTAAAAGCCCTCTTTGATAGTTTATCTTAGGTGCTTACGCCTAGTGGAGGAGGTTTTTGATCCTTTCTCAAGCCTATGGTAATCTATTTGCTATGACAGGTAGTGAGAGATATTATTCATTTTCATTTATGAGATATACTTTTATGACACCTGAGAGATGTGAGTATCTAAACACTACTTGTGAGGTGCTAGTCTGTAATCTCCGTGCTTATTATGATTAAAGTGGAACGACTATTTGTTGTAATTACTTTTATATTAGCGTTAAATGACCCCTAACCTGTATTTTGATTAGAATAAAAGCGCATTTGCTTGAGGACAAGCAAATCTCAAGTGTAAGGGTATTTGATGATGCTAAAAGTGTACCGCTTTTAGGGGGTCATTTAAGCCCTAAATCGTATTTTTTTGATCAAATATTGCCCTAAATTGTTCCTTTTGTCATTTTAGGTACTTTGGTGAAGAAATATGGAAAAGGAAGCATTTTGGACGTTTTTGGAGCATAAAAGTAAAGAAAACGACAAAGTCTCATAATCGGCTGGAAAAGTACCTGTGACGGCGTCAAGCACCATTGTGACGCCGTCAACCCTTGACGCGCCAGAGAGGATTTTGGATGATTAAAAAGGGACGGCGTCAAGAAGGCCATCAAGAAACCCTAACCGCGGCGAGGTGACGGCGTCAGCTATATAACGTGACGCCGTCAGATCTGATTTTCTATATATATTCTCATAATTTTTATTCATTAGTGTGCAACTTTGTGAGGAGAAACCCTAAGACGATTTTTCTGCTACTTTTAAGGGTTTTATACCCTTGGATCTCCCATGTTCAATTGAAGATAAGTAATCAATTAATCATTCAATATGTCTATGTGTTGTTTGATTATATCTTGTTCTTGTCTTTTATTTAACATGCTAGGCTAGATTTATCTTGTGTTTGCTTAGATCTAATGAAACCTAACTATTGATTATTGGTTGTTGGTGTGTTATTAATTGTATTTGATGATTGTTTATCGATGTTAGGCTTAAGAAAACTGGCTAACCTCCTATACGGTAACTTGCTTGAACGTCTTAAGAAACATGAACCAATGCGTACTAAGGTTTTTATGGTTGTATTTAATGCATGAGCGAATTCTAGTGATCCCATGTTAGGAGCTTCTTAGCTGGCTCGACATAGGAGTGAAGTAGGAGCTTATAGAGTTGGGGAAGTACGTACGCCACCCCACGATTGGTATTAAGGAATACACCCGTCATCCACGCAATTAATACACACTAATCAACCGGTAAAAGATAGTTAGGGAGTAAGGAAATCTAAGTAAACACATTTCTCTCCATATAAGTTCCACAACCTTTTTATTTTCAGTTATTTTATTTTATTTGCAATTGTAGTTATTTGGGTTAGTTGACTAGCAACTAATTCCGCCCACTCCTTCAAACCCGAGATTTTACTTGCTTTTATAAAAATATAAAAAATACAAAAACTTGATGCGTGGTTTTGCGACCTTACAACAGGTTTTACCTCTCTCTATCCGGGTCATACAATGTCATCTTATTATGCCATGACCCATCTCCATCTTTGGGTGGTTTGTCCCAATCCCACTTATGATCATTGTCTTCACATGTCCACCTATTCATTCCTAGGTTAATTGGCAAAACTCCTAGGAAATCAATTATCTTCCTAAAAACTAGAGGGTCTTCAAATGGATCCAATTCGGTGTCCCTAGCCAAGAGTTGTTCTACCGTATGTGTTCAGCTCACAAAGTCCTCTTCTAGGTAAAATGGGCGTTGGGGTCCTATGAAGTCTTCATCGATCCAGGGTCCATATCTAGATGGTCTCCTATTTAATTCTAACCAATGGGGTGTTGGTTCCTCACTAGTATCATAGGCATGTTTCTTCACATCATAGACTGACCAAGTATCACCTTCCCCTACCGCTATCTTAGATTCCTTACAATCAATCATAGCACTAGCGGTCGCCAAAAATCCTCTACCTATCAACAAGGGGCATGTAGGGTCGCTAACCATATCAAGGACGTGGAAATTGGCTAAAATGGTTAGTTTTCCTATGTGTACTAACACGTCCTTGACTACTCCAACCGGGTAAGCAACACTTCCATCCGCTAAGCATATTATTACCTCGGTTTCTTCGAGTTTCCCTAGTTTTAGAGAGGTGTAGAGAGGTAACGAAAGTAGGTTAAGGCTTGATCCAAGATCGGCTAATGTGTCATAAGCCTCCGAATTACCGATCTTGCAAGGTAGAACAAATAAGCCCGGATCATCTAACTTCTTAGGTAGTTTGTTTTGAACGAAGGCGGTCCCTTTGTCACCTAACTCGAGCTTCTTCTCATATTTTTCTAAGAGGGCATTATAATAGGGGGCTCGTGCTAATACATCAATAACCGGACGTTCAAGGTGGAGCTCCTTGAATTCTTCGTCAAGGTTTTAAGTGGGAGGTGTTTCAACTATGTTGTTGACCAATTTAGTGTTGGATATCATAACTTCTTGGTCATTTTGAACGACTTGGGTTTGTTTGAAACACGAGCTCATGGAATTGACCGAATAATATTGTGGACAAGAACTAGGAGACGAAATCAATGAAATGGCGTTGACGTTTAGTTTCGGGTTCTTGACTGTGTTGCTAGGGAGTGCTCCCATTTCTCGGTCATTGAGGGCTTTCAACAAAGTGTCAATCTTATTGGTCATCTCGCTGTGTTTTTGTTTGAAATCGGCTTCAAACTTTGCTAAACGAGCTTCTTGAGATGTCACGAAGTTGGATATCAACCCTTCAAGATTATTGGTACTACCATAGTTGGAAGGATTGTTGTTGAAAGTACGGTTCGAAGATGAACCGCTTGATTGAAAACGATAAGGTGGGTTGGGAGAATTGGTTTGTTGTGCGTTTTGGTTTTGTTTCCACCTAAGGTTTGGGTGATTTTTCCATGAGGGGTTGTATGAATCACCGTAGGGGTTTGGCTCGGGTTTGAAAGTGTACCACTTGTCTCTCGCTCCGTCGGTACGCGAGGATGCGTAGTTCGTAAAAGCTTGTTCGGGGAGTTCCACGCAATCACGAGTGTCGTGGGGACCACTACATAATTCACACGAAGAAGTGATTTTGTTCACTTGGCTTGAAGGTTTAGGAGCCTCGTAGGATTTCATAGGAAACTTGACTTGGTCTTCAAGTTCTATGATCCTACGGTCGAAAGTGCTTGAATTGTTCGAAGGCAAAGATATTGCCTTGACCGTTTTATTCAAATCACGAGGATCATTCAAACTTTCGTTGTCATAAAGAGCAAGATCTTCCAGGAGAGCCCATGATTGTTCCGCACTTAGATCACGTAGCTTACCACCGGCCGATTGGTCAATGGTTTGCCTCGTGGAGAGATTGATGTGGTCATAGAAGATTTGGACTTAGAGCCAAAGTTTTATGCCATGGTGAGGGACTTTTTTGAGTAAGTCCTTGAATCGAGTCCATGCCTCGTAGAGGGTTTCGCCCTGACGTTGTTGGAACATCAAGATATTATTCCTTAGCTTGGTAGTTCTTCCTGGTGGGAAAAACTGAGCGAGGAAACGAGTGGTGAGATCATCCCAAGAGGTGATGGATCCTGCGGGTAGACGCTCTAGCCATTGACTAGCTTGGTCCCGCAGAGAGAATTGAAAGAGACGCAGTCGGGTCGTCTCTCGAGTGGCAACATCAAGGTCTATAGAATCAACGATTTTGAGAAAGTCCTTGAGATGTTGATTAGGATCTTCGGAACGAAGTCCATGGAATGCGCATCCGCTTTGCACCAACCGGATGGTGTCGGATCGCAAGGGAGTGACATTGGCTCCTTGAGTGAGCTCAATGGTGTTTCGATAGCCATGGTGGCTAGGACGAGAGTAGTCTCCTAAGGTACGGGCTCTAGGAGGTTGGTGTTGTTGTGGTGGTGGGTTGTTGGGATCGAGGATATTACCACCTTCCATGATGTCGGATGGTAATGGTTACGAACAAAGAAACGAAGAAAAAAGATAGACTAAAGAAAACCTAGAAAAATATAATAAAAATCTCACTAGAAAGGAATCTAGTGAATAGACCTAATAAAATAAAAATTCAACCTAAACAATAACTATTCCCCGGCAGCGGCGCCAAAAACTTGATGCGTGGTTTTGCGACCTTACAACAGGTTTTACCTCTCGAGGGATCTCAAGAGGCTTGTAATCCCCACCAGGCAGTGTACCTGACCGATGTAGTATAGTGTAGTGGCAAGTACCGGGGGATTGATCGTTCTCTAGGGGAATAGTGTCGTTAGGATTGAAAAACTACTCTAATAAGTCTAAGGGTGAGGGAAGATTCTTTTTGTATTTTTTATATTTTTATAAAAGCAAGTAAAATCTTGGGTTTGAAGGAGTGGGTGGAATTAGTTGCTAGTCAACTAACCCAAATAACTACAATTGCAAATAAAATAAAATAACTGAAAATAAAAAGGTTGTGGAACTTATATGGAGAGAAATGTGTTTACTTAGATTTCCTTACTCCCTAACTATCTTTTACCGGTTGATTAGTGTGTATTAATTGCGTGGATGATGGGTGTATTCCTTAATACCAATCGTGGGGTGGCGTACGTACTTCCCCTAACTCTATAAGCTCCTACTTCACTCCTATGTCGAGCCGGCTAAGAAGCTCCTAACATGGGATCACTAGAATTCGCTCATGCATTAAATACAACCATAAAAACCTTAGTATGCATTGGTTCATGTTTCTTAAGACGTTCAAGCAAGTTACCGTATAGGAGGTTAGCCAGTTTTCTTAAGCCTAACATCGATAAACAATCATCCAATACAATTAATAACACACCAACAACCAATAATCAATAGTTAGGTTTCATTAGATCTAAGCAAACACAAGATAAATCTAGCCTAGCATGTTAATTAAAGACAAGAACAAGATATAATCAAACAACACATAGACATATTGAATGATTAATTGATTACTTATCTTCAATTGAACATGGGAGATCCAAGGGTATAAAACCCTTAAAAGTAGCAGAAAAATCATCTTAGGGTTTCTCCTCACAAAGTTGCACACTAATGACTAAAAATTATGAGAATATATATAGAAAATCAGATCTGACGGCGTCACGTTATAGAGCTGACGCCGTCACCCTCGCCGCGGTTAGGGTTTCTTGATGGCCTTCTTGACGCCGTCCCCTTTTAATCGTCCAAAATCCTCTCTGGCGCGTCAAGGGTTGACGGCGTCACAATGGTGCTTGATGAACTCAAATAAGTACATTTTATTACTATCATTTATCCTATTAATTTGACTTGTTTTACTATATTATGTATGAGGATTGATACTTAATCGTTTACTTTTGTAATTCTCAGGTAAAAACAAGCATTTGGTGAAACTTAGCGATTATGGACTAATAATGGAGCAAAACGTGCATAAAGTGGAAGTCTACTGACATGGACAAGATCAAGTCAATTCTGCTCCAGATGCGCCGCATCTCACTCTCGAAATGCGCCGCATCTCTATCAAGATATCACCAGATACGATCCAAGATACAAGAGGACATGCGCCGCATCTAATCAAGAGTTACGCCGCATCTTCTGGCGGTGTACGAATATTCCTGAATATTATAATCTTGGACCCCACGCGAAGTTAAGTACATGCGCCGCATCTACTTAAGTAGATGCGCCGCATCTTCCCTCAGACAGAAACTATAAATACCCCGTAGACCAGACGTGTTAAAGAGTTCGGAAACCAAAACCTAAAGACCGAACAGAAGAGAAGGACGAATTCAGTCAAGGAGGCAGCACAAGACACACCCAAATCTAAGATACAAGAGCTGTAAGAAGGTGCTGCATATGTTTAATTCATTAAGTAGTTTTGTTTTATTGTTTTAGCAAACTTTAATTCATCAAGATTGGTGGCTTGTGTAATGTGGCAACGGAAAGATTGCACTCCCTTAAAACTGCTTTCTCATTAATTAAAGTTTATATGTTGATGTCTTTGGTTACTACTTATTAGTGCATTGATAACCTCTGTGTTTATTAGTGGCTTGCGGGCATCCGACTGCGGGACAAGATGTGGCTCCCACGGTTGTTTCTAAATTGATCACTTAGGAATAACTTTTAGACATAAGTAATCATTAAGGGTTTACTCGCCGATGAGAATAGGACCAACGAGAAAGGGTTAATTACATACACTTCATATAAAGCTATCAATAAAACAAGTGACAATCTACTTAATCAATAGGACAGCCCTCTTATTGTCTCTAGTATCTATCTGTGTACGTGTGTGCTACTTGCTGATTCGTGCCTATTGTTTATTTTATTATTTAATTGCAAACAAAACTGTGCCAGTCTCTCAGGCTGAAACCCCCTTGCGTTAGGATATTAAAATACTGATTAGAATAACTAGATAATACGTTCCACTCTTAGTGATCGACACTCTACTTACCATTATCTTCATACTGACCGGGTACACTGCTCGTTAAGTGTGTGTGTTATTGATAAGTCGGCTAAATATAAATTTAAAACTTGAGTAGGCATTAAAACTGCTAAACCGCAACGACACATCACGCGCATCAAGGGTTGACGGCGTCACAATGGTGCTTGACGCCGTCACAGGTACTTTTCCAGCAGATTTTGAGACTTTGTCGTTTTCTTCACTTTTATGCTCCAAAAACGTCCAAAATGCTTCCTTTTCCAGATTTCTTCTCCGAAGTACCTAAAATGACAAAAGGAACGATTTAGGGCAATATTTGATCAAATAAATACGATTTAGGGCTTAAATGACCCCCTAAAAGCGGTACACTTTTCGCTTCATCACTAGGAGATGTATTATATAGGTAGGACGTGGGCTTGTTGGGTCGGACGTGCCATCAAGTATTGGGTTAGGCCCAATACACACCTAGGTTGGACTTTGGGACATGTTTAGTATCCTATTACATATTAAGTTTATACAAGGTTCATATACTCTGAATGACCAACACTTTTGACCCTAACAATCTCCCCCTAAGGGGTGGTCATTCATTAATGACGCCACTTGTTGTCTTGATCTTGAGTCTTTCATAACTTTATCTTGAATCTTGTGTTGTAATAGGATTTACTTAAGTCCTTGTTCCTTTCATGCTTTGCAATCTTTATGTAGAATATCTATCCTTCTCTTGCCTTCGATCAACATTTTCAAATATGGTATTGGCGTCTTCTCCAACATACGTTACCGCTTGGTAGATAATTAATCTTCATACTAATGTTTTCCTCATATCTATCTTGAACCTTTTCTTTGACATCTTGAGCATTGACTTTGTGGTAACTCTTTGTCTCGATCACCTTGTCTTGAACTTTATTGATTTTATATTGTTGAGGATGTAACATATTAGTATGAGTACGTGGAGTTGAAGATGTTGATGTATGTGGTGGTGCATCCAGAACGGCTTTCATCATCGATACCTACACAATAAGGTGGATAATAATGATGTTAAACCAATTGATCATCGTGGACTTTTCATAGAGAATTGTTCCACTACGATTGTTTTACCGATGAATGTCTTGATTCCATTCACCTTAGGGGGGTTGAATTAACTTCCTAATCCGGATAAAGGCTGATATCAACACTTTGGATAAATCCAAGTATAGACCTACGTCATCAGGAATCAATTCATACAAAGAATCTCCTTAGTAGGGTTTCTAGCTCAAAGTGCCAGCTAATTCTTTGTAAGATGGGGGCACCACTGAGCATGATGGGGGCACCATGAGATGGAGTTGTTTTTCTTTTTTAGTTTTTAGGGATGATGTTTTTGTTGGTAGAAGAAGAAGATGAGGAAGCCATTGGTTAAACTTCTCTTAAAATTTGTTGGTAGAAGCGTAAGAGGATGATTATTCTTCAAAAGTGATAAATGAGGGACGATTTGCTAGTTCACATAGCATAACGGCATGGAGGTAAACGACACGATGTGACTGGTAATCATAGTTGGCCGGTTTGCTTTGCGACCAAAACCTTGTGTGAATATGTCACACCCCAAAAATGGCGCAGCGAAATGGCATTTACGGGGTATGACCTCATTGTCAAGAACACAAGGCGTCACAATAGAGAAATACTAAATGAAATTCATTGATCTGATAATAGTCACAAACTCCCACAACGGGTCAAGTACAAAATACAAAACAACATGAGTCTCAAAGTTACACAACATCACTAAGTGATATCCAAATGCAGCTTCACGAGTATAACCCGGAAGGGTCTTGTCTTAAGTCTTGCTAAGTCAGGTCACTACTCAACCTTCTATGGTACCTTCATTCTTAACACCTGAAAATGGATACTCGAAAACGTCAACATATTGTTGGTGAGCTCGTAGGTTTAAAAGTAAAACCGCGGAGCTGTGATAGCATAGTGTAGGACAAAAGTGAGCATGATAACCAATTATAAGCACAATTCAAAACAGAATAGTGTCGCGCCAACTGAACCTGCCACGTTGGTTGCACACATAAACATACGCTGGTTGCACACATAAACATACATTGTGGGGAGCTACCCCGATAGATCTATCTTATTGTTTCGGCTCTCAAAAGAGTTAACAGTTGCGTAGTCATGGTCGCACAAAACAAAACATGTCACAACATATAATCGCATCAACATACATAATGTCCAAAAACATGAAAACATTATAATCACAGCATGAAAACAGTTAAAATATCATTTGAGTACCATTTTCCCCCAAGGAAAAATATAATGAAAAAGGGGCTACGAGAACTCACCTTAGCAAAAGTAATTCCCGATTGATAAATTGGCAACGGTAAATTAAGTCCGATAACTCTAATCGCGACCTAAATAATACATATGACTTAGGTTCGAAAACAAGGCCATGCACGCAAGTTCATACTTTACTTTATCACTTGTACATATTTGTTGTAAAATTTCTCGTCAAAAATGTATTTGCGTCAACGAATCTTTTATTCAGAAAATCACCACTTTTGAAAACGTAACTTGTTTATCCCATAATCAAATTTTAGTCGTCATGTTAATAGATATTTCAAACATCTCTAACGCGCCTAATAAGTATATACAATGTTTTACCATTTTCGTTTACGCCATTTTAGCCAAAGTGTACTCCAAAAGGTCCAAAATCCAATCCAATTAATCCTAACAGCTTTCTAATAGCAAAAATAGAAGCTGTCAACGTATATGTCGACGTAAATCTTTATTAGGCCATAACTTTTGCGTCGTAGCTTCGTTTCTTAAGTTTGACCTATCCCCGCGAAGGTATTTAAGTGTACTATCAGATTTCTAAAGTCTCGGCCAGTCTAGATACCATTTATCATCAGTTTTTACTTCTCCAAATTTCTAACAGACTTGACAATTTTTCTGAAAATATAGTTTTTGTCGTAAAAATTGAAAATAGCGTATCTTTTTCGTTACAAACCCGTTTTAACTCATTCAAGCGGCTACGTTTTCGTTATCAAGTCTATTTTCTATATTTCTAGCCTAAAATGGTTACCAAGTTACCGAGTTTGCTGTATTTATCAAAACGGGACAGAACCTCTTTTAAAGTGTCAAATTAGTTTTCCTAGTCTTTTAGTCATTTTAACCTCTTAACAACAACTCCATATCTAGTCCTAGTTTATCCATCAACTTCTCAACATAAAAATAGTGATCTAACCCTAACTTAACAATATTCGAAGGTCCATGTAAATGTTCATCAAGAATGTTTAAATCTACAAGTTTACTAACCTACATGTATATAATAGGTTTATTATCACTTTCTTGTAAAGATTTTTACTAACTAGTTTTCTAGTAGTAAAAACTTGTTTAAAACATATACTTTTGTTAAAAGATCATGGTGAATGTAAAATTTTATCAACATGTACCAAGTGATAACTAAGTATAGATACTTGACAAGCATTAGGACATGAAAAACATGAAATTTTAGTAGTGTAAGATTTACTTACAAAAGAGATTAGTGATATGTGAGAGTTGTAAAACACTTGTTTAACCCCAAGATTAGTGTTCCAAATCCTTGTTAAAATGCTCCAATGACACTAGAACTAGCCACAATCAAACTTTCCTTCCTCCTTGCTCCTTAAGGTGGGTCGAATTGTATAAGAGATGAGAGGTGATTATCTTTGTTTTTCTCTTCAACTAGTTAGTGCAAATGAAGAATACTTGAACCTATTTATACTTGAGATTTTCAAAGCTTTAATAGTTTAGTCAAAAACCATGATTTGGCTAAGTTTAGAGGGGGGGCCGATTAGGGTGGCTAGGGGGTGACATGATCTTGGTCAAGCCACCATTTTGTTGGTCTTCTAGTTCCATGTTTTATGGTATTGTGTTTTGTAATTAATGCAAGTAGTACCAAAATGGTGTGGTAATTATTGTGGAACAAGGGGGGGGGGGGCGGAAATGGGATAAAAATGGAAGTAACTGTGTAGTTTTGATACAAGAGAGTATATATTGTATGTATTGGGTGTTAAAAATAGGTGTTGGTTGTTGGTTTGGTGATTAACGATAGTTGTACGTAATTAAACGTAAGATATAAAGAAATTACTTTAGGCGTCAGGAAATATTTTTGGAACTTTGATAATAATTTTGGAAGTATAAAAATACTTTAGAAACAATCGTTGGGAAAATTGGGTATATCGGGTGTTAAATCTTAAATAGCGAATGGCGTTTGTTGAATTGACAACCGTATTTTTATGGTTTAAAATTGTGAATCGGAGTAGGAGCAAGGTACTGGAGCATTGTGAACTAAATATAGCCTAAGTTCTAGCTATAAAATATTTATTCTCAGTTTCACGTTTGTTCAGGTAAAAAGTATATGTAAAAATGGTTCTCAAATAAATGTCAAGAAAATAAATTCAAGTTTGTTGAATAGAATTGTCCTATAAATTAGCGGGTTATTATAGAATATCTAATCGAAGGTCATAGTTATGAAATGCATGCATAGTACTTCAAAACAATGCAACCATTTATGGAGAACTGATTTGCACTCAATTCTTTTTTCATTAGGACACACCATTTCACGCATCACATACTTATATCACACTTAAGTCCTTCTTTATATGCTTGTACAGTTGCATGTGCATATCAACTCCTCTATGTATTTCGAAGCGAGTGCAAAATATTTATACACTATATAATCCAATCTTAATTTTTACCTTAAACAACATGGACTTAATAATCCAATCTTAATCTTTACCCAAATTACTTTCGAAGATGTTTCTTCAAAAATGTAAATTAAAGTGCAAAATTTTCACCTAAGCTCTTTGAAAAAGTCAATCAATTACAAGGGAAGCTTTGCTCACTACAACTAATTACAAGGTAAGCCTTAGTTACTACATGTGGCTTTAAAGGCGTTATACTTCTTTGACAACATGAGGAGAGTTACCGATTCTTGGTCGTAATTCACTGTCTAAGAAATCATACAACTCTCCACATATTATGTTTTTACATTGTTCACTTCAATCTTGTTAAATTGTTCAACCATGCTTCAGTAGGTAGTGATTTAAAACAAGATCGATTCAACAAGCTTGAAGAAATGAAAGAAACGAGATGCAAAATCCATAAATTTAGATGATTGATTGAACAAGCTTGAGAGATGAATTTTAATATAATATTAGGAATTTCACTGTAGACTATTGTGGTTAAATCCCACACCCTGTCCCGGCGGGATTGGGCTTTGTTGTTGTTGTTGTTGTACTATTGTGGTTAAATGTTTCAAGTGTAGACGATTGTAACAATTAATTCATTACAGATATGTTTATGCTCCAAATTTTAGTGTAAACGATTGTAAAAATTACTGTAATTCTTAAAACAACTATCAATTTTAATTAACAATCTTTTGTGATATATGTGATTTTCTTCTTTGTTTTATTTTTTTAGCAAATTCTTGAACAACAAATCAATGAAACCACGCAAACATAACGAACCGAATACAAATTGAAACATAGGGGGAATCATTCCCAGTTCAAAAACAAACATCTATCCAAATAATTTGATTGGGTTTATTACACAAAGCAACATCATTCAGTGAACATAAAAACAAACAAATATAAACCAACTATTTTAGAGATTCGTTAAAAACAAATAAAACATTACGCTAACACAAACTCCCAGTTTTATAAACTTTTAAAAACCTAATCATGTTTAGAAACTTTAAAAGGCTTTGTATGGACTTAAGCAAGCTCCTAAAGCTTGATATGATAAAGTCGAATCTTTCTTGTGCTAAATGGCTTTGTGATGGGCATGAAAGTTAATTCGTTATTTTCATGATAAAATATAAGCATCAGATCATAATTCAAATTTATGATAGATATTATCTTTGGATCGACATGCCAAACCTTATATGATGAATTTGCTAAATGCATGTAGGATGAATTTAATATGAATGGATTAGGAGAACTTAGAAATATTTTAGGGTTGCAAATTAATCTAGAAAATGCTAAATCTATTAAGACAACAATGTCAACCGAACTAAAACTCGCCATAAACAAGGACCGAGTTTCTCCTTGTGTTTTGATATACACTTTCGCACAAAAACAAGTAATTTAGGTATTAATTAGGTATATGAATAGATAATTTTTTGTCGGAACTTCACACTGGTACAGAAAGTGGCTTTCGTCACACCAAAAATGTGTGACCATATGCATATAGTCACACACGTTTTTTTGGGTGTGTGTGATACGTGCTAAACAGTCAACTATTTTTAACCACGGATGTGGTCAAATAAAGTCAAACCAATTATGCACGATCTCCCTGGAGTATAGTGTTTCCCCGGGTCGTTATGTCCCAACAAGGTGTGAATTCTGTAATAGAACGAATCTGTGATCGGGTGAAATTGAACAGGAAAAGGTTTTGAGTGATTTATACTAAGGAATAAAAGAAAATAGCTTAAATAAGTTATATTAACCTAAAACTTATTTTAAAACTGAAAATATATTTATTTGACTTTTTATTTATTTATTATTAATTAATTACTATTTAATAATTATTTAAAACTAATTTAAATTATAATAAATACTAAATGAAAAGTAATAAATATGAAATTTTTTCTATAAATACTATATGAAAGCAGAATACTAGGAAAAATATAAAAAGTTAGATAAGCCCACTAATAAGCTGAATTAGGCAAATAAGCAGTTTAAATAAGCACTTCAAATAAGCAAATAAGCACTAGAATGCACCAAAAGCTCAGGTATAGTGTAATAGACCTAAACAAACCTAATTCAACTCAAAAAACTAAAATAAGCCCAGGCCGTCAGCTAGAAAAGCAATGAGCAATTCCAAAATTCCCTATGAACCAAACAGGCCTGCAACTAATTTGTAGGCCAATTTCAGGGGTCCAAATAAGCTGATAAGTGAAATATAAGCACTGAGATTGCAAGCTGGGTTGGTGGGCTTTTAAAAACAACAAGAATCTCACACTAACATGCAATGAAGATCAAGCTAGGAGCTAATGAAAGTAGCTATCAAACCTGTGCACAGGGCACTATTTTGAAAAACAGTCCAAACAAAGCAGTGAAATAAGCAGTTAAACTAACTTAATAAAAATAACCAAAAATAGTCTATTGAAGATTAGCAGCAAAATAATATAAACCTAAAAGCACAAAACATGAAACTCAATATTAAGACCTATAGAAAATTAACAAGTTTATTCAAAAATTTACTAACTGAAATTTTTGACTTTTTAAGTTAAGCTAAAGAGTTGACTAAAATGAACTTTGATCTAACCTAAATGACTTATTAAGTTGTTATATGATGTAATTAAACTAATTTAAGCTTTAACACTAACTAATACACTTATATGATCAAATATGACACCTAAATTCAAACAGTGATCAAATAACAAGCAATCAAATGTGATTTTTTGGTATTTTTGAGTTTTAACACTATAACTGATTTTTATGTTTCTGAAAGCTTACAAAAGCTTTATAAGGAGCTTATATGAGCTTATGGGTCCTTAACATCAACTACAAACAACATTTAAGTAAACATGAGAATTTTGAACTTGAAAATGCATAAACTGAATTCGTAAATAAACACTGAAATTGATGATTGGAAAGAGTTTAATTAACACTAGGAACACTAGAAATACAACTTGAAAGTATACTGAAAATCAAAATTACACTAAAAACTACAAGCTACACTATACTACGACTAAGCTACACTAATTAATTCTTCACTTCTGCTTCTTTCTTTCTTTATAGATGATGTTTTGAGTTCCTAGCAGCTTTGTGAGACTTTCCCATCAATTCCTAGCCCTTGGATTGGTCAAAGTCATCCTGACCATTGAAATCACCTTTTGGCGCCAAAATATCTTTTGCCAGATGGGGTAACTTGTGAGGGATTTAAGGGCAATTAAGGGTGTTTGGGAGGTTGTGGAGGTGGAGGGGAGTGGGTAGACAGCTGGTTAGTCAAGTGGAAGGCCAGGTGGTGGTGAAAACCACCTGGTTTTGTGACTCAGTGGTGTGGAAGAGGTGAGGTGGAAGGAGGGAGTATATACGGGGTGTTTGTTTGACTTATATTTGACCGGGGGTGTTGGGTTTATGGTTTGTTGGGCTGGAAATGTTTTTTTGGGTCAAGGGGGATTGGGTGGTTTTATTTAAGTGTTGGGTTAGTAGTATAAATAAGGTCCAATTGGTTTATACTTGTAAACAAAGCCCAAGGACCATTAGTGTAACTTTTGGATTTTTAGGGGGCTGAAGTGATAATTTTCCAAAGTTTATCACAAGGGCCATTCATGCCAAGTTTCAATAGTACAAGGACCATAAAAGATAATTTTCCATTTTTGAAAACCGGGGGACTTTTTTTGCCATTTTTGAAACTTCAAGGACCTAAGTTGCCATTTTGCAAAATTGAACTTTAAAGGACTAATTTTGACAACTTGTGAATCCCCAAGGACCTTTGATGATAATTTTCCATATTTTGAATACCAGGGACTAAAACTGCCAATTATGCAAACTTTGTTCATTTTTCATTAGTTTTCAATCCTTTTGCACCTGAAACATATAAAAACACAATCCAGAGATATTTGTAGTATTATGTGACTTTTCTGAGTGTTTTTTGGCTGTTTTTGCAGTTTAAATGGGAATAAAATGATGAGTATTTAGACACTCATCAGTGTGTCACGAAAGGTCGCACCACCGTAGGTAGCATATGGTCACATTGTTTAGTTTGTGGCCGTTTTCATTGAAAAAGAGTGACCAAAACCCGAATATGTGTGACAAATTAGGCACAAGTTTTGTTGGATTAATCAGTATGTGTGACTATTTCCCGTCCTATGGCCACATGAATATATAATAAATGTGACGTTTGTGATGATTTAGTCACACAACGTGTGTTATTTTTTTCGAGTTAGTCACATACAATTTAAAAAACAGTGGCCAAAAGTGTTAATAAGTGTGACCATATGCTGTTTAAAGTGAAGAAATGTGTATTTTGTGTGACTATTGATCATCCAATGGTCACATGAATTTTTAGTTTGTGCGGCCTTTTGTAATATTTAGTCACACAAAGCATGTTTGTTTTGGGTATTTAGTCACATACAATTAAGCAAAAAGTGGCCAAAAGTGTTACTAAGTGTGACCATATGCTGTGTAAGTGAAGAAATGTTTATTTTGTGTGACTATTGATCATCCAATGGTCACATGAACTTTTAGTTTTTGTGGCCTTTTGTAATATTTAGTCACACAAAGCATGTTTGTTTTGGGTATTTAGTCACATACAATTAAACAAAAAGTGTTAATAAGTGTGACCATATGCTGTTTAAAGTGAAAAAATGTGTATTTTGTGTGACTATTGATCATCCAATGGTCACATGAATTTTTAGTTTGTGTGGCCTTTTGTAATATTTAGTCACACAAAGCATGTTTGTTTTGGGTATTTAGTCACATACAATTAAGCATAAAGTGGTCAAAAGTGTTAATAAGTGTGACCATATGCTGTTTAAAGTGAATAAATGTGTATTTTGTGTGACTATTGATCATCCAATGGTCACATGAATTTTTAGTTTGTGTGGCCTTTTGTAATATTTAGTCACACAAAGCATGTTTGTTTTGGGTATTTAGTCACATACAATTAAGCAGAAAGTGGCCAAAAGTGTTAATAAGTGTGACCATATGCTGTTTAAAGTGAAGAAATGTGTATTTTGTGTGACTATTGATCATCCAATGGTCACATGAATTTTTAGTTTGTGTGGCCTTTTGTAATATTTAGTCACACAAAGCATGTTTGTTTTGGGTATTTAGTCACATACAATTAAGTATAAAGTGGCTAAAAGTGTTAATAAGTGTGACCATATACTGTTTAAAGTAAAGAAATGTGTATTTTGTGTGACTATTGATCATCTAATGTGTTGGGAATTAAATGTTCTGAAGATTAAGTATCAAGAATTACAAGTATTAACAGTTCCAACTGCTGAGAAGAATACTCTAACAGTTCCAACTGCTGGTGTATATCTTAGGACTGTTCAAGTTATAACTAACCGTTCCAACTGCTAGTTGAGACTGCTGAGTGGATAAGGTCACATATACAACTGCTGGTTGGATAAGTATTGAAAAGATATTTGTGTACTAAAGTCAAGGATATACGGTAGATAATATCTTTTACCAAAGTGATCAATATCAAGTTGTGTACTAAGATACATGTTGTATCTTATGTACTGACACACTCAAGATAAGTTAGCAAGTAGTTTATCAAGACTTTAAGCAATATTGTAAAGATCTTCTTGGACTATAAAAGAAGATCTTAGACTAGATATTAGTTGTTGGTTGATATTGTGAAAATACTTAGAACTTTCATAACTGTTAGAACTAGAACAAACACAACAATATCACAAGATATAGAAACTTAAGATTCAAGGTTGTAACCCTAGTGATATCTCAAGATCACTCGTATTATTATCATTAATAATATTGAATCGTTTGGTGTTAATCTTTCATTGTTCATTGACATATAACAAACACAACCGTTCCATTTCCATAAACACAAATAACCTTCTAAGTGTGATTAAGTAGATTCCGCATACTTAATCATATTAACTCAATATATCATACACACAACGTACAAAAGGTTTAACCACCTTAACCGTGTGTCGAATCCTAACAAGTGGTATCAGAACTCAGGCTGATATTTGATTTAGAAGAAGAAGTAGAAATGGACGTTGAATCTATTCAGACAAATGTTGCTGCGAAGATTCCCATGCTCAAACAGATTGAGTTTGAGATGTGGAGGCTGAGGATAGAGCAGTATTTCCAAGTGCAAGATTATGCACTTTGGGAAATCATTGAAGATGGAGACTCTTACCAGCCTACCACCACTACATCAACAGTGGACGGCAAAGTGGTGTCAACTCTGCAGACAAAGCCAACATCTGCAGAAGATAGAATAAAGAAGAAAAATGACTTGAAGGCAAGAAGCATGCTGATGATGACCATTCCCAATGATCAACTTTTAAACTTCAGCAAGTTCAAAGATGCCAAGTCATTATTTGAGGCTATTATTACCAGGTATGGTGGAAATGAAGCCACCAAGAAAACCCAAAAGACACTGCTCAAACAGCAGTTTGAAAACTTCTCCTGTACATACAATGAATCTCTTGACCACATGTTTAATCGGCTTCAGAACATTGTGAGCCAACTTGCTATTCTTGGGGTTGAAATACCTCAAGAAGATTTGAACTCAAAATTTCTGAGAAGCCTACCAGAAGAGTGGGCTATGCATGTTGTTGTCTGGAAGAATAAGCCAGACCTTGATATAATTGAGCTTATAGATTTGTATAGCAACTTCAAGATTGTGGAGCAAGATTTGAAGAAGAATGGAGGTACTAGTTCTAATACTGGGAACATGGCATTTATGTCAACTCCTAGTACCTCAAAATCAAGTGAAGAGATGAAAGTTGTTGATGGTGTTGGTACTGCTAGTTCATCATGCAGTACCATAGGTATTTTAGATGAAAAGACTTGTTGTGCATTTCTTACAAGTCAAAATAATGGGTCCATGCTCACCTATGAAGACCTCCAAGAGATCCATGAAGATGATCTGGAGAAAATGGATCTAAAATGGCAAATTTCTCTTCTTAGCATGAGAGCTAAGAAGTTCTATCACAAGACTGGGAAGAAGCTTGTAATCAGCAACACTAATGCTGCTGATTTTAATAAGTCAAGGATAGAGTGCTATAACTGCCATATGATGGGTCATTTCTCAAGAGAGTGCAGAAGACCAAGGCAGCAAGATAGCAAGAACAAAGGTTTTGGAAGCACATCCAAAACAAAGGAGGTTTCTGAGCCGAACTCAAAGGCTATGGTAGCTATTGATGGCTTAGGTTTTGATTGGAGCTTCATGGCAGATGAAGAAGAAATTCCTGCTCAGATGGCACTTATGGCTTTTTCTACTACTGAGGTACAAAATCATAAAGCTTGTTCAAATACTTGCACTGCTCTTAATGCTCTACAAGTTTTAATCAAACAATATGATGATCAAAAGAAAGAGCTAAGCAGCACTTTTCAAAACTTTATAAACTATAAGTGTGGATTAGAGACTCTAGAGAAACAAATCACACACTATAAGGAAAATGAATTAGCTTTTTTTGATGACAAAGCTCTCCTAAGACAGGACATATTCTTTAGAGATGCTGAAATTAAGCTTTTGAGAGAAGCTTTTGATAGGGTCAAAAAGGAAAATGGAAACATTCACTTGACTACACAGGCACTAGAACATGCTTCTAGAGGTGTGCACAACATAATAGAATGTCAAGTGATTAATAGAGCTAAGTCAGGAGTAGGATATAAGAGTGTCCCACCTCCATACAGAGGCATCCCAAAACCCCTAGGGATTGACCTAAGGAATTCAGGTTTACCTGAGTTTCAAGAACCAATAATGGAATATGGTTCTAAGACTACTGAGAGTCTTAAGGAAGAAAAAGTAAGTGAAAGTTTAGATAAAACTTTACTTTATCAGGACAAGGTGTCCTTTGTTAAGAAATTAGATGCGATAGTTGTTGAAGACTGTACAACTAATAGTGATGAAGAAGAACATGTTATGTCTAAACCTGAAGTAGTTAAGAAAGCAGGAACAAGGGTTCCTAAAGTGATCAAAAAGGATACTGTTAAGCTTAGTTCAAACATAAAAGATGTTAGGCAACCAGTTAAATATTGTGAACAATATAGATCCACTAGCAAGCCCAGAGGTAACCAAAGAAATTGGAATGGCCTCAAGTCAAACCAATTAGGTGATGACTTTTTCTTTTATAATAAAGCTTGTTACACATGTGGTAGTTTTGATCATCTTGCAGCTTTCTGTAACAAATGGGTATCTGGGTATGAAAACAATAGGGCGAATTTCAAAAGGCAAACTCCTCAAACTCACTTTCACTCTAAGTCCAAGAGTATAAAACCCAGAGCAGTTTCGACAGCAGTCTCTACTGCTAGGCAAGCAGTTTCAACTGCTAGACCATTTATAACTGTTAACCCAAAGCCAACAGTTAAAAGTGCAAAAATAACTTCAAAACATGCACCAAAAACTGTTCTCAGGCCCATTCAAACAAAAGCAGTGGTCCAAAAACAAGTTTAGAAACCAAAGAGTAAAACTGCTAAGCCAACAGTTAAAACTGCTAGGAAAGCAGTTAGTACTGCTGCTTGGAAAAACAGGGCAAATGCTGTTAAGACATCAGCATGTTGGATTCTTAAATCCAATGTTGCATCAACTGTCCTTAAAAGATTAAATTACATTGATGCAAGAGGCAGATCCAAGTCAGTAATGACTTGGATCCCTAAAAGAAACTAATACTTCTCATTACTGTGCAGGAACATTCAAATGATAAACAAGAGTGATTCGTGCAAAGATGTAAAACGTATATATAAATATTATGCAGACGACGGATACGCGTGAATAAAGACAAATCAGCCCTTTAGGAAAAAGGCTAACTTGTAAAAACTCACGTTTATGATATGTGAGATACCAGGTAAGTGATTACCCGGGTCGTGTCCCAACGAGGTGTGAATGGACAATCGTGTAAGGTTTGAGATTAGAGTGACTGATGATATGGAATATGGAATTTTTGCTTTTTTATTCTAATTTAACAAATGAGAAACAAATTCTCACGGGAAAATTAATATTAACACAATTTATATAAAAAACACGAAACAGAAATTCTAAAAACGGGATTAAAACCAAAATATTAGAAAACTAATCCTACAAGTGCAATTTTATTTTTCTTAAATCCTAAATAATAAAAGAAAATTTTACAAAAAAGATTTAAATTTTTCTGACTTTTATATTTTTTTATTATAAATTAAAAACTATTAAAAATTAATTAAAAGGTTTAAAAATAGTAAATGACTTTGAAAAATTCTGAAAAATTGCAGGTAAATCTAAAATATTATTCTTAATCTAGGAAAAATAATTTCAAAAGTTATCTAAACCCTAATAAGCTAATGGGCTAATAAGCAGTTGGGAAATAAGCACAAAAATAAGCTAAAAAGCTCTAAAAATTACCAAAGGCTCAGAAATAGTTCAAACAACTTATATAAGCATAAAACAACTAATTAAGCAAAATTAAGCACAAGAAATAAGCAGATAAGCAGTAGCACAGTAACACTAATTATGCAGAAATGAAAGTTAAAACACCTACTTGCAGATCAAAATAAGCACTTCTAATAAGCTGATAAGTGGAAACTTATGGGGGCAAAAGCTTCCTAGTACTATTGGCTACACTAAAATACAAAAAGCCCTAATTCTAACAAACCAATTGAACTCCAATTTCAACCTAGATCAGATGGTTGTGAACCTGATTTTGATGCAGGTTTGAAGCAGTGAAATGGGGGAAATTGCAGACCTGATTTTAAGCTATTAAACAAGTTGAAAAGTGCAATACCAGATGATATCTTAAAAGACTGTAATGTAAACTATTTGCAACCCAAAAATCAAGGTCTCAGCTTAACTGGATAAGCCACAAATAAGCTGAGAAGAGGGGTAGTTTAACATATGCAGGCTGCAGTTATGGTCTGTTTTGTGTAGACTTGTGCAGAGGTGCACACACCAAAGGAGCTCTATCTAGGCTTATGGATTATCACTATATGGACTATGATGAACTCAGAAATGCCAAGGATAGGGGCTAAATAAGCTTGTGGCTTATATTGGCTTATTTGGACAGTTGATGGCCTTAAATTCCCACAGTCCATACAAAACCACTAAATCTTACAAAATGGCTTTAAAGAACTTAAGAACAACTAATTCTAACCAAGTTAAGTAGGATTAAAGTTGAGCTTAATGCAAATGTACAGTAACACCTAGGTTTGACCTATTTGACTTCTTAACCCAAACAGCCCTTTTTAAAGGACTGTCTTGGTTTTTTAACTGAAAAAGATTTTTTTAAGCTAAGATTTGGAGAGACAAATATTAATTAAGCTATCTTAAGTCTAGAAAAGCAGAAATCAAAGGAAATTAAGCACTAGGAATAAGTTATCACTAATAAGCTATTTTTGGCTTTTTTAACTTTTTTAAGGAAAATAAAGAACAAGCTATTTAAAACTGATGACACAGATGAAATACACTTATAAACTATTAATAAGCAGAAAATTATAACAATAAGATAAAATTAAGCACTAGTACAGTAAACTAGAAAATAATGCAAAATTATAGAAAATGGCTTACAACTGTGAGGGGCAATGAAACAAGAGAAACTGATCAAAGCTTAAACTTGGTTTGTCAATACCAAGTTAAACACCACTCAGCTTATTCCAGAACAGCTGATCACACCTGAATTGCTTATTGAGCTTCTTTGACTTTTTGTTGACTTTTCTTATTTTTTTGAATTAAACTAGTTTAGACTAACATAAACCCATAATAAGCTAAGATGAGCTTATATGAGCTTATATACACAGAAAATAGGCTTTTTAATCAACACTTAACTTAATTCGAACTTAACAGTAACTTGAAAATTTGGAATTTCATAAACTTGGAAAATCAGTACAATACAGAAGTAAATAAGGACAAATTACTTTGAAACAAACTTGAAATGATAATCCAAACTTAATTTAAAACAGGAAAGAAGCAAATAACATAAACTACACTACGAATGGTCTAAAACTGTGACAATTATTTCTTTGTGACTTCATCTCTTTAAATAGCACTCTCAGAAGCTTCCTTGATCACTCCTGATCAAATCCCACTCGTCCAATTGCCTTCAATTCATCTCAGCTGTTAATTCTATTTTTGGCGGGAAAAGTGTCCATGTGGGTTTTTGGCTTTTTCTGAGCATGTAGGGGTGTTAGCTTGTGAAAGCTTCTCATTGGAGGAGGGGGGAGGTGTAGTGTCAGGGATGATGGTGGTTTTGCAGAGAAATAAGGTGGGTGAGGGTGGTTTGGTTTTGGCGGGTTACGTGGGTTGAAGAAGATAAGAGTTTGACTGAGTCAAACTCTGGGTTTGTTAACTAAGGGGTAAAACAGGCCGGGTCATGGGTTTAGATTTTGGGCTTGGGTTATTTTAGTGAGTGGGCTTGATGGGTTAATTAATAGGATAGAAATGGGTTGGGTTTTATTTTAAATCCGGATGTAGTGTTTAAGGTTTAAAGGATTTAAACTTTGGGGACCATTTGTGTAATTTCCTGAAAATGCAGGGACCAATCTTGTAATTTCTGAAAATCATCTCCAAGGGCTATTCTTGACAACATGGCATTCTTGAAGGTTGACTTTGATAATTTGAGCACTATCCCGGTCCAAACTCGTAAATTCCATTCCCGTCCTCGGCTATTCACGATTTTCCAATCTTGTGCTCGGTTTTGTCTGTTTTTGCCCTGTTTTCGATGCTTTTGTACCTGAAACACATAAAAACACAAACCAAGGATATTTGCAGTATAATATGGTCTATTTGAGTGTTTTTGGTCATTTTTTGTGTCTTTAATGGGTATAAAATGATGAGTATTTACACACTCATCAATCCCCCACACTAAGCTATTGCTAGTCCCTAGCAATCTGATCATATGAAGTAATGAAATGATCAAAATAATACCAAGTATACTCCATTTTGACTTTCTATGTGATGCAAGAAATTTAAACTTAGAACAAAATATGTAACACGCTTGATTTCCAAAAATGGTACCACGGAACAGGATTCACACAAACTGGGTGTCTCCAGGGAATTGTAATCGTCATCCTCTTTTTAATACTCCCAACTAAGCTTAAAATCAATGTGCAAATGCTTTTGTAAAATGCCAACGCTACTTTTACTAATAATCTATGTAAGTCGAGACTTAACTTTTCACTCCCATATTTATTAAGTTTAGGTGACTGTGCTTATATTCAAAATTTTGATAACAAATATCGACGTTTTTATAAAACTTTGACTAATACTAGTTGAAAGATAGATTTAAAATTCACAACAAGCAAGCTTCAAAATTTATTGCATTTTGCAATATCATTCCATTTTATTTTATTTTTTATTTTCTCATTTTTTTCATTTTTTTTTTCATTTTTTCATCATCATTTTTTTTTTACTTGTGCAATATAAACTAACGGAGTTTTACGGGAACCAAGACCTTAAACCTTCCTGGAATAAAGGATCCAAGGACCGTTACAACGGAGAGTTCCAAGACCTTAACGCCTTTCAGAATTAAGGGTCCAAGGGCCGGTGTAAGAGGGTAGCCAAGACCTAAACGCCTTCCGGAAATAAGGATCCAAGGGCCGATCTTGAACCTTAGCTTTTTAGCACATACATTTATTACTTAAACTTTTACATTATTATGACATATGCTTGTTCCGAAGTTTAAATAAAGCTTTGAACTAGTATTTTTCAAAATCGTAAAGAAAAATGATTTTGTGTGTTCAAATTTTTGAAAAATAAGCACTAATTAAGTCAGATTAGTTATCTCCTGGGAGGAAAAGCCATAGATTACTTATATAAGCTCTAAAGAAAACCAACTATTCTACGCTTAGCATTTTCATTTGCACATATCGTAAAACCTTAGTCTAATAGTTAAGGAAGTAGCCAGATCAATACTCTGGCAGAGTCAGGATTCCCTTTGTTCTAACCTAAT
The DNA here is from genome assembly GCA_021014915.2 of Artemisia tridentata subsp. tridentata. Taxonomy (NCBI): domain Eukaryota; kingdom Viridiplantae; phylum Streptophyta; class Magnoliopsida; order Asterales; family Asteraceae; genus Artemisia; species Artemisia tridentata. The sequence continues at coordinate 299,878,426 of CP139506.1, forward strand.
CAAGACTAAACACTTCTTTTTTATTGCAATTTCTTATCTAAAAAATGAAAAAAAAATTAAAATTTTGGCCAAAACGGGGGTACTAGGGCACTAGAAGGTACATATGTGACAAAATTTGAGAGAATTCCCCCCACACTTAGAATTGAATATTGCCCTCAATATTCAAAGTACCGGCTATTATGCCGCCACTTAGAACGTAAAAAGGTAATACTAATAGCCAAGTGTGTGAAAGAAATCTCTATTTTCACAAACAGGATTAAAAAGATATCCCTAGATAATCGTTAGCAAAAGGATAGGATATTGGGCGGCTGGATTGAAAACAGGCGCGACAATCATCACAATCCAAGGGAAACCTGAAAATCAGAGCAAACAACACAAAAGAGCACAGCACAGTGGGATTCCCCCACACTTAGTATCAGAAAAGAGAAAGAAGTCAGAAACATTGGTGTTTACCCATGCAATGCTAATGTTTTTGCTAACCGAGTCACTAGCTTGACTCGAACCTGAATTCATTTGTTCTTGGGGAAGCATGTGGAAGAAAAAATCTCCATCGGACTTTCATTCAATGTGTTTGGATAAATATTGAATTTCTTGAAAGATCCACTCCGATGAGATACATCCGGCTCAAAAGAGATGCCGGGGTCAAAAACATTGTCTTCACTTCCACACGAGTGAAGGAAAGGACAATCTACCTTATAGGCAAAGAAAGGTAGAAAAACTCGAACGACATATGTAAAGTCAATATAATGGCGATCCTCAACGGGAAATGTCACATATGTCGGAGAAATATTGTCCTTATCAATATCGGGATTAAGAGTTGAGGTCACATCATCAAGTTTATGAATAATAGAGTCTTTGACCTCATCGTTTTCTAACTCTTCATCAAAGAGAGGATCTATTTTGCTAGAAAAGTACTCATCATCAAATTCAAAAAGAGAATTCGAATAGACTTTGAGACTTTCATTTTGAACTTCCTCATCAGAAAGTGATTCGTCATCACTAGAGGAAAAATCATCATTTGAATTGAAAAGAGGGTTAGAAAACGTCCCTAAAAAATCATCAGTAGTGTCAAGAGGTTGATCACTACGAAAAGAACCATCACTTTCACTGTCGGAAATATCCTCAGACTCACTTGGGATTGGGAAAAGGTTCTCAGCACTAGACTTTATGAATTCGTCCGATTCCTTTTCAGGAATAGTGCTAATATGCTCATCCCCCATAATAAGAGAGTCCTCGGAGTCCATAGACTGTAAGAAGGGTGTGATTGCAATGGACTGAGGGAGTTGAAAAATGGATTTATTCAAAGGAATAGCACTCTCCTCGTCGTCCTCCTCATCAATATTGCTAGCATAAATGGCTTTTATACGTTCCATTTGCTCGTCGGCTAGCAATTCTGCAATAGTCTTGTCTTCCTGCCTTTTCTGGACAGGTGTAATTGCAGCTGATGAATTCTCGCAAACTCCCCACATAGAATCTTCATTATCGTCATCGCAAATGAAAGTTTGACGATATTCGGAACTCATTCTAGCTATTTGTTCTTCTTCAGCTAGAAGCTCTCCAATGGTTTTCTGATGAGGATCTTCTTGGGCATTTTTAACAGCCAAATCATTAAGTGTATCCATCACATTTTGAAGTTTTTGGAATACATCTTCGAAAAGCAACTCTTGGAGTTTATTCCTTTCATCTGGAATCTCTTGGAATAATTCTTGAGGAATTGGCTGAGGTGGTGTTTGATTCATTTGATACTGTGGAGGTTGGTCATGACAAGAATAGTCATAATTGTCACAAGGGCCATGCTCATAGACAAGCAGGGTCCTCGTTTGACAATCGGATTCATAATGCGGACCTCCACAGAATTCACAACAGTAATACTGTTGTGGTGGTGTATAATATGAAGATGTGTCAAATTCGGACGATGTCTGATTGTTATAAGGGTTCTGCTCATAGACAAGCATGTCTCCCGTTCGACAATCAAAATCCGGATGAGAAAAACCTCTACAAAATTCACACAAGTATGTCTCCATATGATGTTGTGGGGGTTGGTTGAAAAGGTCGGGTGTTTCATTGTCGGGATTTTGGTCATAGACAAACCCGTTTTCCGAATTTACAATGCTACAACCGGGGCAATTCCCACCATTTAGAGGTCCCCCACACCATTCACAACCATAGTTGTAAGATGTAGACATAAAAAGAATTTAAACAGTTTAAGAGGATGAGGAAAAATATTTTTGGGTTTTTGGTTTTTCAATTTTTTTTGGTTTTTTTGGAAAAAACTTAAACCTTAAATCAAATAATTCAATTAAAACAAGATCGAAGCAAAACACAAGGAACTTAAAACTTAAATCAACAAGCGTACGGTAGCTCTCTGAAAGATAAACGCACAAAGTGGCGGAGGAGCAAAGGTGGGCAATAAATGCTCCTTAAAAACCCGCTCCTTTCGGTTCGACAATTTAATGTCAAACCTCCTGAAACCTCCGTTAGAGTTTGTTTATCAATCAAAGGTGAGCCGAATTTGCAAGCGACACAAAGGCAAGTTTTAATCTTTGGTTTGAGAACTTATTATGATAATACCCAAGTTGAGGAATATTATATTAATTTTGCTTTTATCTTTTATTTTACAATAAAACGGAAAATATTTTTTTGGGTTTTTATTTTTATATGATTGATGAGTGCGCGATGTGTCGTTGCAGTTTAGCAGTATTAATGCCTACTCAAGTTTTAAATTTATATTTAGCCGACTTATCAATAACACACACACTTAACGAGCAGTGTACCCGGTCAGTATGAATATAATGGTAAGTAGAGTGTTGATCACTAAGAGTGGAACGTATTATCTAGTTATTCTAATCAGTATTTTAATATCCTAAGTTAGCTATACAACCTAATCTAACGCAAGGGGGTTCAGCCTGAGAGACTGTCACAGTTTGGTTATAATTAAGTAGAAAACTAAACTAATGAGCACGAATCAGTGATTAGCACACATGTACACAGATAGATACTCAAGACAATAAAAAGACCTGTCCTGATAATTAAATAGTTTGTCACTTGTTTTATTACTAGTTTTATATGAAGTGTATATAATTAAACCTTTCTCGTTGGCTCAAATCTTATCGGCAAGTAAACCCCTAATGATTACTTATGTCTATCCAATTCATTTAAGAGACGCTAAAATAAATAGGCGAGGAAGGGGCATGGCGACTGATGCGCGTGATGTGTCGTTGCGGTTTAGCAGTTTTAATGCCTACTCAAGTTTTAAATTTATATTTAGCCGACTTATCAATAACACACACACTTAACGAGCAGTGTACCCGGTCAGTATGAAGATAATGGTAAGTAGAGTGTCGATCACTAAGAGTGGAACGTATAATCTAGTTAATCTAATCAGTATTTTAATATCCTAACGCAAGGGGGTTTCAGCCTGAGAGGCTGGCACAGTTTTGTTTGCAATTAAATAATAAAATAAACAATAGGCACGAATCAGCAAGTAGCATACACGTACACAGATAGATACTAGAGACAATAAGAGGGCTGTCCTTATGATTAAGTAGATTGTCACTTGTTTTATTGATAGCTTTATATGAAGTGTATGTAATTAACCCTTTCTCGTTGGTCCTATTCTCATCGGCGAGTAAACCCTTAATGACGACTTATGTCTAAAAGTTATTCCTAAGTGATCAATTTAGAAACAACCGTGGGAGCCACACCTTGTCCCGCAGTCGGGTGCCCGCAAGCCACTAATAAACACAGAGGTGGTCAATGCACTAATAAGTAGTAACCAAAGACATCAACATATAAACTTTAATTGATGGGAAAGCAAGTATTAAAGGGAGTGCAATCTTTCCGTTGTCACATTACACAAGCCACCAATCCTGATGAATTAAAGTTTGCTAAAACAATAAAACAAAACTACTTAATGAATTAAATACATGCAGCACCTTCTTACAGCTCTTGTATCTTCGATTTGGGTGTGTCTTGTGCTGCCTTCTTGACTGAATTCGTCCTTCTCTTCTGTTCGGTCTTTAGGTTTTCGAACTTCTGAATCTCCGAACTTTTTAATGCGTCTGGTCTACGGGGTATTTATAGTTTGTGTCTGAGGGAAGATGCGGCGCATCTACTTAAGTAGATGCGGCGCATGTACTTAACTTCGCGTGGGGTCCAAGATTATAATATTCAGGAATATTCGTACACCGCCAGAAGATGCGGCGCAACTCTTTATTAGATGCGGCGCATGTCCTCTTGTATCTTGGATCGTATCTGGTGATATCTTGATAGAGATGCGGCGCATGTTGATAGTGAGATGCGGCGCATCTGGAGCAGAATTGACTTGATCTTGTCCATGTCAGTAGACTTCCACTTTATGTACGTTTTGCTCCATTATTAGTCCAAAATCGCCAAGTTTCACCAAATGCTTGTTTTTACCTGAGAATTACAAAAGTAAACAATTAAGTATCAATCCTCATACATAATATAGTAAAACAAGTCAAATAAATAGGATAAATGATAGTAATAAAATGTACTTATTTGAGTTCATCAAATATCCCCCCACTTGAACTTTACTTGTCCCCAAGTAAACCTTAGATTAAATCTCATGAAAATGTATCCTAAAAGAAGTTAGGATTTATTTTTATATTTAAGCATGTATTCGTTCATTTCATAATCACACAACTAAACACTTAACGAATTAGAAGTAAAATAAAATAAGTCGATAAAAGCAAACCTAATCGTTTAACTGTCCAGTCGCGACGAATATTCTATCATAGGCTTGGCAAGTATACACATCTCCACCACTAAAGCTAAGGAATAACAAGTCTAAAGCGGTAAAAAGGGTTTTTAGGCTTAAGGGTTAATTATTCTTATTTACACTATCGATCTCAAATTCCAGAAAAGGCGACAAAATCACAAATACATGATCGAATCCACGAACACGATACTTGCAATTGCTCAAATCCTTAACTCGAATAGGCTAAAGATAGGTCCAAACTTCACCAATAATAATATATCAAAAAGGGCGACAAAATCATAAATACATAGCCGAATCCACGACTACGATACTTAAGATTGCTCAAATCCCTAATCTCAATAAATCAAAGGTTTGGTTGGATAAAGAATAGTAAAGGGTATGGATAATTTTTGGGATATAAATTGGTGTAAAAAGAAAAAATAAACAAAAACAAATAAATTAAAATCCTAAGTGTGGTTAATCACTATCCCAACCATCCCATGAATAAGACTCATATCATTGAATAACTCACGCTTTAACACTTGAAACACACGCTTTAGGTAGACACGAATTATACTCAACAAAATCTTAATCAAAGAATAATCCTTAATTGGCATTCCCATAACTGCCAATTCCCATTCAATCCATAGATATAGTACAACAAATAGTGGCCATATGAACCACTTACATAACTCTACATCGTTGGCTTAAAATAAACATCCAACTCTTTTTTCTTTCTTTTTCTTTTCTCATTTTTTCGATATTTTTTTTTTTTTTTTTTTTTTTTTTTTTTTTTTTTTTTTTTTTTTAACTTGAAACATAAACATAGATGTGTAAAATTTCACCACATCACTACAACTTTCTTTCCGGATAATTTTTCTATACTTTTCATACTTTCAGAAATAATGGTAAATAGTGAAAGTAGTAAACACACGAAAAATAAACTCCAAAATATACAATATTTACTTTCACTCCAATTGCATTGTGCAATTTCCCGACCTAACCATAGATAATGAATTACGCACGCGAACACAGGTAATGTAAGGAAACACACTCTGCCTATAGCAATTAACCAACCACGGATCTTAATCTACAGGGTAGGCTAAGGTGTAAGGGTGTAACGAAACATTTTAAACATAGGTGTAAGAAACGAAAGGAATGGCTCTGAGTGTTTTTCTAGGGGTATCTTACTCTAAAAGTGAGAGTAACAAAAGGTTTTATACGGGGGTTAACTAACCAGTGTAGTTAGCTAATAACACATAACATATAAAGGCTTTTTGGGTGTAATCCTAGAATTTTACCAAGTTAGACAAGTCATTCCAATTAAATAAATAATACTCATTATGGTGGTCTCGAATAGTATACAAGCCAAGTTCTAAAGTTTACAAGTCACCGGCACACTCATAGATTTGTGAATTTTGGAAAATCACAATTTTTGAAAATAATGTCATGTGTGCAGTTATGCAACTTAGATCTTAAACAAAAACATGCTAAAAATTTTTAAGTTTGATATATTAAGCACATTTTAAGCATAATTTTTGAAAAAGTTTAGGACAAGTAAGTGTTAAGTGTTCTAATTCTCCTATCCCCCCACTTAAGTTAAACAACGTCCTCGTTTGTTTTTAAAAAGGTTAAAAACTGGAAAATAAAAAGAATTAGAACAGAAAAACTCCCCTGAGATTTGCTCGGTATGATCCTCCATTTGTGTAAGAGCAAAAATCATCTTTCTTGTGGATTAGAACGTTAAAGCTTCATACTTGATTTATCCACAGGAAATTCAGGAAACTATAATACCACCAACACTTTGAAACACACCTAAGATAAGAAAGGTTCAACTTGCATAATACATTAGTAGTTAGGTAAAAATAAAACTTAAAAATTAAAACTGAAAATCATCAGGTCAGTCGATGCGCCGTATCCTATTGAAGAAGATACGCCGTATCGAGCCTGGAATAAATACGGATCAGAATAAAGATGCGCCGCATCCTTAACCAGGGATGCGCCGCATTAAAATAACTGATAAAAAGTTTTAAAGTCGAAAATAAAAATGCAGAAAAATAAAATAAGATATGACCATTGCAGAGGATGCGTCGCATCTCGGAATTGAGATGCGCCGTATCTTCGTGCGGCCTGGACTGAAAATAAAACAAAATAAAGGATAGGATGCGTCGCATCTATTTAAGCAGATACGGCGCATGTAGTAACCAAACAGACTGTTAACAGTCTGTTGTAAAATGACTTGTTCCACGGTCTAATCTCATACGTCCTCTCGTACTCTCGTGCTGAACTTAATGCCAGTCTTCGTCAGATATAACAAGAAACATAACTGAAACATTAAATATAAACATGAGAATAGTTGTCAGTACAATCCAAAATTAATATAAGTAATGTACGGGAAAACGTGTCCATAATGAAAATGCAAAGAGTAGTCAATCCATGGGCTGGTCAGGAGTCACGTCATCTGATTGGGCCCCTGAAGTGCTAGCTCCGTCTGTCCTGGGGCGAACCCTGCGCTCGTATCTGATAATCCTACTCACATAAGCACCGTCTGGGAGGTTGTGGCTCACCCCATTAAGAGCCATCAATCTACTGACACCGTCGACCAACCAACTCGTATCTCTCCTCACTCCAGCGAGTTCAACTCTCTGCGCCTCCAGAGCCTCCCTCAATGACCTAACCTCCAGCTCCACTCTCTCGACTCTCTGTCCAATAGTGCGGGGAGCTGGTGCTGGTGCATGTACCTCCTCCTGAGCAGGAGCAGCAGCCGGGGCTGCCTGAGCATCCCCTGCTCTGGCTCAGCAGGCCTAGGTGGTCCAAGTGGTGCCCAGAAGTACCCATCTATCATCTCTTCACATATCCCAAGCCTCGTCGCAAGATAATCCGCATCCATACTAGGCAATCTAGCAACATCAACTGGAAGATCACCGGGAATCTCATCACCTAATATCCCAAAATGCCTAGCAAGACGAGAGACAAAATGGCCCCCAGTCATCTGGCTCCTACCATCTCTCCCTGGAGCAACTCGGTGTAAATAATGTGCTAAGAAGTGAGGGATGTTCACCACAGCTCCCCCGTCCATGCTCCGCAAGAGAAAAAGATCCAAAGTAGTTACCTTCTCAGGGGATTGTCCCCTACCGGCAATAGTTAGGGCAATCAGGCGATGACAAAGCCTCCTTATCGGCTCTCTAATCAGTGTGTACGAGGGAGTGGTGGAGGTAGAATCACCTCCAGATGAAATCTCAACCCAGTAATCTCCCAACTCCCCACGATCTGAAACAACTCTCAAGCTGTTAGCCCAATAATCAGTAAAACCAGGAGATGCCATCTCTGCTGTAGTATGCAACCCAAGAGCAAGTATAAACTGCCCCATAGACATCCTTCTCTCAAAACCACCTAATCTGAATACTAGAGTGTCAAACGTGTCGAGACCGAGATCAGTCTCCCTATAGTGTAAAGTGCAGAAAAACTCCAACATCAAAACCTTAATTAACGGTTCCTCTATCCTGAACAACCTTTCCCAGGCGTAGGACCTGAACAAAATCTGCCCCTCTCCATCTTTGTATATCATTTCCAACCTAGTTCTCAAACTTTCAGCAGCGTTACCCTCGTCAATATTGTTGATGCTGTCAAAATTCAAAACCGGAACACTGAATACTTTCCTCTGATAAAACCTTCTGAGCTTAGTCATATAATCATCAACAACACCCTGTGCTAGCCCCATCGTTTCAAAACGAAGCCACGGGTGTCTACGTGCAGGCTCAGGTAACTCCATCTGCAATAAACATACACAGTCAGAAAACAGTCTGTAAGTCAGGTAGATGCGGCGCATTGATTAAATCAATGCGGCGTATCTGTATAAAGTATAAGGGATGCGGGGCAATAAAAGGAATACGGCGTATTGAGATGCGTCGTATCTAGATTAATCAATACGGCGCATCTAAAATTTTAGCAATTTTGAAATAGGTCGTTACGCCGCATTAATCAACCTAGATGCGCCGCATCTAAAAGCATATCAGCATAAAACAAAGGGTTAGGCACGTTATTCAAGAATCCGTATCCGTGACGTAAACTTCCACTAAATATCACAGTATAATATTCTCCTTATATCAGTTCAAATATCTCAATCAACCACAGCTAATTTACCTTCCCGCTAAATATTCAAAATCAAACCCAAAACCTAAATTTTCGGTCGATTCAATTAGTGCCAAATTCGTTGTCCAAATCTAAAATTAACTTAGGGGAAATAATTAATTCCAAGTTCTAATCATATCCCTATATCGTTTAAGCGCGAATTGATTCAATCCTATAAACCCTAATTTTCGTATTAATCAAAATTAAATCGAAATGTAACAATTACCTTAGTATTTGTGATTAGGAGAATGTTTTAATGCTCGGATTAAAGGCGGATTGAAGAAAGATGATCGGATTTTGAGTATAATTTTAGTGCGTGTTCTTAACTGTGTGTATTTATGCGGCGTATTCCCGTCGTATTTATAAGGCGACACGATGCGCCGTATTAGAAAATTGGGATGCGCCGTATCTAGTTAATTCCGTTGACTAGTCAATAAGTCCTAGTTGGTCAGGGATACGGCGCTTCGGATATTTAGATCCGCCGTATCTCTATGTTAGTTAACGAAATTTAAATGAAGAACGTACCTTGGCCTCCGCAACACAGTTCCTTATACATCAAATTTGGGTAAAAACGGCACACCATATAGATGAATTCAAAATAAGAGTAATAGGCATAAACGTTTCATTAATAATCGTAATCTTATTGTTTAGTGGATAAGGATTTATTCCGAGGTTAGGAACAAATATCGTTTTTAAGCGTACAAAATTAAGATTACGAATCGAATCAGACGTATAATAAGGATAATAAAGCTGAGATCATAGTGTAGAGAACTTTCCTTTAGGCAGTCGAATTATCGTAGAGTTTGCCTGGGATTCTATTTCAAGAATTAAAGAAGTTCAATGTTACCAGTACTGAGTTTTCCTCCACTCGTTCCGTCTTATGTTCGGTCACTTCAGCTAGCGTCTCTTGGTTTGGTTCAGAATGTAATCTTTCTTGGTGATGCTCGAGTCATCATTTATCCTGAAAATAAACAACTTGCACACGAGAGTAGCTGACCGATCAAGGTAAATATCAAAAATCAACTATATTTATCAAATTATATTTGTCGTATTAACAAAAGTTAATGCGCCATATTTTCGTTACGTTTAAAAATAAAAGATTTTTGATTCAGTAAGATGCGCCGTATCGACGGAAATCGATACGCCGTATTTGTTTAATAATTCGCAAACTGTTTTTTAATTAAAATAATAGATACGCCGTATCTTCAAAAGAAGATGCGTCGTATGGCGTTAACGTTTTAGAAAAGTTTTTATCAAAAACAGATACGCCGTATCTACAAAAGCAGATGCGTCGTATTACTTTATCGCTTAGAAAAATTTTCTTATTAAAAACAGATACGCCGTATCTTGGGGAAAAGATGCGTCGTATCGAATTAATTAAACGCGTTGTATTTAAAAAAAATTAAACGCAATACGCCGTATCTGAGAGATCAGATGCGCCGTATCGTTTGATTTAGCACAGTACAACGATAGCAGAACAGAAAAATACGAAAAATAAAAATAAAAATTAAACACACGAAACAAAAAAAATAAAACACTCAAAAATAAAAACAAAAGCAAACAAATAACACACAATACAACAAATATGCAAAATAGTACAATGATGCAATTAACCTAATAAAAAGAAAAACCTAATTAAAATACTAATCAAATTAACAGAAAATAACAATTCACTCCCCGGCAGCGGCGCCAAAAACTTGATGCGCGTGATGTGTCGTTGCGGTTTAGCAGTTTTAATGCCTACTCAAGTTTTAAATTTATATTTAGCCGACTTATCAATAACACACACACTTAACGAGCAGTGTACCCGGTCAGTATGAAGATAATGGTAAGTAGAGTGTCGATCACTAAGAGTGGAACGTATAATCTAGTTAATCTAATCAGTATTTTAATATCCTAACGCAAGGGGGTTTCAGCCTGAGAGGCTGGCACAGTTTTGTTTGCAATTAAATAATAAAATAAACAATAGGCACGAATCAGCAAGTAGCATACACGTACACAGATAGATACTAGAGACAATAAGAGGGCTGTCCTTATGATTAAGTAGATTGTCACTTGTTTTATTGATAGCTTTATATGAAGTGTATGTAATTAACCCTTTCTCGTTGGTCCTATTCTCATCGGCGAGTAAACCCTTAATGACGACTTATGTCTAAAAGTTATTCCTAAGTGATCAATTTAGAAACAACCGTGGGAGCCACACCTTGTCCCGCAGTCGGGTGCCCGCAAGCCACTAATAAACACAGAGGTGGTCAATGCACTAATAAGTAGTAACCAAAGACATCAACATATAAACTTTAATTGATGGGAAAGCAAGTATTAAAGGGAGTGCAATCTTTCCGTTGTCACATTACACAAGCCACCAATCCTGATGAATTAAAGTTTGCTAAAACAATAAAACAAAACTACTTAATGAATTAAATACATGCAGCACCTTCTTACAGCTCTTGTATCTTCGATTTGGGTGTGTCTTGTGCTGCCTTCTTGACTGAATTCGTCCTTCTCTTCTGTTCGGTCTTTAGGTTTTCGAACTTCTGAATCTCCGAACTTTTGTCTGGTCTACGGGGTATTTATAGTTTGTGTCTGAGGGAAGATGCGGCGCATCTACTTAAGTAGATGCGGCGCATGTACTTAACTTCGCGTGGGGTCCAAGATTATAATATTCAGGAATATTCGTACACCGCCAGAAGATGCGGCGCAACTCTTTATTAGATGCGGCGCATGTCCTCTTGTATCTTGGATCGTATCTGGTGATATCTTGATAGAGATGCGGCGCATGTTGATAGTGAGATGCGGCGCATCTGGAGCAGAATTGACTTGATCTTGTCCATGTCAGTAGACTTCCACTTTATGTACGTTTTGCTCCATTATTAGTCCAAAATCGCCAAGTTTCACCAAATGCTTGTTTTTACCTGAGAATTACAAAAGTAAACAATTAAGTATCAATCCTCATACATAATATAGTAAAACAAGTCAAATAAATAGGATAAATGATAGTAATAAAATGTACTTATTTGAGTTCATCAGCGACCCAAGCAAGACTCAGCTAGACACAGAGGTTATCAATGCACTAATAAAAGTCACCAAAGACATCAACATATAAACTTTAATTAATGGGAAAGCAATATTAAGGGGAGTGCATGATCTTCCGTAGTCACATGACACAAGCCCATCAATCCTGATGAATTAAAGTGTACTAAAACATTAAAGCAAAACTACTTAATGAACTGAATACATGCAGGACCTTCTTACAGCTCTTGTATCTTTGTTTGAGGTGTGTCTTGTGCTGCTTGGTCGTCTGAATTCGGCTCTAGGGTTATATCTAGGTCTTCGGTCTTCGAGAGCTAAAAGTCTCTAAAATTCGTCTGGCCTTAGGGTATTTATAGTTTCTGTCTGAGGGATCGATGCGGCGCATAGAGTTGATAGATGCGGCGCATTGACTTAACTTCGCGTGGGGTCCAAGATTAATATATTCTGGAATATTCGTACACCGTCTTCAGATGCGGCGTAACTTGGTCTTTGTATGCTGCGCATGTACTTGGATTGTAACTTGTGAAATCTTGATAGTGATACGCCATATGTTAGAAGTATATTGAGGCGTATCTGGAGTAGAACGAGCTTGATCTTCTTCTTTGACCAAAGTTTCATATGCGGCGCATGACAGAATTGCATGTGGCGCATTCTTCAAAGTCAGGCAATGGTCTTCAAATTCATCTAAGTATGATACTGCGTCGTATCTGTTGAGTGAGATACGGCGCATCTTCTGGATTTCAGTAGACTTTTAACATCTCACTTGTTTTGCTCCATAATTAGTCCAAAATCGCCAAGTTTCACATAATGCTTGTTTTTAGCTGAGAATTACTAAAGTAAACATTAATGTATCGATTCTCATATATAATACAATAAAACAAGTTAAATAAACAGGATAAATGATGATAATAAAGTGTATTTATTTGAGTTCATCAAATATCCCCCCACTTGAACTTTACTTGTCCCCAAGTAAACCTTAGAATTAATCGTATGAAAATGTATCCTAAAAGATATCAGGATTTATTTTTATATTTAAGCACGTATTCATTTTGTCATAATCACACAACCAAACACTTAACGAAGTAGAAACCAAAATAATTTTTAATGTAAAACAATTCTAAATCGTTTAGTTGCTTAGTCGTGACGAATATTCTATCATAGGCTTGGCAAGTATACGCATCTCCCCCACTAAAGCCAAGGAGTAACAAGTCTAAAGCGGTAAAAAGGGTTTGTTGGTTAAGGGTTGATCATCCTTTTTAATCTCTATCGATCTCATATTCCAGAAAAGGCGACAAAATTACAAATACATGATCGAATCCACGACCACGATACTTGCAATTGCTCAAATCCTTAACTCGAATAGGCTAAAGATAGGACCAAGTAATCTTCACCAATAATATTATATCAAAAAGGCGACAAAATCATAAATACATAGCCGAATCCACGACTACGATACTTAAGATTGCTCAAATCCCTAATCTCAATAAATCAAAGGTTTGGATGAAGAATGATATAGGGTATGGATAATATTTGGGATACAAATTGGTGTAAAATAAAAAAAATAAACAAAACAGATAAATTAAAATCCTAAGTGTGGTTAATCACTTTCCCAACCATCCCATGAATAAGACTCATATCATTGAATAACTCACGCTTTAACACTTGAAACACACGCTTTAGGTAGACACGAATTATACTCAACAAAATCTCAATCAAAGAATAACCTTAGTTGGCGTTCCCATAACGGCCAACTCCCATTCAATCCATAAATATAATATACAACAACAAATAGTGGTGATATCTCCCACTTAATACAAAACTTTACATAAGTTGGTTAAAACAAACTTCGAACTTTTCCTTTTTCTTTTTCTTATCTATTTTTTCGATTTTTTTTTTTTTTTTTTTTTTTTTTTTTTTTTTTTTTTTTTTTGACATCAACGTATATGTGTAAAATTTCACAACTTTTCTATCACTATTTTTCCGGATAATTTCTCCATACTCTTCATACTTTCAGAAATAACTGTAATAGTGAAAGTAGCACACACACGAAAAATAAACTAAAAGTTATACAATATTTACTTTCGTACCAATTGCATTGTGCAATTTCCCGACCTAACCAAAAATAATGAATTACGGACGCGAACACAGGTAATATAAGGAAACACACTTTGCCTAAAGCAATTAACCACGGATTTTAATCTACAGGGTAGGCTAAGGTGTAAGGGTGTATCGAAACATTATAACAACGGTGTAAGAAACGAAAGGAATGGCTCTGAGGGTTTTTTTCTAGGGGTATCTTACTCTAAAAGTGAGAGTAAACAAAGGGTTTATACGGGGGTTAACTAACCAGTGTAGTTAGTTAATATCACATAACATATAAAGGCTATTTGGGTGTAATCCTAGAAATTTACCAATTTAGACAAGTCACTCCAATTATATAGATAATACTCATTATGGTGGTCTCGAATAGTATACAAGCCATGTTCTAAAGTTTACAAGTCACCAGCACACTAAAGTTTTAATATTTTTGAAAGAATAGAGTTATGTGTGCGGTTATGTAATTTAGACTTTAAACAAAAACATGCTAAAAAATTTTAAATTTTGATATATTAAACGCATTTTAAGCATATTTTGAAAAAGTTTAGGACAAGTAAGTGTTCTAATTCTCCATCCCCCCCACTTAAGTTAAACAACATCCTCATTGTTTGTGTCAACTGTTAAAAACTGGAAAATAAAATAATTAGAACAGAAAAACTCCCCTGAGATTTGCTCGGTATGATCCTCCATTATTCGTATAAGAGCAAAAATCAACTTTCTTGTGGATTATAACGTTTAAGCTTCATAGATGATGTATCCACAAAAAAATGCAGAAATCTATAATACCATTTAGACTTTAACACACCTGAGTTAAGAAGGTTCAAACTTGCATAATACATTAGTAGTTAGTAAAAATAAAACCTAAAAATTAAACTGTAAATCATCAGGTCAGTCGATACGCCGTATCTTATGGAAGAAGATACGCCGTATCGAGCCTGGAATAAGTACGAATCAGAATAAAAGATGCGTCGTATCCTTAACCAGGGATGCGCCGCATTAAATAAACTGACAGAAAGTTTTAAAGTCAAAAGTAAAAATGCAGAAAATGAAATAAGATATGACCACTGCAGGTGATGCGTCGCATCTTATGATGGAGATGCGCCGCATCTTCTGCAGGTCTGACAGACTCGATACAGAACAGAATAGTAAAAATTTTTCTTCCGGGTTGTCTCCCGGTCAGCACTTGTCTTTATTCCAGAGTCTTCAAGTTAGACTCATGTTCAGCTCCTTATTTTGTTCTATTGATCCCCACATGTCCGTGCACGATGTAGTTGCGAATTACTTCGTCACGAACATATTCCGGCCCCAATTCAAGTACACCTTTGTAGAATCCTTTCATCTTTTGGTACGGATACTCGATCCCTTTCTCAGCGTCATTTTCATCTACAAAAAGAAATGGTGTAAATTTGTAACAAAATTTGTTAGGGGCATGTTTAAACCTTGGGTGAGCACGAGGCATCATGTAAGTGATAACGTTGCTTCCACTTTTAAAGGTGATCTTTCCTTCAAATCTTTTAGCGTTAATTTCGACCTCCTTACAAAATGGTTTCCCAACGATCACGTCACCCATCTCAACATCACGATAAGCATCCATGTTTTCCACCACGGTGAAATCTGTTTAAATCCTATCATGCAAGGAAATTGTGAATTATAAGCACAATCTACATGGATCTTTCTACCATAATCACAGAAACTAGGATATCCTTCAAATTCATCATAATTCTTAGTGTTGATCATATTGATTCTAGGTATATCCATAATTTCTCCTTCTTCAATTTCGGGTTCAAAATCCTCCATAAATTGATCATTGATTCCTATTGGTAAATTAAGATCATTTAATTCAATGTAGTCTCCACTATAGGTCTCAAGTGATTCATTATTTACCAAGGTTTCTCCCATAAGCCTAGCTTCTAGATCGAGGTCCATACGTTCTCTTAATCCTAGCACATAGACGCCTCTAATTATGCTCTTGCTCAGATGATATAGATTTAGGGGAAATCTTGTTTGTACTGTTATCCTCGGGTGTCTCTCCGATTTGAAAGGTTGACTTTCCGCCTCTAGTTGTAATCCCTTTCAAATCGTGTTTTACCAAAAGAACCTTGTTAAGCACCGTTGACAATTGGTGCACTTCAATTGCCAATCCATTAATCATGTTGTTTTGTTCCTTTAGTAACAGCTCATGACTGCCTTTGAATTCATTAATAAAGTTTCTTGCTTCATGATGTTCTTTTTTATTTGCTTGAGCGATTAGTAGTGCAAACTCTTCCATGGTAAGGTTTCTTTGGGGTCTTCCGAACCAGTTGGGGAAAATATCGAACATTGTTCCTGAAAATTAAAGACAGGTAGATTTCAAAGTAAAAACTTCCTAGTGTAAGGGTAAGTTAGAATATTTTCCGTTCGGGAATAAGAAAAATAAAAGTTGCTGATATCTGTAGACGATGCGCCATATCCAGAAGGTTGGATACGCCGTATCTAATTACGTTAAAATTTAATCAGACTCTTATTCAGAAAACAGATACACTGCTTATGAATTAGAATGCGCCATATCAAGTTTAAATTAACAAAAATCGATTATATTTATTAAAATTAAATGCGTCGTATTAACAAAAGCTAATGTGCCGTATTTTCGTTACGTTTCAAAATACAAGATTTTTGATTTAGTAGATGCGCCGTATCGATAAAAATCGATGCGTCGCTTTTGTTTAAAAATTCGAAAAACTGTTTTTAATTTAAATAGAAAATACGCCGTATCTGTTAAAACAGATGCGTCGTATGGCGTTAGGGTTTAGAAAAATTTCTTATTAAAAACAGAATACGCCGTATCTTGGGAAAAGATGCGTCGTACTCGAATTTATTAAGCGCGTTGTATTTTTTAAAAATTAAACGCAATACGCCGTATCTGTGAAAACAGATGCGCCGTATCGTTTGTATTAGCACAATACAACGATAGCAGAATGCGGAAAAATAGAAAAAAGAAAAAAAAACAAAAATAAGAACAAACAAAAAGAAACAAAAATTACAGAAAACAAAAACACACAAAAACAGAAAATATGCAAATTATACAATGAATGCAATCTATCTAATATATAACAGGGTTAGTGGTTAGAATCTAAAAAAAAAAAAAAACCTAATTAAAAGACTAAATCAAATTAACAGATAATAACAATTCACACCCCGGCAGCGGCGCCAAAAACTTGATGGAGCGCGTTATGTTTCGTTGCGGTTTAGCAGTATTAATGCCTACTCAAGTTTTAAATTTATATTTAGCCGACTTATCAATAACACACACACTTAACGAGCAGTGTACCCGGTCAGTATGAATATAATGGTAAGTAGAGTGTCGATCACTAAGAGTGGAACGTATTATTTAGTTATTTTAATCAGTATTTTAATATCCTAAGTTAGCTACACAACCTAATCTAACGCAAGGGGGATTCAGCCTGAGAGACTGGCACAGTTTGGTTATAATTAAGTAGAAAACTAAACTAACGAGCACGAATCAACGATTAGCACACACGTACACAGATAGATACTCGAGACAATAAGAAGACCTGTCCTGATAATTAAATAGTTTGTCACTTGTTTTATTGCTAGTTTTATATGAAGTGTATATAATTAAACCTTTCTCGTTGGCTCTAATCTTATCGGCGAGTAAACCCTTAATGATTACTTATGTCTATCCTATTCATTTAAGAGACGCTAAAATAAATAGGCGAGGAAGGGGCATGGCGACCCAAGCAAGACTCAGCTAGACACAGAGGTTATCAATGCACTAATAAAAGTCACCAAAGACATCAACATATAAACTTTAATTAATGGGAAAGCAATATTAAGGGGAGTGCATGATCTTCCGTAGTCACATGACACAAGCCCATCAATCCTGATGAATTAAAGTGTACTAAAACAATAAAACAAAACTACTTAATGAATTGAATACATGCAGGACCTTCTTACAGCTCTTGTATCTTTGTTTGAGGTGTGTCTTGTGCTGCTTGGTCGTCTGAATTCGGCTCTAGGGTTATATCTAGGTCTTCGGTCTTCAAGAGCTAAAAGTCTCTAAAATTCGTCTGGCCTTGGGGTATTTATAGTTTCTGTCTGAGGGATCGATGCGGCGCATAGAGTTGATAGATGCGGCGCATTGACTTAACTTCGCGTGGGGTCCAAGATTAATATATTCTGGAATATTCGTACACCGTCTTCAGATGCGGCGTAACTTGGTCTTTGTATGCGGCGCATGTACTTGGATTGTAACTTGTGAAATCTTGATAGTGATACACCGTATGTTAGAAGTATATTGCGGCGTATCTGGAGTAGAACGAGCTTGATCTTCTTCTTTGACCAAAGTTTCATATGCGGCGCATGACAGAATTGCATGCGGCGCATTCTTCAAAGTCAGGCAATGGTCTTCAAATTCATCTAAGTATGATACTGCGTCGTATCTGTTGAGTGAGATACGGCGCATCTTCTGGATTTCAGTAGACTTTTAACATCTCGCTTGTTTTGCTCCATAATTAGTCCAAAGTCGCCAAGTTTCACATAATGCTTGTTTTTACCTGAGAATTACTAAAGTAAACATTAATGTATCGATTCTCATGTATAATATAATAAAACAAGTCAAATAAACAAGATAAATGATGATAATAATTTGTACTTATTTGAGTTCATCAATGATATTATATATAAAAGAAAAGAAAAATATTTTTGTATTTTATATGTTTATGAAAGTGGAACTTCTGAAAGAAGGATTTCAAGTCATTAATCGTTTTAAAATCTTAACGATATTGTCGCAACACAACCTCCCCGGCAGCGGCGCCAAAATTTGATTCGTGCAAAGATGTAAAACGTATATATAAATATTAAGCAGACGACGGATACGCGTGAATAAAGACAAATCAACCCTTTAGGAAAAAGGCTAACTTGTAAAAACTCACGTTTGTGATATGTGTGATACCAGGTAAGTGATTACCCGGGTCGTGTCCCAACGAGGTGTGAATGGACAATCGTGTAAGGTTTGAAATTAGAGTGACTGATGATATGGAATATGGAATTTTTGCTTTTTTATTCTAATTTAAAAAATGAGAAACAAATTCTCACGGGAAAATTAATATTAACACAATTTATATAAAAAACACGAAACATAAATTCTAAAAACGGGATTAAAACCAAAACATTAGAAAACTAATCCTACAAGTGCAATTTTATTTTTCTTAAATCCTAAATAATAAAATAAAATTTTACAAAAAAGATTTATATTTTTCTGACTTTTATATTTTTTATTATGAATTAAAAACTTATTAAAAGGTTTAAAAATAGTAAATGACTTTGAAAAATTCTGAAAAATTGCAGGTAATCTAAAATATTATTCTTAATCTAGGAAAAATAATTTCAAAAGTTATCTAAACCCTAATAAGCTAATGGGCTAATAAGCAGTTGGGAAATAAGCACAAAAATAAGCTAAAAAGCTCTAAAAATTACCAAAGGCTCAGAAATAGTTCAAACAACTTATATAAGCATAAAACAACTGATTAAGCACAATAAATAAGCAGATAAGCAGTAGTACAGTAGCACTAATTATGCAGAAATGAAAGTTAAAACCACCTACTTGCAGATCAAAATAAGCACTTCTAATAAGCTGATAAGTGAAAACTTATGGGGGAAAAAGCTTCCTAGTACTATTGGCTACACTAAAATACAAAAAGCCCTAATTCTAACAAACCAATTGAACTCCAATTTTAACCTAGATCAGATGGTTGTGAACCTGATTTTGATGCAGGTTTGAAGCAGTGAAATGGGGGAAATTGCAGACCTGATTTTAAGCTATTAAACAAGTTGAAAAGTGCAATACCAGATGATATCTTAAAAGACTGTAATGTAAACTATTTGCAACCCAAAAATCAAGGTCTCAACTTAATTGGATAAGCCACAAATAAGCTGAGAAGAGGGGTAGTTTAACATATGTAGGCCGCAGTTATGGTCTGTTTTGTGTAGACTTGTGCAGAGGTGCACACACCAAAGGAGCTCTATCTAGGCTTATGGATTATCACTATATGGACTATGATGAACTCAGAAATGCCAAGGATAGGGGCTAAATAAGCTTGTGGCTTATATTGGCTTATTTGGACAGTTGATGGCCTTAAATTCCCACAGTCCATACAAAACCACTATATCTTACAAAATGGCTTTAAAGAACTTAAGAACAACTAATTCTAACCAAGTTAAGTAGGATTAAAGTTGAGCTTAATGCAAATGTACAGTAACACCTAGGTTTGACCTATTTGACTTCTTAACCCAAACAGCCCTTTTTAAAGGACTGTCTTGGTTTTTTAACTGAAAAAGATTTTTTTAAGCTAAGATTTGGAGAGACAAATATTAATTAAGCTATCTTAAGTCTAGAAAAGCAGAAATCAAAGGAAATTAAGCACTAGGAATAAGTTATCACTAATAAGCTATTTTTGGCTTTTTTAACTTTTTTAAGGAAAATAAAGAACAGGCTATTTAAAACTGATGACACAGATGAAATACACTTATAAACTATTAATAAGCCGAAAATTATAACAATAAGCTAAAATTAAGCACTAGTACAGTAAACTAGAAAATAATGCAAAATTATAGAAAATGGCTTACAACTGTGAGGGGCAATGAAACAAGAGAAACTGATCAAAGCTTAAACTTGGTTTGTCAATACCAAGTTAAACACCACTCAGCTTATTCCAGAACAGCTGATCACACCTGAATTGCTTATTGAGCTTCTTTGACTTTTTGTTGACTTTTCTTATTTTTTTGAATTAAACTAGTTTAGACTAACATAAACCCATAATAAGCTAAGATGAGCTTATATGAGCTTATATACACAGAAAATAGGCTTTTTAATCAACACTTAACTTAATTCGAACTTAACAGTAACTTGAAAATTTGGAATTTCATAAACTTGGAAAATCAGTACAATACAGAAGTAAATAAGGACAAATTACTTTGAAACAAACTTGAAATGATAATCCAAACTTAATTTAAAACAGGAAAGAAGCAAATAACATAAACTACACTACGAATGGTCTAAAACTGTGACAATTATTTCTTTGTGACTTCATCTCTTTAAATAGCACTCTCAGAAGCTTCCTTGATCACTCCTGATCAAATCCCACTCGTCCAATTGCCTTCAATTCATCTCAGCTGTTAATTCCATTTTTGGCGGGAAAAGTGTCCATGTGGGTTTTTGGCTTTTTCTGAGCATGTGGGGGTGTTAGCTTGTGAAAGCTTCTCATTGGAGGAGGGGGGAGGTGTAGTGTCAGGGATGATGGTGGTTTTGCAGAGAAATAAGGTGGGTGAGGGTGGTATGGTTTTGGCGGGTCAAGTGGGTTGAAGAAGATAAGAGTTTGACTGAGTCAAACTCTGGGTTTGTTAACTAAGGGGTAAAACAGGCCGGGTCATGGGTTTAGATTTTAGGCTTGGGTTATTTTAGTGAGTGGGCTTGATGGGTTAATTAATAGGACAGAAATGGGTTGGGTTTTATTTTAAATCCGGATGTAGTGTTTAAGGTTTAAAGGATTTAAACTTTGGGGACCATTTGTGTAATTTCCTGAAAATGCAGGGACCAATCTTGTAATTTCTGAAAATCATCTCCAAGGGCTATTCTTGACAACATGGCATTCTTGAAGGTTGACTTTGATAATTTGAGCACTATCCCGGTCCAAACTCGTAAATTCCATTCCCGTCCTCGGCTTTTCACGATTTTCCAATCTTGTGCTCGGTTTTGTCTGTTTTTGCCCTGTTTTCGATCCTTTTGTACCTGAAACACATAAAAACACAAACCAAGGATATTTGCAGTATAATATGGTCTATTTGAGTGTTTTTGGTCATTTTTTGTGTCTTTAATGGGTATAAAATGATGAGTATTTACACACTCATCAAAGAGGATCAAGGTTATTCAGATAGTGGATGTTCAAGGCACATGACAGGCAACAAGTCTTATCTCTCAGATTTTCAATCAATAGATGGAGGCTATGTTACCTTTGGAGGAGGTGTTGGTGGCAAAATTTCCGGTAAAGGTACAATCAAAACTGGAAATTTAGATTTTGAAGATGTGTACTATGTAAAAGAGCTAAATTATAATCTTTTTAGTGTCTCACAAATGTGTGACAAAAAGAACAATGTTCTTTTCTGTGAGACTGAATGTCTTGTACTTTCTCCTAATTTTAAGATGCCTGATGAAAGTCAAGTACTTTTTAAAATTCCTAGAAAGGGCAATATGTACAGTGTAGACATGAAGAACATTGTTCTTAAAAAGAATTTAACTTGTCTTGTTGCAAAGGCCACATTGGATGAGTCAATGAAATGGCATAGAAGGCTTGGTCATATTAACTTCAAAACCATAAATAAAATTGTTAAGAATGGTTTGGTAAGAGGTTTACCTCAAAAACAATTTGAAAATGATCAAACATGCATTGCTTGTCTTAAAGGCAACCAACACAAAGCCACTTGTAAGCCCAAGATTTTTAACTCTATCAATCAATCATTGTCTATGCTTCATATGGACTTATTTGGACCTGTTTCAGTAAGTAGTATAATGCATAAGAGATATTGTCTTGTTATAATTGATGACTATACTAGATTTACATGGGTTTTCTTTCTATCTACTAAGGATGAGACTACAAGCATCCTTAAGACATTCATTACACAGATAGAAAACCAAGTAGACAAGAAAGTGAAAGTCATTAGATGTGATAATGGGACAGAGTTTAAGAATAGAGTTATGGATGATTTCTGCAAACAAAAAGGTATTAGGAGAGAATTTAGTGTTGCTAGAAGTCCACAACAGAATGGTGTTGTTGAGAGGAAGAATAAAACACTAATTGAAGCTGCTAGAACTACGTTAGCTGATTCTAGGCTACCTATAACTTTTTGGGCTGAAGCAGTTAGCACTGCTTGCTATGTTCAAAATAGAGTTTTAGTTGTACAACCTCACAATAAGACATCATATGAACTTTTTAGAGGTAGAACTCCTGCAATAGGATTTCTTAGACCTTTTGGATGTCATGTGACAATTCTCAATACCTTAGACCATTTAGAAAAATTCGATGGTAAAGCAGACGAAGGATTCTTTGTTGGATATTCTCTTAATAGCAAAGCATTTAGAGAATATAACACAAGAACTATGATTGTAGAAGAAAATCTACATGTGGAGTTTTTAGAAGATAAATCCAATGTAGAAGGTCAAGGACCAAAATGGCTATTTGATCTTGAATCTCTAACCAAATCAATGAATTATGTGCCTGTTGTTGCAAAAACTAATGACTTTTCAGGTTCACAAGCAACAGATGAGGCAAGGTTAGAAAAGGAGACAAACCAAGATCATGTATGGATTCCAATAAGTACAAGTGTGGAATCAACTTCAACAACTGATGAATCTTCTTCTGGCAAAGCTAAAGAAGGTGTTGAAGATGAAAGCAAGAAAGATGGAACTGAGAAACAAGACAGTCAAGTTAGCAGTTCAAAAGCAGTTTGTACTGCTGAGACAGAGCATTCAACTGCTAGCCCTTCAGACTTAACTGAAGCAGATTTCTCAGACAGTGAGGAGGATTTCAATAATCTTCCATCAAATTATCAAGTTCCTTCTACTCCACAAACAAGAATTCACAAAGTCCACTCCCTAGATAATGTGATTGGAGATGTACAATCAGGTGTGAAGACAAGACAACAACTGATGTCTTCAGACCAACAAGGGCTTCTTGATGCCGTTTATGCTTCAAAGCAGCATGAGTTATGAAACTCTTGCTTGTTTGTATGTTTTCTCTCAGAAGATGAACCAAAAAACATTCTGAAAGCCTTAGATAATTCAAGCTGGGTAGAAGCTATTCAAGAGGAGCTTCTTCAGTTCAAGATTCAGAAAGTTTGGGTGCTAGTTGATTTACCTAAGGATGCAAAGGTAATTGGCACTAGATGGGTTTTCAAGAATAAAAGGGATGAAAGGGGTATATTGATTAGGAATAAGGCTAGATTAGTAGCCCAAGGGTACACACAACAAGAAGGGATAGACTATGATGAAGTTTTTGCTCCAGTAGCAAGAATTGAGGCAATTAGGCTTTTCTTAGCTTATGCTTCATTTTTAGGCTTCACAGTTTACCAAATGGATGTCAAGAGTGCTTTTCTATATGGTACTATTGAAGAAGAGGTTTATGTCTCACAACCTCTTGGTTTAATTGATCTAGAACATCCAGATAGAGTGTACAGAGTAGTTAAAGCTCTATATGGCCTTCATCAGGCACCAAGAGCTTGGTATGAAACACTTGCTTCCTATTTAAAAGCAAATGGATTTCAAAGAGGAAAGATGGATCAGACACTTTTCATCAAACAACACAAGAAGGATCTTCTGTTAGTGCAGGTGTATGTGGATGACATTATCTTTGGATCTACAAGGATGGAGATGTGTTTGGATTTTGAGAAGCTTATGCATGATAAGTTTCAGATGAGTTCTATGGGAGAACTTACATTCTTTTTGGGTTTGCAAGTTAAACAGTCATATGAAGGCATATTTATTAGTCAAGATAAATATGTTGCTAAAATACTAAGGAAGTTCAACTTTGCTGATTCAAAAATGGCAAGCACACCAATGGACTCTGAGAAGCCTCTTCTAAAAGACTTAGATGGAGAAAATGTAGATGTACACACTTACAGATCTATGATAGGTTCTTTGATGTATCTTACATCATCAAGACCTGATATCATGTTCTCTGTTAGTGCTTGTGCAAGATTTCAAGTAACTCCAAAGGTTTCTCATTTAACTGCAGTCAAGAGGATTTTTAGATATCTCAAGGGTCAACCTAGGTTGGGTCTATGGTATTCACGGGAATCTCCTTTTGATTTGGTAGCATTTTCGGATAGTGATTATGCTGGTGCTAGCTTGGACAGAAAGTCAACAACCGAAGGATGTCAATTCCTTGGGTGTAGACTTATCTCATGACTGTATAAGAAGCAAAAAATTGTGGCTAATTCAACAACTGAAGCTGAATATGTAGCTGCTGCAAGTTGCTGTGGTCAAGTTCTATGGCTTCAAAACCAACTTCTTAACTATGGGTATAATTTCTTAAACACTGTTATTCATATTGATAATAGTAGTACTATTTGCATCATTAAAAATCCAGTACATCATTCTAAAACAAAACACATTGAAATTAGACATCACTTTATAAGAGATTGCAATGAGAAAAGATTAATTCAAGTTCTTAAAATTGCTTCAGAATTTAACTTTGCAGATCTACTAACAAAAGCTTTTGATGTTGGAAGGTTTCAGTACTTGGTAGCAAGTATTGGAATGCTTAATCCTTAAAATTTCTAATCTTTGTGGTTTTTATATATGTTAAGGTTGTACTGATATCTTTGAAAATTGATACTGTTAATAGAACAGTTAGTACTGCTAGTACAAATTTTGTTTAAACAGTTCATACTGTTGGTCATATATTGATACTGCTATAAGCCAAATGCTATGCATTTTGTTTCTTGGTTTTGGACTAACAATTTTAGGTATGAACTTTGAGCAATAAGGAAATTTCAAGTGAAATGGAAGCAGAAGAAAAGTGATTCCAGTTGCTTTCATAACAGGTTTTTGATGGACTGAGTTTGGGAACTCATTAACAAAGGTTTACACCTAAGTTAATTAATTCTTTAAAACTTCTTTCTTGAAACCTGGTTATCATATTTCACATTGAATTGGTGACTTAGTTGGTCAGATAGTAACTGACTCAACTCACTTTCTATCATTTTATACTTTCAAAGTATAATGAGCAAGTCTAAGGACATCTGATAGAAAGAACAGCTAGTAAAAGTGAATCTAACACTTGTGTTAGAGGTAACAATTACTATGAGCTGGAAACCCTGTCAAGAAAGCCTTTTGAATAGGTTTATCTTTACACAGGCAGTTATTTATAACTGAAAACATTGGTTCTCACACAACCAGAGGTTGCTTTAAACCGAAATTTTGATTAAGTGTCTGTTATACACTTAATCCCTTCAAAATGGTTGAAAGCAGTATGATTTTTCAATTCTAAAATCATGAACATACTGCTAAGTCAAATAATTTCTTAAATAAGGATTTTAAAAGATACTCACAAAAACCATCCATTGATGGACCATGAGTCAAATGTCCAATGAATCACCTCTCATAGGAGTTAACACACCTAGAAGTGATGAGGGCAGCAACTTAAACTCTTAAGGAATTGATGGCTTCATGTACAACATTGTTTGAAAACAAGTTCACATTGGTAGATCAGATAATGATGGGATGATGGTGAGAGATCTTCCAAATAGGGGAGGATAAAATGTTATTTGCTTCAGGGGAGGAAATAAAAGCCCAAGAAAGGAAGATTAAACCAATAAAAGGGAGGAACAGACAAGAGCATACAAAATGATGACATGGAGGTTGAAAATGACAAGAATAAAGCTGATTCTGGAGTATTATATATATTCAGAAGGGATGAAGCATTCCAAAGGAGAAATTTCTATCTAGGTCAAACGAAGAAAGTTTCAATTTCAGTTTATCACGTTTGTTCATCACTTACAAAGGCATGCTGATAGATGATTTCACTTGTTGAAACAAGCATCCAAGATACACAGCACCATTGCCTCTTATAATTCCTCCATCCAAGGAAATTGCACCATCTTTAGGTCAAAGTTTGAAGACTAAAGATTAGTGTATTGATATTGTTGAAGTCAAAGATCAGAAAGCAGATGAGCTACTGAGAAAGATATTCAATCTCTCAGAACAATAGAAAGTTCAGATCAAGGGGCTGACTATGAAGTGTTTGAAAGATCTTCACAATCCATAATTTAATTCAGAAATATGTTGAAATGGATTCACATGTTTAGGGGAGGATTGTTGGGAATTAAATGTTCTGAAGATTAAGTATCAAGAATTACAAGTATTAACAGTTCCAACTGCTGAGAAGAATACTCTAACAGTTCCAACTGCTAGTGTATATCTTAGGACTGTTCAAGTTATAACTAACCGTTCCAACTGCTAGTTGAGACTGCTGAGTGGATAAGGTCACATATACAACTGCTGGTTGGATAAGTATTGAAAAGATATTTGTGTACTAAAGTCAAGGATATATGGTAGATAATATCTTTTACCAAAGTGATCAATATCAAGTTGTGTACTAAGATACATGTTGTATCTTATGTACTGACACACTTAAGATAAGTTAGCAAGTAGTTTATCAAGACTTTAAGCAATATTGTAAAGATCTTCTTGGACTATAAAAGAAGATCTTAGACTAGATATTAGTTGTTGGTTGATATTGTGAAAATACTTGGAACTTTCATAACTGTTAGAACTAGAACAAACATAACAATATCACAAGATATAGAAACTTAAGATTCAAGGTTGTAACCCTAGTGATATCTCAAGATCACTCGTATTATTATCATTAATAATATTGAATCGTTTGGTGTTAATCTTTCATTGTTCATTGACATATAACTGATGAACTCAAATAAGTACATTTTATTATCATCATTTGTCCTGTTTATTTGACTTGTTTTATTATATTATACATGAGAATCGATACATTAATGTTTACTTTAGTAATTCTCAGGTAAAAACAAGCATTATGTGAAACTTGGCGATTTTGGACTAATTATGGAGCAAAACAAGCAAGATGTCAAAAGTCTACTGAAATCCATAAGATGCACTGTATCTCATTCAATAGATACGACGAAATATCATACTTAGATGAATTCAAAGACCATTGCTTGACTTTGAAGAATGCGCCGCATGCAATTCTGTCATGCGCCGCATATGAAACTTTGGTCAAAGAAGAAGATCAAGCTCGTTCTACTCCAGATACGCCGCAATATATTTCTAACATACGGCGTATCACTATCAAGATTTCACAAGTTACAATCCAAGTACATGCGCCGCATACAAAGATCGAGTTACGCCGCATCTGAAGACGGTGTATGAATATTCCAGAATATATTAATCTTGGACCCCACGTGAAGTTAAGTCAATGCGCCGCATCTATCTACTCAATGCGCCGCATCGATCCCTCAGACAGAAACTATAAATACCCCAAGGTCAGACGAATTTAAGAGTCTTGGACAGAGGAAAGATTGATCCGTCTGAAAACGTATATATAAATATAAACAGTCTCAGAACGAATACTCGTGTGTAGTGTGAAACCAGGCAAGTGATCACCTGGGTCGTTTCCCAACGAGATGTGAAATTGTGTTTTAAAACGGCTTGTGATCAAGTGCTATTGAAATGGAAAAGGTTTATTTGAGATTTTTTCTTTTCTAATAATTCTAAATAACAAATTAAAAACAGATATACACAATAAAATTTAACGCGAATTAAATTAAGAAAACGCGCAACGGGAAATCTAAAATGGGACTAAAATAAAATTTATGAAATTTAAAACCTAAAAATGTAAAATGACTTAAAACTTATTTAAAAACTTAAATTATATTTTTTCTACACTTTTTATTTAATTATTATTAATTATTTATTATTTAATAATTATTTAAACTATTTAAAATTGTAAAAAATACTAAATGGACAAAGAAAAATCTAAAACTTTTTCTAAAAATATTATAAGATGAAAAGAAGCTAAGAAAATTATAAAAATGAAAATTACTTAATTAAAATTTAAAAAGATAAATTCTATTAAATAGAAGCTATCACTATATTTCTATTTTTTATTTTCTTAAGGTCTAAAAATAAGATTATATTTTTCCTAGATTAAAAATGACAAAATAAAATTATGAAAATTGGATTTATATTTTTCTGATTAATATTCTATTTATTATGATTTAAATACTATTAGAAACTAATAAAAAAGATTAAAAATATTAAAACTATTCAGAAAATTATGAAACTTTACAGATAATTCTAAAATATAAATTAAAAGATAGGAAAAATAAAATGAAAAGTTATCTAGGCTTAATAGGCTGATTTGGGCAGATAAGCAGTTTGCAATAAGCCCAAAAATAAGCTAATCAGCACAGAAATCAACCAAATGCTCAGGACAGGTTAAACCAACTTAGATAAGCTTAAAACAACTTATTTCAAACAGCTAATCCCACAGATAAGCCAATTGAGTACCAAATCAGTTGCAAAGATTTGACAGAAATAGCAGAAATCAAGCCAAATTGCAGGGCAAATTAAGCTGTCAAATAAGCTATTGAGATTCAACCTAATGGGGGAAATAGTTACTTGATACTACTGGCTATATGAAAACACTAAAAGCCCCATCTCAAAACACCCAATTGAAGTCCAATTTGGGCCAAGATCAGCAACCAAAAACTCAGAGGTCTGCTGTGGTGGTCTGTGGTATGCAGGGTTGTGCAGAATTTGCACAGATGGTCTAGGACTTTTGGAGTACACTAAATGGACTGAATTGAGCTAGGAAATGCCAAAGATAATGGCTAAACAAGCTTGTAGTGGATTATGGCTTGTATGAGCTTGTTGAGGACTGATTTTAACACAGGTGGTACAAGGTGGCTATATCTAACTAAGTGGCTGATCAGAGTTTCAAAATAGCTTATAAGGACTGTAATTAGCTTGTGCAAAGTTGAGAAAGTGGCCAATCTACAGTGACTACTACTTTTGGCCTATGAAACAGTCTAAACCAAACACCCCTTTAGTGTGGACTGCCTTGAATTTTGAACTGAGAAAGGGTGTTTTAAGCTAAGATCTGAACACAATAAGTTTAACTAACTTATTTTAACTGTGAATAACAACTTTTAATGTATAATTAAGTACTATAATAAGCTATGCTAATTATGGCTTATTTTGACTGTTTTTATGTTTTTAAAGTGAAATGATATAAAAGCTACTTAAGACTAATGATATTGATAAAATGTGATCACTAACTACTGATAAGCTGGAAATAACACAGATAAGCTACAAATAAGGTGTACAACAGTAGCAATAGAGAATAAGCTAAAAATGAGAAACAAGCTTACAATTGAATTGGACTGTGAAATGATAGAACTAGGACCAGAACCTTTCTAGCTTGTTCACACAAGCTAGAAAACCAATTTTAAGCCTTCCTTTATAGCTTTTACACCCCATACAGCTTATTTGACTTCAAGTTGACTTTCATTGACCTTTCTTCAAATCTTGATTTAGAACTGATTATATCTAAAATAAACTTACAATAAGCTATATAAAGCTTATATAAGCTATTGGAAACAACTGAGAAGCTGTTTCATATACTACTTATCAATGATCTAATTCTCAGAACATATGAAAATCAGAAATTTGGCATAAACATTAACTACTGACAATTGAACCAAGAAACAACAACAAATACACTAATGTTAACTTGTATTGATTGATTGAACTTGAAATTACAAATTATAGCTACTAACAAGGAAAATACGATTATGCTAATTTTTACCTACTTGCCAATTAAGGCTACAAAGCTATCTATTTATACTAAATTTAAGTGGGATAACACTCATCGACATCCTTGAA